>CP050227.2:1947330-2409174 GCA_012066045.3 Morus alba | reverse complement strand
TGAGTCCATCGAATTTCATAAATAGGTTTATGCCAATTATCACTTCTAGTCTCTAATTAAATCCTCAATCATGCAAATGATAACCAAACGTTCAGTATGTATTAAGTGCATACAAAGATTCAACAGTAAGGAATAAACCATAAATTAATTTCAAAGTCAGGAAATATTCATGTTCATAGCTTGGACTTGCCACAAATAGCCTTTAGAACAATTAAACTATTCCATAAATAAAAATTAATTAACTACAAATCAAGTGCTCAAACATTCTAAAAACACAAAATAAAAAGATAAGAAACTTAGAATGAAAAACTTATTTAGAGGTGTCACACCTCCAAACCTTATTCCATTCTCCTTTCCTTCTTCTTGTTACTTTAAGAAGCCCCTCCTTGAGATTTTGTGGAAAAGAAAATGCTAAGATTAAAAACTAAAATCAAAAAGGAGCACTTAGACACGCTTTTACGATCGACGGAACTCAGAGTCACGACGGATGATCGTAGATCGCAAGGAACAAGTCAAAGCACACTAAGGCCAAGCGTGGTAGAAAGCTCTCTTTTTTTTTTTTTTTTTTTTTTTTTTTTAAGCATGGTTTGGGTCTTTCTTAGGTATGTTCATTTGATGAGCTGTTATCTACTACAGTATTTTCTCTCATAAAAATTTAAATAATTTTACTACATTATTTTTCTCTCACATCACAACTCAAGTTTTTTTAAGTCTGGTCTGGGTCCCTTTGGTATGTTCATTTGATGACTTAAGTCATATTGCCAAAGATTTTCACAAAATTCAAATTCAACTTGTTTACTACAATATTTTTTCTCTTACATACACAACTCAAGTCATATTTTTTTGAAGTCCGGGTCCGGTCTCTTTTAGGTATGTTCATTTAATGACTCAAGTCATATTACATAGAGTTTTCTTTCATAAAATTCAAATTCAAAATTTTTATTACAGTGTTATTCATTTAGTGACTCAAGTCATATTGCTATAGTGTTTTCTCTCACAAAATTTAAATTCAACTTTTTACTGCAAGTGTTTTTTTCTCACATACACAACTCAAGTCTTTTTTTTTTTTTTTTTTTTGAAGCGTGTTCTGGTCTCTTTTGGGTATGTCCATTTGATGACCCAAATCATATTATTACAATATGTTTTTTTTTTTTTTTTTTTTTTACAAAATCTGTAAATTGAATTTTTTACTATAATGTTTTTTCTTTACATATGCAATTCAAGTCATGCAAAAGAACAAGCCATTGTTTTTGGATCCATTTTTAATACTTTATATTGACCCTTTATTTCATTTAAACTAACATTGCTACAATTGCCCTCCCTTCTCACCTAATATACCCACACAAATTAAGAGAGAAATCAATAAAAAAATAATTAAAGATCAAATAATTAGAAAATCAAAAAATAAAATGCAAATAGAACAAGGATATGTTTAATTTAAACAAATAAGATAAAAATAATAAAATAATTCAAAAACTTACAAACATAGATGATTCTCACGCATAAAAGTGCTAAAAACATTATTTTGATATTCAGAACATTGTTGGTGGCCAGCGCGCGTGTGACGAGAGGCAGCGACACAGCAGGGCTATGGTCGGAATACATAGTGACATTGAGAGAGAGAGGTTTTTGAAGATCAGCAAAATTTCGTGATCTGCTGCCGAACTTATTGCAATTCAAACTTGGCACAATTTTGGAGGATAAAACACTTCTAGAGATTCTCTTTAGTCCCCAAACTCTCCAGTATTTTCAAATTCACCATAATTCCCATAAAACGTTTACACCATGCCTGTAGAATTATAGTTACGACGCGAAATAATTAATAATAACTTTTTTTTTTTTTTTTTTCTCAAATCAACTGCTTTTACATAAATACACTTGGATTATTAATTTAATTCAAAAGCATATTGACGTACAAGTGAATACACCAACACATATTAGTCAGCCGGAAGTCGTCATAGTTGTGTGATGAACCCATAAGAGATTACCATGGAGGAAGATATGGCACACAGGTTTCCAGGCTCAATCCCAAGCACGCGGAAGGACACATGATTTGATCCCACCTGAGGTGTCCAGATGACAAGCCGCAACAGCATCGAGTATGTCTCCATTTTCGCCGCGAAATAAAATCTCGTACACCTTGCTTCCCCCTTCCTGGGTGTGGCAATGGAAGACGATATAAAAAGTAAGGCATGGTGTGGCATCCTATCATCTTAGAGGTTAAAACACTCTAGGCCTTTCCATAATGGTGGTAATTTTGGAAACTAGTAATACTGGTTTCACTGTAACTAGTTGCACTGTGAAAGCTGGATGTTAGAGGAATGGGGTGATTTTCATCACCAGAGTTGTCCAACTTGAAGATGCGGAGTGCGAAATCAAGCATGGATTCCATGGGTGGCACAAAATTTGGTCTCTCCCTTGATAGGACACTCCGCAGGCTCAGAGTGTGCCTTCCATGGCTTTGGCTTTGTTTAGATCCTTGAGGAAAAGAGAACAACTTGACAAGGCTAGGGAGTTGTTTTAAAGAAAAAAGGAATTGAATCAGCTTCATCTCTTGGTAAGAAATGGGAACTTGACGCGAGTTTTTTTGAAAAATATAAGGGTATTGTTTTTCCCACTTCAAGGTCGTTCAGATTGAAGAAAAGTGAGGATGATGGGTTGATATTATGAGCGTGAAGATTCATATGTTCTGCTCCTTTCAGTCTTAATCTTTCGACATAATCAGTATTCTGATGATCATCACCGTCATGCTTGCGATCAAATTCGTCAACAAGATGTTGATTCATGTCCTTTTTGCCATCAATACAACGAGAAATCTGCAGAAACATTAATAAATAGCAAGTAGCATATGTGAATCTGCTGGGAAATAATATACATGCTTGAAGAAGAAAATTGAAAAGTAGTATTGCTCCAGAAAGTTTCTATTCACTACGGGCATGTTTATTATTTGACCGGATTAAATAAACGATATATATATATATATATATATATATATATAAAGAAACAATAATTATAATTACCAAGACCATCAGAAGGAGTGCATAATAAAGCGAAAGACTCCTCCAATGTGCAGAACCAATCGCCATCTTTCGATATTCGCCAGAACTCCTTCCCCAGTTCATATACCACTACTTGATATTAAATATAGCACTTAAGAGTATGTTGTATTATATATAGTATACATTTCATAGTTAAAAAAAAAAAGTTCATGATTTATCCACTTTCACTTTTTTTTGACAATTATGGATTTTATGTTTTATTATGCAAAAAGTATATTGTAACTAAGATCATTTATTGGTTCTATAATAGGAAAATTAAAGAATCAAAATCTCCATATACAGGATGCAGAGCTAATTAAAATCTAATTCAATAGATCTTAAAAGAGTAAATTGTAACGTTGTTTCCTAAATTATTCACTTTTCGATAATGCACTTCTCGAACTTTTAATTCTAACAAACTGCACACACTACAAAAGAAAAGTTTTTTGACTTACGAGAAAGTCGTCGCTAAAACCCTAATGTCGTCAAGAACAACATTATTTATGCGATGACAAGTCGTCACTAAATTTGTCGGCGCAAAATTTTGTCGCAAAAACATTTTTTGCGACGACATTCTTTATTTGCGACGACAGGCGCCGCTAATCGTCGTTGCAAAATTCTCGTCATATGATCACTTTTTTGACGACATTTCAAATTGTCGCCAAAATAATCTTTATTTTTTTTAGCGACGACAAGTCTAAAAAGTCGTCGCAAAAAAACTGAAATTAATTTTTTTTAATATTTAAAAATGCCCCCTGCCTACCTTCCCCACCCCCGCCCCAGCCCGGCGACAGTGAGCCCCGCACCCCCCTGCCCGCCCATGCGACCCCCGGCGCCCCCACCGCCGCCCTGCGCCAGCGCCCCGTCCCCTCCCCTCGTGCCCATGCCCGCCGCCCGCACAAGTGCCCCCTGGCCCACGGTCCCCCCTCTCACGACTGTGAGCCCCCACACGCCCATGACCCCCGCGCCCCCCGCCGCGCCCCTGCCCGCCCGTGCGCACCTTATCCCCCCTCCCCGCGCCCCTGCCCGCCTGCCCGCACCAGTGCCCCCGCGCGCACACGCCCCCCTGCCCGCCCGCGCGCGCACACTGCCCCTGCCCGCCCGCGCGCGCACCCATCCCTCCCCCGCGTCCTGCCCGCCCGCCCGCACCAGTTGCCCTGCGCCCACACCGGCGCCCCCCCCGCGACTGTGAGCCCCTCGCGCCCCCCGCGCATACACCGCCCCTGCCCGCCTGCCCGCACCAGTGCCCCCTGCGCACACACTGGTTCCCCCCCCGCGCGATCAGGAGCCCCCTGGCGACCCCCGTGCCCCCCGACAGTGAGTCCCGGTGCCCCGTGCCCCCCCCCCGAGCGGTGCCTCACTGCGCGCGCGCCCCCTGCCCGCCCACGCGCACTTGTCCCCAAGATGTCCCCCCACACACACACACCAGGGGAAGAAGAGGGGTGGCAGGGGTGGGGTGGTGGGCTGAGAGGGGAAGAATAGAGAGAGAGAGGCAGAAGAAGGGAAGAGAGAGAGAGAAAAGGGAAGAGAGAAAGAGAGAAGGGAAGAGAGAGAAAAGAGGGCCGGTGGTGACGGGCAACGGTGGCGGCGAGGGGAAGAAGAGGCAGAGAGAGAGACTTAGCAGGAGAGAGATAGAAAGTGGCGGGAGAAAATGAAGAGGAAAAAGATAGGGTATATTAGATCAGACGTATTTGCGACGACATAGCCGTCGCAAATAAGTTTAAAATGTCGTCGCAAATAATCATCAATTCCCGCGCTTGGATTTGGTGAAATCTTGAAAAGCTTATTTGCGACGACAAAGAGAAAATGTCGTCGCAAAAAATATAAAATTATTTGCGACGACAAAGTCGTCGCAAATAAATGAAAAATGTCGTCGCAAATAATAATTTTTCCCGTTTAGTTTTTTGGTGAAATCTTGAAAGATTATTTGCGGTGACAAAGATAAAAGTCGTCAAAAATAACATGAAATTATTTGCAACGACAAGGTCGCCGCAAATAAATAAAAAATGTAAATACGCAAATAATCATTTTTCCCGCGTTCGGTGAAATCTTGAAAAGATTATTTTGCACGACAAAAGAGAAAAAAGTCGTAAATAAGATGAAATTATTTTAAGACGGCTCTGCCGTCAATAAATAAATGAAAAATGTAAAAATGCAAAAATGGATTACCTTGGCGGGAAAATTCCGCTACATTAAAATTCTTGCTCTAAAATTATTTACGACGACATTTGAGTTATTAGCGATGACATTTAAGTTTTTAGCGGCGACATGATTATTTTTTTTAAACGAGGAGTAATTGCGGCGACATGTCATCGCGAATATTTTATTATTTGCGGCGACATTTGTCGTCATAAAAATGTCGCCGCAAATGGCCTTTTTGTTGTAGTGACATTAAATTTTAACTGCATACCGACCGATCGAAGATGCAGGTTGTTACACTCTTCTTTTGTAACTCCATGAATATTCATCATTAGTGTATTATGTGTTTTTTTTAATGTAGTATTACATTGGTACCCTGTGGTTTCAAAAATATTAAAAAGTCATCCCATGATTTTAAAAATACCATTATGATACTCTTGTAAAATGCTGCAAAAGAATGGGCTTGTTTTGTGGTCTTCTTTCTTTCATGAAATTGAGAGACATTTGGCATTAACAAGGCGTTAATGTAAGTTTATCGATGAGACAAACAAACGTCCACAATTAGCGCTCCTTTAAGTTTTACTATTTTTTCATGAAGCCTTTGAGCTTTTATATAATTTGGTCATTTTAATTTTGTGATTTACTGTTTTTAAGGGGTCGATTCCCCAACTTAATATTTTATGATATGGTCATGATTGGTGTTATTCACACACTCTTATTTGCTTTCTACACCCAGCATAATTCTCAAAAGTGTTGTCAATCAATTAAGTGTGGATGCCACCTCTTGTTATTCCACAATCTCTCATTTAGATCCTATTATCTCTTCATAATTCATCTTTTAATGTTGCGTATTATCTCTTCATAATTCCCATCTTAATATTATATATAACTCATGTAACGTGTGTCTTTTAGTCTATCTTTACTCATGATTCCTAGCTTATAAATAGAAGTTGTGTGAGCTTGTTTTGAACACACCTATTACAAGTAAAAGAAATAATATAAAATGATAGTCTTTCATTTTTTTGTGTGTCTCTCTTTATTTATGCTTTGTAGTTTATCTTTTGTGCTATTTTCATTTGCTTTACAATAAAAAGATTAAATTCTTTTTAAACACTCCTATTATTTTAAAATTACCATGAACTATTTCCGTAAGTTTATTAATTCTTGATCATTTCATTTTTCTTTTTACACCCATCATTTTATTTTAATTAGTTACTTTAATATGATCATTTCTCTATCACTCTATCTTTTATTTAAACTTTAGAAATGAAGACTTTTTTTTCATAAATGAAAATAATTTACTATTACATTCTCTTAGAAAAGTAGAGGACATTTACTATCGAAATTTTATTATTACATTCCTAAATATTAATTTTAATTAAAAATTTTCCTTTGGGATTTCTAAGATCAGTAATGCACAGATCATACATATGAGTTAGTGAACTACTATATAAATGTCTATATTTTTGATTTTGAGCTCTTTAAACCTTTTTTTGCATTAGGTCTCCTTTGGGAGCTAAAACATTCCTAAATACGTAGAAAAATTTTGACGTTGGTATTTAGTAATGTAATAGTAAATTTTCTATAATAAATGTCCTTTTATTTTCTGAATTTTTTTTTTATATGTATAGAAAAGGCGTTGTACCTGAAGCTTCAAAAAAAAAAAAAAAAAAAAAATGATAATACTAAGATAACAAATTAAAATGAATTGATTGGGTGAAAAAAAAAATGAATTGGTCAAAACCTACTAATTTTATGAATATAGTTAAGAATCATTTTGTAATAATAGGAGTGTGTAGAAAGTAATTTTAATCATTTAAAAATTATATAAAATGTATATTTTGAAGGGGATATAAAAAATAAATAGAGGTGTATGAATAAAACCATCATTTGATCATTTAAATGTGATATTTTTTTTATGCAATCATTTAATGTGATTAGTTGTTTTATAGTAAGGAAATGTATAATTATTGATGTGATGAAATAAATACAATATATCATATATCACCTTTTAAATTATCAGTATATATATATATACACACACACACACACACACACATATATATCACCTTTTAACTTGCCTTTTCCAAATTATTTTTTTTGGGCTAAAACGATTTTTTTTTTTTTTTTTTTTTTTTTTTTACAGTGTACAATGTACAAGTTGCTTTTCTAACTTGACAGTGTATAGATAAGGTTGGCGCAAATTCCAACTATTAGGTGCAGATTTTGTTGATTAATTAATTCGTGAAGCAATGAAAGTGTACATGACAACAACAATAATGGAAATGGATTCTCTACGTAAAATATACAACCCCATACTTTTAAAATAACGAGATATTGTATAGTATGTCATCACTCCACTTATAACTTATCCAGCTTATAATATTATAAATTATCTACACAAAATCATACAACTCCGTACTTTTATGTATAAATAATTGCTAATGCGTTTCATCATGCGGAATGCTTTTTTTTTTTTTTTTTTGGGTGGGGGGATGCTTAATTAGTTGTGTTACATGTTGGTGAAAAGAGAGTACACACGTGATTCTGAAGCTGGATTCAGAAAAATTATACACCACATAGTTAGCTGTGATCTTTCTTCCTATTTTAGTCTAAATGCTTTAACCTATGATGCTAGCGTTAAATAATTTAAAACTAAAGAAAATTGAGAACCAAAAAGCTGGTTCAATAATGGGAATCTATTCAGAGACAAATCACATTCAAACGAACAAATTCATACAATATTAAGTTGGAGAATCAATTCAGCAAAAAGAGTTGGAGAATCAAACATTGATAATAGTGTATAATGCAAAATTAAAATGACAAAATCATATTAAAATCATATTCATGTTGGTCTCTTTTCCTATAAGCGACGCCCAACATGAGATTGAACCTCCATGGCACAATGCACTCTACCCTTCCATGCAAAGAACCTTGAAAGGCGTTGTAAAAGCCTTGGATCTTGAATGGAAATAAACATTATGGGCCTGTTTAGTTTGCTGATTCGAGTTGTTAATTTGAGTTGAGATGTGACTTTATGTGAGAGCTTTTTATTGTGTAAAAAGTTATGTGACGGTTTCTGAGAGATTTTTACTGTAGCAAAACTCGAATCGGTAAAATGAATGCAATTCGAACCTAGTTTGGACAACGGATAAGGTTCTTCGTATGGATAATAGGTGCAAAAGTTTAATTTTAGGGCTCATTTTTATAATGAATTTCATTTTTGCCTTCATCAATTCTTTCACATATATCGCTGGATGACAATTTATATCTACTACAAACAGGTGAATAGGTGATAAATCGTATATACAACATTTCTCTTCTTCTGAAAAATATTTAGAGAAGAATTGACAGTCTAACATCTTTTTCTCCTCTCACCCTGAATGCGGAAAGTTTTGAACCCCAAACCAGCTTATAATAGTTTTGGAAGTTTTGAATATCATCTCATTGCTATGTGAGATTCATTTACAGTTTTACACCATTTTCCTCCAGCACTATCATTTTCTCTATCTTTATATCTTTTGTCTTTTTGTGTAGATGGGCAACATCTTGAGACTGTCTATTATTCTTGTCTATAACTTGAGACAATTGAGTATGTATTTTTTTCTAATATTTAGCCAAAGTGCTTTAACCTAACATGCTATCGCTAAATAAATGTGGATGTTTGGTTCACGCATTCAGAATTATTTTTGATTTACGTATATTTTTGTGAGAGAAAATCTTGTAGCGAACTACGAACCATGATTCGAACTATGACACGAATTCTCATACTAAATAGGTAAAATTAAAGAAAAATGAGAAGCAAAAGGCCGGTTCAATAATAAGAATCTATGCAAATATTTTTTGTGGACTATCAAGTTGGAAAAAGAAAATGAATTATTGTCTTTTATGACGCAACAATTATTGTACATTTCTTGAAATGATTGTATAACAAATCACATTCAAATGAACAAATCATACACTATTAAGTTGGGGAATCAACCGTTGATAATGGATGGTACTGCAATATTAAAATTACCAAATCATATTAAATTAAAATTTTAAGGAGTGAGAATTGAAAATGTTGGCTCATCCGATCAATCAGATGTATGATAACGTCTTGTCAATGATACATGTCTAATTTGTAGATTGAATATTAATGAACGGTTTATGAATTAGCTCGTTATGGATTATCAATTTTTTTTTTCTCATTTTACACTATTGTCAGTGTGTTTTTACATGAATTAGCTCTTTGTCCTTTTCAACATTTAACTTGCAAAAACAAATATGCAATATATATTCCAATATCTGCATGTAACGACCCTTTTTTATGGTTTTTTTTTTTTTTCCTTAATTTAACATAAAATGTGTAGATATAGTAAAATTCGCAGAAAAACATAATAAAAATTAATCAATTTGAATACTAAAGGTATAAAAACATATATATATATATATATATATAAAAAAATCTTAAATGACACCCAAATTTTTTTTTAAACTAACAAACCGTAGTCAAATAAACAAAGCTAATGAAAATCAAGAACCAGTGAACCAGTTTAATAATGGGAATGTACGCTGATCTTATCTCTGCACTAGCGTGTTGGAAAAGAAAAATTGTTAAATTGCATTTTCTATGATCATGACACCTATCATTGTACTTTTTATTAAATGATTGTATAAAAAAATCACATTTTATTGAACATATGTTAATTGGTCGTGGGAATCAATCAGACAACCACCTGATTATGATATACCTACCATGTTAAATGATCAAATTGTTGCGAAAAATCTGCAAGTGCCCGGAATCTTAAAGTAGTAATAAAGTAGAAGGCCCTAGAGTGTCATTCCAAGAGCAGGGTATGAATAAGGTTGGCGTAAATTCCAATCTATGCAGATATTTTTTGGGGACTATCAAGTTGTAAAAGAAAATTAATTATTGTCATTTATGACGCAACAATTAGTGTACATTTCTTGACAATTATTGTATGAAACAATTATTCTCTTTTTTATCTGTGTATTGTTAACTAAAAAGTCTTCAAATCCTCCCCACATAGTTGAATTATAAGAGACAGTTTAAATCTTACTCAACTATTTTTAATATTTTCTCAATTAAAAAAGTTTCAATTGACTATGAAAAAATTAAAAACAAACGTCTGAAGTGTTGTGTTGACAGCAATGATTAGTTCCAATATTCTAATCCTCCATGAAAGAATCAGAAATTTTTCATATAATTACTCTTCAAAAAGAACAAATCTCATTCAAATGAATAAATCATACACTATTAAGTTGGGGAATTAACTGTTGATAATGAATGGTGTACTGCAATATTAAAATTACCAAAGCATATTAAATTAAATCTTTGAGGAGTGAGAATTGAAAATGTTGGTATATCCGATCAATCAGTATGATAACGTCTTGTCAATGATACATGTCCAATTTGTAGATTGAATGTTGAAGAACGGTTTATGAATTAGTTCGTTATCGATTATCATTTTTTTTTTCATTTTACACTATTGTCAGTGTGTTTTTTACATGAATTAGCTCTTTGTCCTTTTCAACATTTAACTTGCAAAAACAAATATGCAATATGTATTCCAATATCTTCATGTAACGACCCTTTACAGGCCTTTATGGTTTTTTTTTTTTTTTTTTTTTTTTTTTTTGTTGCTTAATTTAACATAAAATGTGTAGATATAGTAAAATTCGCAGAAAAACATATTAAAAATTAATCAATTTGAATACTAACGGTATATATATTAAAAAAATTAAATGACACCCATATTGTTTTTTAACCTAACAAAACATAGTCAAATAAACAAAGCTAAAAAAAATTAAGAACAAGTGAACCAGTTTAATAATGGGAATGTACGCTGATCTTATCTCTGCACTAGCATGTTGGAAAAGAAAAATTGTTAAATTACATTTTCTATGATCAGGACACCTATCATTGTACGTTTTATTAAATGATTGTATAAAAAAATCACATTTTATTGAACATATGTTAATTGGTCGTGGGAATCAATCAGACAGCCACCTGATTATGATATACCTACTGTTGTGTGGGAAAATGTGATGGACACCTGGGCCAACGGCACCACGACACGTGGCTACACTTGCTCTCCACCAAGCACACAACCCTCGACGCTTCGTTCCCCTCAAGGTCAGTTGCAAAGCCCGAAGATGAAGTCCAATTTAGGGCGATGACCCCATATGGCGTCGACGGATAACACCACCTGGATCAGGGCATCAGGATCCCTCGACCGCAGAAAAGATCGCTAGAAAGGACGAGAGAGCCTAAACAGCGCTGGCGACGAGGGGAATGTCCCTTTAAAACACGGCAGTTAAGTGCGAAAGTGAGAGGGTTCGGCGGCGATTAATTACAAGTTTTCAAACCCGGACCGTAGGGGACGGAAAGCATTACGGAGAGTCACAGAGCCGTAACGAAGACTAATTGGCTGAGTGAGCAAAGCTTTGATTAGTGGGCTACCTCTGGGCTTACCAAGGAAGCACTTGAGTGTATCCACCGATCAAAGAAACCCCTAGATGAAGAAAAGCCCAAGATAAAAGGATGGAGACCCCCCACGGAAAGGGGGGTCAAGAAAAAAAATAGGAAAAAGAAAAAACACAACTTGTAAATTGTTATCCTCTCAAAAGAAATACAATACTCACAGTGGATGTAGCTCTTTTAAAGAGTGAACCACTATAAAATTCCTCTTGTTCACTTATATACAGTTCATTAACCTACAAATACTAAAATTAAACAAGTATCCACACTTCCATTACACCATAAGCCGGTAATCTGAAGGGAAACCCCAAGGTAATCCGGCAGGTTTATTGTTGACGAAATCTAACCGTCAACACCTTCCATGTTAAATGATTAGATTGTTGCGAAAAATTTGCAAGTGCCCGGAACCTTAAACTGGTAATAAAGTAGTAGGCCTAGAGTATCATTCCATGAGTAGGGACGAAGCTAGTGTGAGTATCATTCCATGAGCAGGGACGAAGCTAGTTTTCACCTGCAAACGTATGGTGTCAAGTTTTTATAATTAATAGTGAGTGAGTATCGTCTCTACAAAAATTGAGTGTTAAATTATTGTTACGTATCGCGATTATCGTTACTTAATTTTATTTAGACAACTGAACTAAATAAAATAAAATTAAAATTAAAACAAATATAAATACAAAAATAAAATAAAATAAAATATGAAAATTTCTATGCACAAATATATCTAGAGTCTTGATTTCACTCACTCTTTTTAGGTTCCTCCTATTTGGTAAATAGTAGCCAATTCTAAACAATTCTAAGATCAAGGGACCTAATATAAATATTCAAAAAGTAATTTGAGATGTATGCATAGAACCACTATTTAGTCATTTAAATGTGTTTTTTTTTTTTTTTTTTTTTTTTTTATGCAACCATTTAACGTGATTAGTTGTTTTATAGTAAGGGAATGTACAATTATTGATGTGATGACATAAATACAATATATCACCTTTTAAATTATCAATATACATACATACACACACATAACTTGCCTTTTCCAACTTTTTTTTTTGATAAAACATTCATTTTATTTATTTGTTCACAGTATGTGCAAGTTGCTTTTTCATCTTGACAGTGTATGAATAAGGTTGGCGTAAATTCCAATCTATGCAGATATTTTTGGGGACTATAACGTTGTAAAAGAAAATTAATTATTGTCATTTATGACGCAACAATTATTGTACATTTCTTGACAATTATTGTACGCAACAATTATTGTCTTTTTTATCCGTGTTATATGTTGGTGAAAAAGACAGTGCACACGTGATTATGAAGGATTAAGAAAAATTATACATCACATAGTTATTGCTGGTCTCTTTTTCTATAAATAGCTAGGTTGAATGCCCCATGCAAATTCAAACGACAAACAATATGTTTGGTTGGGGGATTCGTCCCCCGATTCGAATCATGATTCGTTGTTCGCTACAGTAGTTTTTCTCATAAAAAATACACGTAAATCGAAAATGGTTCAAATCACATGATTCGAATTCCTGAACCAAACGGACCCTTTTTCGGTGCAACAGTATCATTGTAGTCATGAGACTTCCTAATATGAGTTCTGTTCTCTTCCATATCCTTCCACTTGTATTGGTGAGCCCTTTCTGTTATTCTAACTAGCATGCACTTTTTTATGTAACGTAATCATGAATTGCATTCTCTTGTGATACAAGAGGAAGAAATCATTACATTACATTTCATTTTACCATTACATTTCATTTCATTGTTGCTGAATTTTTACCATTATTTATATGCACAATGCATTTTTGGTCTTGCTACCTTTTAGAATTCCTGATTCTACAGTAATTAAGAAACACTCTCTTACCAAACATTGCAACGATGTGACTTTACATACTAATTATTAGAATAAAATTCTGACATTCCGGATATCCATGTTAATTTCAAAATAAGGGAAAAAAGAAATAGAGAAAAAAAAAAACTCAAAGGACACAAAGAAATGTCTCCCAAACAAGACCTATAAATACACCGACGAATATTGGATAATTTCTAATTCTATATTTAGAATATTTATAGTAGCTTTTGGATCACATATTAAACTTGTGATGCTATCAGATATATATTACGTGGGCAAAATGTTATATCTTCATGTCCATATTTATGCTTGGACAAGTTTCACAATAATAATCATTATCGTTGACACTATTCCTCGTTGTTAAGTTTTTTGCAGGACCAACAGAGTCAAGAAAATATCCAGCATCAAAATACTGGTTAAACACCATGAAAGGCCATCCTATGCCAGAGGCAATTCGCGAGCTTATCAATGAGAATGCATTTGCAAATGATTTTGAGCCACAACCAAATGTCCTTTTTTATGATAAGCATGGAAAAAAAAGTTGTTTCCAGAGATGCGAAATCATTTGCAAATGATTTTGAACCACAACCAAATGTCCTTTGGTATGATAAGTGTGGGAAAGAAGTTGTTTCCAGAGATGCGAAATCATTTGCAAATGATTTTGAACCACAACCAAATATCTTTTTGTATGATAAGTATGGAAAAAAAGTTGTTTCCAGAGATGCGAAATCATTTGCAAATGATTTTGAACCACAACCAAATATCTTATGGTATGATGGGAAAAAGTTGTTTATTTATAATATGCATTTCATGTGATGTTTTCACTGTTTGAATAAGATGTGTGCTAATGAGGAGGCTTGTAAGCTCTAATGTCAAGTTAATATAATATGAATAAGGCCGTGCATTACTACGTTACAGTTTGTTGTTTTTGTTGAGCAGAATTCCTTTGTTTACATGATAAAGGTAGAAAAAACAAAATTTAAGACAAATTCAAACCCAGCTAATTAAACTTCCCCTCTCTCACGTTGTATTAATTTTATTGTCTGATAGAGGTAGCACTCATTTCGTCACTGCTCTTCATTACTCCGATTGCCCCACCCGTTTACGCGAGATCACGCTCTGCTCCTCCGCGCAAGCGACACCCAACATGCGATCGATCAAACCTCCATAGCACAAACAATCAAGCTATACACAAAGAACCTTGATCAGCGTTGTTAAGCCTTGGATGTTGAATGGAAATAAACATTATATGAGTGCATGTTGAACAGCTCATTTGGATAATGTGTACATTAATAAACGAATTTCATAAACTAATTTCTATTTCATATACTCCAACAAACCTACTGTCGAGTTCTAATCTCCTCACCCTAAATTATAAAAAAAAAAAGAAAGCTTATTGGAATTAGTAATCCCCGGTCTACCAAATCAAAAATTATTAAAAAGGAAAAATTTATCAAAAATCAATTTTTTTAAAAATGCTGAGTTGCTAATTTAAAATTATATAAAAAAATTTGAGGTACTAAAAGACGATTCTCTATAATACAAGATATCAAATTGAAATTATCCCTATTATACAAATATTTTATGAGATTTGTTTGTACTTGTTCAACTTTTACTCACAAATTTTGTTGGCAAGAAAGTTGTAAATCGGTAGCAATGTTGCGCTTGAAGCGGATGTGGATGGCGGAGGCAAAAGTATAGATACCACCATGCAACGAAATTTCCATGCACGTTAATCTAAATGCTTTTGAAGAAATAGACTTACTAGTTTCTGTTTAAAAATACTTCACACATTCTGACTATTATTGGACTTAGGTTGTAATATTAATATTATTACTAGTTAAAATCTCGGTAAGGTTTCCCACGCATAGTTCATAAAGTTTTATTTCACAAATCCATGAGAGTAAATGAAAGGAAAATTTAAAATTAAAAGAGGTTAAAAAAATCTCTGAAATTTTGGTAATTAAGTTTACGTCCAAAAGATTAAAGGGTTTAATTTTCCAATTAAAATAAGTAGAACTCATGGTAATTAATGGCTCGGAAAACCGAGTTGTTACATATAAAGCATGGGGAAGTGATTCAGATCTGAAATCTCTCTCTTCAAATCATCAACATCGCCAAGGATTTTTCCTTACTAATTTATAGTTTTATAAATTTGCGAAGCTTTTCTCGTTTGTGATTCAAAACTGTTTAATTAGGTTTTTCCTTCTTTTTTTTATGGATGAAAATAAAATTTTGTTGGAACAATTATGTGATTTTTCATAAACAAAAATTAGGAAAATCCAAAGGGAAAAAAAAATTGTGCCTCTGCTGTTAATTAGGTCCAATATCCTCTCTGTAATTTCGTTGCCCTTTGTGGAAAAAAGTTTGAAATTTATCTCTCTAAAATATATCCTGATTTTCTCGTGCAGTCGAGGGTGCAGTTGAGATTCCAATCTGGTGTAGTGTGTCTTACATTAACATTATTATAAACCACACCTTTTCATCTCTTCTTGAATGTCAGCCGTCAGATTGGGTACCGGTAATGCAAATATCATGGGTCATTGTCATACATTCTCTTATAAAAAATAAAATAAGAAGCCATTGTTGATAATGATATTTAAATTAGTAGTTATTAAGACCCGTTAAGTTCGCTGATTCGAGTTTTAATTTGAGTTGAGATATGACTTTATGTGAGAGTTTTTTACTGTAGTAAAAAAAAAAAAAAAAAAAAAAAAAAAAAAAAAAATGATGTGATTGTTTATTAGAGCTTTTCACTATAGCAAAACTCGAATTCTAAACTCGAATCGGTAAAATGAATAGGACATAAAAGTGTTCGCTGGTAGTTTGAGCTTTTAAAAATAAAAAATAAAAATCAAAGGCATTAATGAGCTCTTTGACTTCACTCACCCAGTCGTCTTCTATGCAAACTCGAATCTAGAGACCATATGATCTGAATTAAATGGATCCTCTTATTTTAATCTTGCAAAGTGTACCAGTTAATTTATTAACGAGTCTACCATAACAATCACGCATGAAATGTGAATATCTAATATACGCTTTACGTAGTGTTTGGTAAAGATGGAAAACGGGAGGAAACCAAAGGGGTGTTCAGAAAATTCATGAATTTGATTGATCCGTGAAATCCAATTCAATATGAAATTTTAGAACGGATTAAAAGTGGTTTTGGATTAGACACGGATTGAGATTTTTCTAATCCAAAAGTTTTCGATCAGATTGTGGATTAAACACTTTCCAATCCGTGAAATTCACGAATCTAAAATCATATATATATATATATATATATAATTATATGTAAAAACTTGTTAAGTTTAATTTTTTATATATATATTTTAAATCTGGTATATGCTTAAAAGCACTCATGCATATCTTTGTTTGGAAACTTAGGTATGTTTTGTTACTTTTGCAGAAAACTCAAGTATTTGTGGATGTTGAATTACTTTAAAGTAACAATGAAGATTTCATTTTGAGTTTCACTGAATCTATTTTGTTATTGTTAATTGGTTTGTAACAATCTAGATCTTTTTTTTTTTTTTTTTTTTTTTTTTGCTTGAATAACAATTTAGATGTGTATTAATATTTCATGTTGTGTTTATTTTGTATGGATGTTTATTAATTTATATTTTTGAAGGTTGAAATCAGAACTCCGTGAGTCCAATCCGAAAAGGTTTTGGATTTGACATGGATTAGAATTCTTCAATCCGCGCAGTTCTGGATCGGATTGCGGATTGGGATCCGTGAACACCCC
This sequence comes from Morus alba, assembly GCA_012066045.3. Lineage (NCBI taxonomy): Eukaryota > Viridiplantae > Streptophyta > Magnoliopsida > Rosales > Moraceae > Morus > Morus alba. Next base: position 2,391,916 of record CP050227.2, on the reverse strand, counting down.
TATCAAAGACAAGGAAGGTAGAGAGATTTTATATTCGAAATTGAAAAGGTAAGGGCCTGTTTGGTGTATGAGTTTAAATCAGGGTTCTTAATTAAGGAAATTGTATCCAATAGCAATTTTTAAAACTAAATTAAATAAATAGCATATTTTAAAACTATTTGAGGTATATAGTAGTTTATGTGGTAAATGAGTCATTTATGACTATTAAAAATAACTTACATTGTAAAAAATTTTAAAAAATCTTTATTTATATAGAAAATTTTTTTTCTACTAGTCTTAAAAAGAAAATTTATGTGAAAAAATATTTTCACTAGTCGTAAATGACCCATTTACGTGGTAAATGAATCATTTACCACGTAAACTACTATTTACTTTAAATAGTTTTAAAATCTGCTATTTATTTCATTTAGTTTTAGAAATATGCTATTTACTAAATTCTCCCTCTTAATTATGACTTTTGAAATTTAAATTTTTGTAAGAAAAAAATAGTGCAGCTAGACCAAAACTATAGATTTGCACTATAACAAACCCATATACTAAACATACACTAATTTATTTGGCAAGATTCTTGGAAGGAAAACAAATTAAGGAGATTAAAATCTTTATTAGATCCATAATTTTTTTTTCTCTCTCTCAAGGGGAAAGGTAAAGAGAGAATTCTAACAAAAGGATTATGGCAGAAAAATTATCAAAATATCCCCATCTATTACCAAAATCTTAAGAAAGTAAGAATAAAGATGAGTGAAATGATGATTTCGCAAAAATTACCAATTCTAACCTTTTAATTTCATTTGCAATACCAAACAACAAGAGAAGGTCAATTAATTATCTTTTTTCTATCATTATATTAAACAATGCAAAGGAAAAATAAAAAACCTTCTTTTTTGTCACTTCTTTTTATCAATTTTCTTTTCTTTCTTCCCTTGTTAACATATATAGCATTAATCTTAAATTATCTAGACTATAGGTTGCAATAATTTTTGCATGATTATCTAAACCTACTTTATTCTTGTACCTAATGCCGTGAAGAATTATAACGGTAGTTGATCAATAATTTTGGGTAAAACTCATCTCTAAAAATTAGTTAAAAAATAGATTGTCCAATCCGCATATAGACATCATAATAACCAAATAACTTAGCCATGTGCTACAATTTAGACTACTAATAATAATGAATGATAATAATATATATTTTTTAATAAAGTGACGTAAATAATATTTTTTTTGTATCATTTTAAGTGGTATTTCTGATTTTTTTTTCCTTAATTTCTTCGATATCTAAGGTAAAAAAAAGAACTATAAAAAGGATTATTCTACTAAAATTATCAAAATTCTATATCTGTGACGATCCTCCTAGGTGGCCGTCACTATAGCTGAAATTAACTTGTGTACTTGCTCGAATTTCTTAAAATTTATGGAACAATTTTTTTAAAAAGTCTTATAGTAGACATAAGTTTTAAATTGCTTTCTTGATTAAAACATACACACCTTAACATATCTTTTTTTAAAGCATATAGATATATCTATATGTATATACTTAATCCTTAAAACTTGCTTGCTTACAGTCATAATCCACAAAACTATTTAACATATAGTTTTAGAATCATAATTAGCAAAACTCTTTATAACGTAAAACTGATTACGGAAATAATTGCGAGCGATATCCATTCCATGATCTCCACCATTCGTCTGCCGCTCGCCACTAGCTTTCAAGAATTGCTGATAGGTTTCTTACCTACGGCATGAACATATCTGAATGAGCTTTCACTCAGCAAGTAAGAACTATCTCTCGCAAAATCACTGTAAGTTCACATGAATAAATATGCATGAGCTGATTATGCTTAATTATGACGTCTTATCAGAGTCTTATTATCTTATCTTATCTTTCTTACTGATGGGCCCGAGTGCTCGTACTACTTGCACGCAATCATTGGGACGTGAGGGTTTGGAAGGTCCCCAACGACACCGTGATTATAAACTGAATTGAATGCCTTCCTCTCAGAGGACATTATTATTATTATTATTATTTTCTTCTCCCATGCGGAGCCTGAGTTACCTCTCTCTCAGAGGCTGGTACGACACTCAACTGAGATTATTTTTATAAGTTCTTCTTGACTTATTAAGATATATACAATATGACATGGCATCACATACAATACATAAAGTATAAACATGCCTATATAACATGTGTAACTTTTTCTTTAAAATCTGCTCATACTGTAGGCGAGATTCCTACTTACCTGATTTTACAGAGCTGGAATCCATTTTTCGCCAAATAGCCTATTCTCTTACTTGCTTACTTCTGAAAATGAACACCCATTGAGAGTGTAAGATTAACTATCGTTTGCTATTCTATTTTAGCAGCTTATGAAGAAAATCTAACACTTTTCTTAAGGCATGTATCCCCCTCCCTTACTGAAGGATAATCTACTATAAGGATCAATTTATTTAATCCTCAAAATCTTATCTTTCTTAATTGCCCTTAACATCGACTTGCCTAGATTGAAAATTAATTACCCAATATAGTAACTTATTCTCCATAATTTTCCTCCTTAGACTTGTTATGATATTAAGGCCCATTTCGGCCTAGAAACTTATTCACGGTGTTCTAACCCTTAGGCTGTTGAAATTTACACTCAAACGGGATCTCCTGAATTAATGTAGGCGTTGGGCCCACATCTAATCTTTGTACTTCTAAGGACCTAACATGTTGGGCTCGTAGGTACCATTAGGATGATTAGCTCGATAAACTATTAAGTTTTTAAAAGAAATGATTTTTTTCTTGAAAACTTTCTTCACGAATATTTCCGTTTAAACGAGGTCTAACACCATAGTATTTTACTAAAATTGCATCTCGGGTTCTTTGATAACCTTTTGTTGAAAACCAACACTGTGTTAGTTTTGTTCCGTTAAAACTATACAATTTCTAAAATTTAAGTTTTACTGCATCTTAAATTCAGATTTTGAAAATCTGTTCTTCGCAACAATTCTTCATCTCATCAAGATCTAAAATTGTTGTTTTTAGAGAAAGCTAAAATTCAGCCCCTAAAGGCCTCGTTTGGCTGAAAACAGAGGTTGTAGTTTTTATTTTCAAAATTGTGTTAGACAGTCTGTTTTGTTTTTGTAAAATGACTTAAAACTTGCATTTCGAGTTAAAATTGAGTTTTGTCACTATCACAGAAAAACGTTCAAAACATTGAGAACCATAAGTTCAAACTAAGAAATACTAAAAAATCTTGTTCTAGGGTCCTCATTTTTGCGTTCAAATTAACCATAAAATTTTTCCTCCAACCCAAAATAAACAACTTAAACCAAACATAAGCATACCACATAATACTAATTAAACTAACCTCAAAATACACAAAGTCAACATAAAACTCACACACCCTTATTACAAGTTATTTCCTCAAGAACCACAAATTACATCATTGATTCACAACTTAATGTTGGTAGAAAAATAGTGGAGAAGGGTTTAGAATTTATACCCTTGAAGAAATCCTTGGTTAGACTCCTCCTAGAACACTTGATCACCTTCTTCTTCCTCTAAGGTTTGTTAATGGCTTGGAATTAGAAGAGTATAAGAAAATTTGAGAAGAATATGTCTAAATCTCAAACTTTGCTAGAACATAAGAAAGAGAGGGTTTAGAGTTTATATCCTTGAAGAAATTCTTGACTAGACTCCTCTTAGAACACTTTGATCTTCTTCTTCTTCTTCTTCTAATGTTTGCTAATGGCTTAGGAGAGTGAGAGAAAATTTTGAGAAGCAATGGATAGGGAATGGCCGGTTTTGGTGTGTGGAAAAAGGAGAGGAAATGTGCAAAATGGGCAAACTTAATGCTTGCACTAATGGTCTAACATTTATAGACTTGTGCTTGATCTCTTCTTAGCTCTTAATTAAGCCTATCAAGCTAGCTAAATTAGAAAAGTTTTTGGTTAATTTCCCCTTGCTTGGCTGGTTTGGATGCTTCAAGAGAGAAGTGAAGTAAGCCTTCTTGTCAAATAGTTGATTTGATTCATCTCGTCATGAAGTCTTCTCCCACACTCAACTAACCAACATTTTTGCTAAAAACCCCTTAAGCATGGCCGGCCAAATGAAGGAAAGGAGAGAATTTTTTTTTTTATCATAATTACTCTTCACTTATCCCCATCAAATCACATATGTCATGATTTCTCTTCACCTTCCACCATCAAATCACATCTCATCCAACCAAATTCTAACCTACCCATTGTACTTTTGTCTAATATCTTAAGTTTCCCTTGCATCAGATACAAATTATACTGACTGTAAGGAAGTACTTAGCTGACAGGAAATTCTAGTTTCTTCACGGTTCCTTTTCTCTTTGTTTATTTACAGTTCAATATTAATGCCCGACTACTTCAATATCACATTAAATTCTTACTCGCGTAATATTTTCATATGTTCCGAGTCTTGAAATTTATTCTAGACTAAACAAATTCTAAACCTAAATTTTTGCATTACATCCCGAGAATGATATTGTTTCTAGTAGTGTCAACTCCTGAGCTCACATTGTACCCTTCTACTATAAGTATTTATCTTGTGACTTCAACCTAGCTGTCTGGCAATTAAGGATTTTCTCTTCTTTTAAAATGTCAAAGCATTTTTTTTATACGCTGTTAACATTGTGTTGTGCTTGGAGATTCTTAAAAGTAAGATTCTCAAACTATATATGTTCTGAAAATTCTTTCGCCTTAAAGTACGGTGAGAATTTATCGATCGAATTTACTTGATCATAAAACATGAACTTAGCTTGAAATCTACTACAAAATTTAGGAATACAGATGTTAATTTCATAAATCTTTCAGTCACAAAATATAACATAATATTTTCTAAAAAAATCCTTGGCTTAAATACATAAATTGTATTATTTAAAGTTTGGAATTTTGTCAGTCATTACAATATTTGTTACCAAAATATACCTCAGAAATTTAAGAACAAAGATAGTGAATTAGTATCATTTGAGTGCCAAATACCAAAATCAGTTGTTCCACTAACATAGCGAATGATCCTCTTGACAATTTTTACATGTGACTCCTTTGGACTAGCTTGATATCTGACACACACCCCAACACTGTAACAAATATCTGGTGTACTAGCAATTAAGTAGAGAAGACTTCCTATCATACTTCTATAGAGACTAGGATCCACAACAATGCCACAATCATCCTTTGTCAACTTGTCATTTGTTCCCATTGGTGTTCTTACGTGTTGAGACTGCTCAAGACCAAATTTCTTCACAAGATTCCGAGCACACTTGCTTTGTGAAATAAAAATGCCATTTTCTAGCTGTTTTATCTGCAACCTCAGAAAGTAACTCAACTCTCCAACCATACTCATTTTAAATTCCTTTTTCATTTTGATTACGCCCAAACGTGTACAAAACAAGCGGTCAATTGTAGCACAATTAGGACGGTCGATCTCACAAGGAAGTGACAAATTGAACAATAAACGATTAGCAAATAAAAAGCTTTAGGAGATATATAATAAAGTAAAAATAAAAGAGAATGGAATTTTTGTTAAGAAGTTTAAGTGTAAGGAAAATATAGGAGAAAATTATATAATTAAAACTGGTAAGGCGTTGAGATTCCCCTATATGCTTCGTTCACCCGAATGGATTTTGATCTTTGGGATTACTCAATTGAAAGTTTCACATCCCAAACTAACAATCGGAAAATATATATTTGAAGATCATGTGAATTAAAATGTATTCGAGTGAGTAAAATTCTTATTTTTAGTATTAGGAAAAATTATCTTATGAGAAATCTAAAAGTGATAATATACCGTTGACAATATTGCAGTAAAAGACTACTCACAAAACAATACTTACCAATATATAGTATCATGCAACAATCACATAAAAAGAGCCTGACTTGATTTATAAAAAAAGTGAAAATAAAATATATTAATATGAAAAATTAGAAGAAGATAGAAGAAGATTAATCACTCAAATATATAAACTTTGGAGAACAAATGGTGAATCAAAATCCACTTAAGATCATTTCACAAATAGGTTTCTCTCTAACCTCACCAAAGACAAAAAGATATCTAAACTTAGGCTAAAAATTTACAAAATCTAATCACCTTGACAATGGCCCTATTTATAGAGTTTTTGGTCCATGCAAAAATGTTGTAATCAGTAAATAAAATGTAAAGGGACGTTTTATCCATAAATTAGATTTACAAGGCTTTAAAATGTGATTGAATGCTTAAACTCTCCAATGGAACCAAAACGGATCGCTGGTTGAAGAATCCCCACGGGAGGGACACGTGTCGTGCAATGATTCGTAGAAATGAAGAAATGGCCGACAGCTACATCAATTGCGACATGTGACACTCGTTGATTCACAAAGATGAAGAAACTGCTGCACAGCTGGGTCCCATGGCACACATGGCAGAAGGTGGTAGGAGGGCTGCTGAACGATGGGACCCATGCGGAAGAAGAAAGGAAATGTGCCTAACGCGCACGTGAGAAGAACTCATCCAGGTGGGAAGGCTGTGCATGCCAAGCATGTGTATGCGCAAGGATAGGTGGGGCCCACGGACCTGTGACACACCAGACGACAACACGTGGCAGCGCGGGTGAGGCTTGCGCGGCTCGGCTGGCGGACAGCTGGGCTGCTGATAGGCTTTGGGCTTCTCTTTCTCTTTATAGTTTTGGCCCAAGTGTCTTATTTCCCTACAAAACAAATTAAATTAAATTAAAATCAAATAATTTCTCAAAATATTAATTTCACGAAAATATTCAATTAAAACTTAATTTATTTAGCAATTATGAACAATTTAAGTGCATTTTCATGCACTTATCACATTTGATTCCCAAATTCATCCACCTTGGCTTGTGAGGTAGAACTGAAAATAATATCATCCACATATATCTGAGCTATAATGATTCAGGGGTTAAACTTCTTAATAAACAGTGTTTTGTCAACTCCTTCTCTTATATACCCTTTCTTTTCAAGAAAGTCCGTCAAACGTTCATACCATGCCCTCAGAGCCTGCTTTAGACCATATAAAGCCTTCTTGAGTCTGTAAACATAGTCTAGATGTCTTGGATCCTCAAAGCCTTTTTGTTGTTCCATAAAAGCTTCTTCATTCAATCGCCCATTTAGGAAAGCACTTTTCACATCCATTTGGTGTAACTTGAATCTCATCAAACATGCTATGGCCAACTGTAATCGAATGGACTTAAGTCGTGTGACCGGAGCAAAGGTCTCATCAAAGTCAATCCCTTCAATCTGAGTGTAACCCTGAGCTACAAGCCGAGCCTTATTTCTGGTGATATTCCCATTCTCATCTGTTTTATTCTTGAAAATCCACTGTGTTCCAAAAACATTGGAATCCTTTGGTCTAGGAACTAACACCCAAACATCATTTCTCACAAACTGTTCAATCTCTTCTTGCATTGCATTTATCCAGTACTCATCTAGCAAAGCTTCCTTAGCATTCTTGGGTTCAATTGGAGAAGTATAGCAGACATACCTTACCATCTCTCGGTAGTTAATTCTTGGCTTGTCTTTGGTGCGTATTCCTTCTTCTATTCTGCCAATTACTTCCTCAATTGGGTGATTCTTCTTAATTCTGGATGACGGTTCTTTGGTAATTTGATCAGCTGCATTTAAACCTTCTTCCTCTTGCTCTGGCATCTGTGTCTCAGTTGATGTCCTAACTATTGAGAATAGTATCCTAGATGCATGAGATGTAAAAGGATATTAATTATTTATTTAATAAAATAGATTATTCATCATTTTATGTGCATATATTTATGAATATTTTATGAATATCAAATAAAAATCCTTGATTATTTATGTAACCTTAAACATTATATATAAGTGTTGTACACGAGAGGATAATATTTAAGGATAATAATCAAAAGTAATTGTTTATAATGAATTTAATTAAAGTTCAAAATCTTTAATTAAAACATTATTAATACATGTCATTCCCATTTAGAATGGAACGGTGTTATCCGCACTGTTAATATGGTGAGATATTGAATGAGTGTATTTCGCATAATGAGATTATGTGGAAGATGAACGCGGACACAATATGAATTTCTAATAATTTCCGTTAAGCATAGAAATTCTAATTGAGTCTACTGATGGTCATATATAGGATGATCTTAATCCTAAGTTATTAACAAACTCTTATTTATGGACTTATGTCTTTTGATTTACTCGGTCCGGATTCCGAGATCCTGAATTCTATTCCTTGTATTTTGGAGACATAATGAAATAGGTAGCTGGGAATGTTATTATACGAGATGGAATCCATTCCTTCTTGAGAAAAAAACAGATAAATAATTCTCTTGAGTGTTGATTTGGTACTTGGATTAGTAAGAGCGCTCTGGTTCATGAATGTGTTTTATGAATCACTATCCATTAGAGAATCAATGGTACTCAAGGATAAAGATGTAATTAGAGAGGTTAACGGATACTACCTGACTATAATTATGAATTATTTATGGAGGATTGATCTATATGTAATGACTATATCAAATGGACACTTCGCAGTTTAGAAATAATTAATTTTTATAATTTCGAGAGTGCAATTCCAAGTTTATAGTGGAGTAACTATTGGAATTAATAGAATTAATTAATTAATTAAAGTGTTTAATTAATTATTAATTTTATTAGAGCTCGGAATTATAGGTCCATTAGTCCCAGCGTCGTCCTTGTAATTCTCACCGGACACAAAGGGTAAAATGGGAATTTTAGAATTGTAGAATTCTAAAATTAAATCTGTGAAAAATAATTAATTAAAATTAATTACATTTAAATAATGTGATTATTTAAATTTGAATTAGAACATATCTAGATTTATCCATTTAAACTTATTTGATAAGTTGTTCAATTTAGAATTCAAATTAATTTAAGTTTGACTTAAATTCAATTTGAATTTGAATCAAAATGGACTATTGGATAAAGGTTAAAATCTCTTCCTTCCCTATTCGAGATAGGCGCCACACACAGGATAAAACCTTAGAGTGTGGCCGCCACCTTGTGGATATGGGGAAGGGATTTTTTGTTCCAAATTCAAAATTGGAGATAAGGATTTGATTCTATTTTGAAGTTTGACTTCTACTCTTTAAATATGAGAAAGATAGAAAATTGTGGACACAATTTTTGAAACATATTTTCAGCCCTAAAAGAGTTGTGGCCGAAATTTCTCATAGTGAAAAATAGAGAGAAAAATTTTTCTCCAAAAATTCCACATCATGCATGCGTTGGTGTTTGTGGAAATTCGAGTGTTTCAGAAACTTGTTTTCTCTCACGTGTGCCCACACACACGTCTGCGTGGAATCAAGGAATTGATGTGGAAGACTTTGGTATTCTAAACACAATGCTTGGAGCAAGGACTGTCCGTGGTCAAATAATTCAAGTTATCATCCGAGTCGGCTTCCAGGTATTTTTCGGTTGATCCTTGAATCATGTAAATTAATGTGATTAATTTATTCGTGCATAAATTAATATAATCTATAGAGTATCTCAAAAGTTTTGTGAAAATTTTGTTATACACGATCTGCCTCTCCCCACGCTTCCGCATCCGAATTCAATTCGGTTACCAACATAATGGTCTTGGAGTGAGGATTTTTGTTTCAGCCTAAGTCTTTTCTTTAACAAAGACTGACTTGGATGACTGAAATTCTCCACTATAGCCTAGTCGAAAGTGGTCATGATTGGATTTTCCCATAGACAACATATGATCTAATTTTGCAGTACCGATATTCATCATCTTCAAGGTCTTCTGAGTACGTTCTAACTCTGCATTAGCTTCCTACAGTCTTTTTCTCATTTTAGTAATATTGGACTCGTGCCTCATCTTTAGATCTTCCTTCTCTTGTTCAACATCTACCAATTTCTTCTCAAGTGACTTGTTCAACTTGACCACCTGAATCCATTTGTTGAACATTGATTCATAAGCTTCCTGAATAGTTTCATGTGTCAATTCTCCATCATTGCTGAAACTTTCTGAATCAGAGAGATCTCCGTTTTCTTCTGGTTTTACTTCCTCTATTACATATGATGTTCTAACATCGTTTGTGACACAATCTGCAACACTGTTGTTGGAAACATCATGATATACATTGAAAGCAACATGATTGTTCACATGATCTTCATTTTCCTGGCTACCATCAGATTCTTCATCGCTCCATGTCACGTTAAATGTCTTCTTCTTCTTCTTAAGGGTATTTGCACATTCTGATTGAATGTGTCCATATCCGTCAGACTCTCGACACTGGATGCCTTGGTTTCGTGTCTTGGCTTTTGAGTTGCTTGTAGCATCTGTATTCTTTTGGAAGTTGTTGAATTTGCCAGAATTTGGAGTGAAACGCTTGCCTCTAACTTGTTTCAGAATGCGTTTAAAATTCTTTGTCAAAAGAGCAAATGATTCTACCAACACTTGTGGATCTCCTGTATCTTCTTCCACTGTTGATTTATGCAGTTTTGCTTGAGAGGCAGTTTCTTTCTCTTGCTTGTTCTGGTCCAGATTCTTTTCAAATGTTCTCAATGATCCCATCAACTCATCAAGTCTCATAGTTTAAATGTTTTTTGCCTCCTCAATAGTAGTGACTTTGTAAGCAAATCTCTATGGGAGTGATCTCAGGGTCTTGCTGATAAGTTTTGCCTTGGAGATTTTTTTTCACCAAGAGCTCTGATTCATTAGCTATATCGCATAATCGAGAATTAAATTAAGAGATATATAGTTTCAGTTTCAAGCATCCGAAGAGTTTCAAACCTGGTAGTGAGCATATTCAGTTTTTATTGTCTGATCGCGGCTTTTCCTTCATGAGCTACCTCCAAAAGCTCCCGTGCTTCTTTAGCCAATTCACATGTGGATATCATCTTGAACTGATTAACATCAACTCCATTGACTATTGCATTGAGCGCGCGCGAGTTGTAGTTAGCCAACCTATCTTCATCAGTACTCCATGACTCTTCAGGCTTGAGAGTTTCTTTTCCTTCTGTATCCTTAGTTACTGGATGCTTCCAGCCAGTCAGGACTGCACGCCAAGCCTTTTCATCTTAAGCCTTGATGAAAGCCTTCATCTGAGCCTTCCAGTAAGAATAATTTGAGCCATCGAGCATAGGTGGACACGATACTGATCATCCTTCCTTCAGCAGGTCCATCTTAGACGTAGCAGATCAATTTCTCCAAGATCTCACCAAACTTCTAGTCAGTGAACCTCTCTGATACCACTTGATAGATCTTAATGTTACGCTTGATGTCTCAGATGACGTTGGAATACTGTTTGGGACACTAGTTATTCAGTTTACTCTACCGATTAAATTAAACAACGCAAGAAAAACCAATAATGCAGAAAATAAATGAACACGCAATATGGTATCGTAGTTCAGTACGCACACCTACTCTGCAGGGCCACGACCAGGGCCGATGCAACAGTTTCACTATGTTTTAAAATTACAACCCCGACGGACTTAATCACTCAAGGACTCCCTCCTAGACTATGGCCTTGTTGTGATGAACTCCCACAATGATCTTTTTTTAGCGTGTACCACACGTCTTCACCTTTCACTACTAAACTCCCTTCAGTTAATCAAAATTTCAACATCAAACACAAAACCACAGATTGTTCTCTTTAATCACTGTCTCTCTGTCAATAGACTTTTATGTAGTCAACAACTTTTTTTTTTTTTTTTTTTTTTTACTTTCTGCAGACCCTCTCTCTCTCCATATAAAACCATTCCATGTATATTCAACTTTTGAACCTGTGTTGGTTACCAAAAAATCCTCCTCGGCATTATCTACAGCATCTCACCTTTTTTGTTTGTTTCCTTCCAAAACTCACGGATTCACCTTTTTTAAAATTCAATGAATCAAATCTCCTCAGGAGATAAACCAACAGCTAATCAAGGATGACCTCATGATCCGTATTAGCTTAGCCTTATCCGATTTACCACAAGCTGATCTTCAAGTCAACAAAACAGATTCTTCTACACAAAATCCGATCTCAAATTCAAACGACAACACTTTCTTCTTCTCCAAAAATAGCCATCTGGATAATGTCTTCTAGAACCTAGTTTTCGAATCTGTACAACCAAAAACTGTTTTGTCAACACAACCAATTAACAAAAACCTAACAAGTTTAATAAAATCATATGATAGCTATAATAATAAAATATAATGCAAACAAATAACTTTAAGATAAATAATAAATGTGGTACATGATTTTAATTTACTAAATTTATTTATTATTAGCTTAAGGCTTAATTAAATCTCGAGTATTACAGTTTTGTTGGTATCAATATTGATTTTTTTTTTTTTTTTTCAGTATCGATGATTTTCAGTTTTGATTGTTCGGAGATTTTTATTGTTCAATCTTTGGTTTGTGTTTCACTTAGTAATCTGTTTTTTGGATAGTATTGTGGAACTAGGTAATTGTATAGAAAAATATTGAATAATCTGGTAGATTACAGAAAGTAATCTACATAATTATTCTTTGGCGACTTGTGCCGAGATCAGAGATGCTTGACCATTTGTTTTGCTAAAAATTAAAATAAAAAATAATTTAGTAAATTACAAAAAAAAAAAAAAAAAAAAAAATGATCCATACATCCTTATATATTTTCAAGCATGAAATTGGACACTTGTACAAAATAAATCAGTCCATTCAAGTACAACTAAGCGTAGCTAGCGTAGAGGATTTGAAATGATTTTATAAAAATAAACACACTCGATCTAAAAATCTTAAGCCATGTTATTTCACCAATTCAAATTTTTAATTTTAATTTTATTAAAATTAAAAGTTATCATATAAAGTTACATCTAACTTTTTCTTAATACAATTAAAAATTTTCACATAAAATTAAATTTTAACTTAAATTAAAAATTGAAATTGATAAACTGAATCAGGCCTTAATTTTATTAGTACACAGTACAAATGGCAACTTATTCCTTCATATTCATAATTATTATAAGATTATCGGGAATGTATAAAATGACAAACTTAACCTCAAAAAAGATGACACTTGGGAATTTCATCATAACACGACTTAAACTGGACACGCCTCAATAATTGAGGGCATAGCTGGAATCTTGATGATTTTATAGTGAGGGAAGCCTGCTTTCTCTAACAGCTTCTTCCACTCAAGCTCGGTTCTCTCCTTTCCAGCACCGCGAAATGCCATCATACACAAATCAAATCTTATCCGCATTTCATCATATAAGAAGTCAACATCCTTGCTTTCCAATGACTCCAAAACGATATCCACAATAATGACCTTGCCAGTCTTCTCTGGTATTGATTTGCGACAATTTCTTAAAATCTTGATGCATTGTTCATCAGTCCAATTATTAAGCACCTTCTGCATGTATTAAGTAAGCACATATGACGTCTTATAAAAGAGAACTTCGAAAAAAATATATATATATAGTGTAAAAAACTACTTAAATATGAGAAAAAATTTGTTTTGGTGCGCGACTTAAGGGGAAAAAAAAAGGATAATATTTCATATAAAGAGCAATACGCTGGAAAAGAAGATAAGTGTAGAAGTAAATTGTAATAAAAGGATTAAAAAGGCAAAAGAAATCTGAAATAAGAAAAGGTAAAAAGTAAAACAAAAGAGCAGAACATGAGTGAGAGGTCCACCCATGGCCAAAGGAGAAGATGGATTACAAAGCAGATTAATGGTCAAAATTATGTTTCTACCTTTTGATGTGTTTTAATTACTACTCTTTTTAGCTTTTTATCCGATTATTTTTTTTTTTGGTTGTAAGTATAACCTAACAGTAATATCATACCTAACTCTACGATAAAATGAAGAGTTCGAATTCCCCACCCCTAAGCTCAAAAAAAAAAAAAATTGGTTCAATCAGTAAAGAAAAATTAAACAAAAAGCATAATAGACCTGCCCTTTTTTTTTTTTTTTTTTTTTTTTTTTTTTTTTCTTTGCTTTTAGATAACCCTTGATTGTATTACCTTCATAAAAATGGCATCTGCGCAGGGAATAGCCTCAAACATGTCTCCTGCCATGTGAGTGACCCCACCGTATGAAGGAGCCATAGCAATAATATCTGGCAAATCAAAGTTAAAGCCTTTGATATGCGGATGAGCTTTCACAATCTCATAAACAGTCTCACCTGTAAAACCTCCGACATCGATCAATGATCCCATGGAGCTAAACTCATTTTTTAAAGCTGATAAGACTGGATCCATAACCATATTGGCCAAATTGATCATGCCATCTTTGAACCACTTGTTGCTTTTGGGGTCCACTGTTGATTGTCCAACGAAATCATGGCCAAAGGCTGCCTTATACGGAACAACACCGTGTCTGACGCTGTCACTAAGGTGATCAAAAGCGTCAATTATCAGTCGTCGATTTTGCATGATTATAACGGGTGCCAAGCTCGGCTTTGACTCCCACATTATCAATCTCGATTTTTCGGTCAACCCGTATCGAGTCTGATGATGATAATCACCACTTGAGGAGTCGTGATCATCGCGATGTGCGGTGAAGATCTTCTTGCAAACAAGCAGTCTCAGAATGCGTTGGAGGTAGTGGATGTTTGGAGAGGTTGAGCCAGAAATAGAGGAAGCTATTTGGGATAAAGTGATGGGGCAACCGTGGGAGTGAATAATATCGGCTATACGGAGCTCCACAGCACATTTCAGTACCAAGGAATCCATATGGCTGTACATTGTTGGCAAATAAGCTGAAATATGAGACTAGCAGGGCAAGAAACGAAATCAAAAGGCAGTAAATAAAAGAATAAGCTTATCAAACAAATGGCTGTGCCGTGGTTGTCCACTGCCTTAAAAGCGATTTCGGCAGACCCAAAGGTGCAAGTCTGAACGTCGGTCGCTTCCCAAGGTTTACACAGCCTTCTCCAGAAGCGTGCACTCACAGCAGGAGAATTTGGAGATCAAATAAGTAATGGCCCAGAACCAAAACAACAGAGGAAAAGAATTTTTATGTGTATCTCCCAATATACAGCAGCCCCTCATATATATCTAACTCAAATGTGAACGTGCCCACTCTGGAAAAACGAATCTGCAGCAAAAGTGGAGAAAGAAGCGGTCGTGGGGTTGAGGAGAAATATTGGGGAATGGTAACAGAATTCAACGGCCAAAATTTAGAAGAGAAAATAGGAGCCCATTAGACAAAATAGAGAGAACAGGCCCAAAGATAAATGGGCCAGCATGCTGCCATTTCCAACAATGACTTGCCAAATGTCTGCTTGGCCTCTTTGCATTTCGTCCACATGATGATCTATTCCCTCCATAGCTCTTCCTATCTCTTACTTTCTAGTTTCTACCTCGCTCAATCAAGGTATAATAATGGGTTTGGAGAGGCAAACATTTAATATATATATATATATATGTGTGTGTGTGTGTGTGTGTGTGTGTGTGTGTGTTTGTGGTAACGCCAGCTTTCCGAATAACATGGTGGGTGGAATGCACTGCCAATCTTATCCCAATTTTGGGCCCATTTAGTTCGCTAATTCGAATTGAGATGTGATTTTATGTGAGAGTTTTTTACTGTAGTAAAAAAAAATTAGATGTAACTGTTTCTTAAAGTTTTTTATTATAACAAAACTCGAATCAATTAAATGAGCGGGACCCTGTCCACTACCAAGTTGAAAATAAAAAAATGATATATTGTATTTTATGTTATCACACCAATTATTATACAGTTTTTTTATGATAGAAGAACTGAAAACATTAAAATGATGGTATAAGAAAATCACATCCAAATAACTAATTCATACAATATTACGTTGGGGAATGAGCCATCTTGAAAATAGTGTATTACAATATTAAAGTGACCAAATGATCAGATTAGAAAATAGAGGAGTGTAAAATTGCAGAAGTTGGTTTGTCTGATCAATCAGGAGGATGTTAATGTCTTTCTAACTTTCATATCTCTCTAAATTTCATGAAACAAACATTTTTCCTACAACACTTTACAAGATTGCCACCGTCTTTTTATTCAACCAACATCTTTTTTTTACCAATGTGATATCAAGTCTTCATATGGAATCTTGTTAATTATAAAATAATAAAAAGTCATCATATGGAATCTTGTTACTTATAAAATAATAAAAGTGCCTCATAGGTTTTTAAAAATGACGTCATGGTACTCAGAGCCATTCTTTGTGATGTATAAGTAGCTTTCTTCATTTTTTTTTTATTTTTTAATCTTTAGTTTTATATAATATTATGAAATTAATTTGGGGTTTATTGATAAAAGGGTAAGCTAAAAATTTCATGTTCTAAAATACGAGCTCAGAGTTCCGAAAGTGGTATTTTTGAAAACCACAAAACACTTCTAGAGCTTCTCTTTTGTCACCAAACTCTCCAGTATTTTCAAATTCACTATAATTCCCTTAAAACGTTTACACCCATGTCTGTAGCATTATATTTATGACGCGGAATAATTAATAAGAACTTATTTATTTATTTTTTTTTCACTCAAATCAACTGCTTTTACATAAATACACTAGCATTATTAATTTAATTCAAAAGCATATTGATGTACAAGTGAATACACCAACACATATTAGTTAACCGGAAGTCGTCGTAGGTGTGTGAACCCATAAGAGATTACCATGCGGAGGGAAGATATGGCACACAGGATTTCCAGGCTCAATCCCAAGCACGCGGAAGGACACATGATTTGGGTCCCAGTCCGAGGTGTCCAGATGACAAGCCGCAACAGCATCGAGTATGTCTCCATTTTCGCCGCGAAATAAAATCTTGTACACCTTGCTTCCCCCTTCCTGGGTGTGGCAATGGAAGACGATATAAGGGTAAGGCATGGTGTGGCATCCTATCATCTTAGAGGTTAAAACCTCTCTAGGCCTTTCCATAATGGTGTAATTTTGGAAACTAGTAATACTGGTTTCACTGTAACTAGTTGCACTGTGAAAGCTGGATGTTAGAGGAATGGGGTGATTTTCATCACCAGAGTTGTCCAACTTGAAGATGCGGAGTGCGAAATCAAGCATGGATTCCATGGAGGTGGCACAAAATTTGGTCTCTCCCTTGATAGGAGGACACTCGCAGGCTCGGAGTGTGTCTTCCATGGCTTTGGCTTGTTTAGATCCTTGAGGGAAAGAGAACAACTTGACAAGGCTAGGGAGTTGTTTTAAAGAAAAAGGAATTGAATCAGCTTCATCTCTTGGTAAAAAATGGGAACTTGACGTGAGTTTTTTTGAGAAATGTAAGGGTATTGTTTTTCCCACTTCAAGGTCGTTCAGATTGAAGAAAAGTGAGGATGATGGATTGATATTATGAGCGTGAAGATTCATATGTTCTGTTCCTTTCATTCTTAATCTTTCGACATGATCAATGTTCTGATGATCATCACCGTCATGCTTGCGATCAAATTCGTCAACCAGATGTTGATTCATGTCCTTTTTGCCATCAATACAACGAGAAATCTGCAGAAACATTAATAATTAGCAAGTAGCATATATGAATCTGCTGGGAAATAATATGCATGCTTGAAGTAGAAAATTGAAAAGTAGTATTTTCTTGAGTTTCTATTCACTGTGGACATGTTTATTATTTGACTGTATTACAACATCGTATTATAAACGTTATATATATATATATATATATATATATATATATATAACGAAACAATAATTATAATTACCATGACCATCAGAAGGAGTGCATAAAGCGAAAGACTCCTCCAATGTGCAGAACCAATTGCCATCTTTCGATATTCGCCAGAACTCCCTTCCCCCAGTTCATATACCACTACTTGATTAAATATAGCACTTAAGAGTATGTTGTATTATATATAGTATACATTTCATAGTTAAAAAAAAAAGTTCATGATTTATCCACTTTCACTTTTGACAATTATGGATTTTATGTTTTATTATGCAAAAAGTATATTGTAACTAAGATCATTTATTGGTTCTAAAATAGGAAAAATTAAAGAATCAAAATCTCCATTTATAGGTGCAGAACTAATTAAAATCTAACTCAATAGATTTTAAAAGAGTAAATTGTAACGTTGCTTCCTAAATTATTCACTTTTCGCCGAATGCACTTCGAACTTTTAATTTTAACAAACTACACATTAAATTTTAACTCCATAACGACTGATTGAAATGTGGGTTGTTACACTCTTCTTTTGTAACTCAATGAATATTCATCATTAGTGTATTATGTGTTTTAATGTAGTATTACATTGGTACCCTGTTGTTTGAAAATATTAAAAAGTCATCCCATGATTTTAAAAATACCATTATGATACTCTTGTAAAATGCTGCAAAAGAATGGGCTTGTTTTGTGGTCTTGTTTCTTTCATGAAATTGAGAGACATTTGGCATTAACAAGGCGTTAATGTAAGTTTATCGATGAGACAAACAAACGTCCACAATTAGCGCTCCTTTAAGTTTTACTATTTTTTCATGAAGCCTTTGAGCTTTTATATAATTTGGTCAGTTTAATTTTTTGATTCACTGTTTTTTAAAGCGGTCGATTCCCTAACTTAATATTTTATGATATGGTCATGGTTGGTGTTATTCACACACTCTTATTTGCTTTTTACACCCAACATAGTTCTCAAAAGTGTTGTAAATCAATTAAGTGTGGATGCCGCTTCTTGTTATTCCACAACCTCTTCTTTAGATTCCATTATCTCTTCATAATTCCTTTTTAATGTTGTGTATTATCTCTTCATAATTCCCATCTTAATATTAGATGTAACTCATGTAACTTGTGTCTTTTAATCTATCTTTACTCATGATCCTAGCTTATAAATAGAAATTTGTTTGAGCTTGTTTTGAACACACCTATTACAAGTGTGTGAAAGAATATAAAATGATAGTCTCTCTTTTTTTTTTTTTTGTGTCTCTATTTTATTTATGCTTTGCAGTTTATTTTTTGTGCTATTTTCATTTGTTTTATAATAAAAAGATTAAATTCTTTTTAAAAACTCCTATTATTTTAAAATTACTATTAACTATTTCCGTAAGTTTATTAATTCTTGATTATTTCATTTTTCTTTTCACACCCATCATTTTATTTTAATTAGTTACTTTAATATTATCATTTCTCTACCTCACTCTCTTTTTATTTAAACTTTAGAAATGAAGATTTTTTTTTTCATAAATAAAAATAATTTACTATTAAATTCTCTTAGAAAAGTAGAGTACATTTATTATCGAAATTTTTTTATTACATTCCTAAATATTAATTTTAATTAAAAAATTTCCTTTGGGATTTCTAAGATCAGTAATACACAGATCATACATATTAGTTAGTGAACTACTATATAAATGCCTATATTTTGATTTTGAGCTCTTTAAAACTTTTGCATTAGGTCTCTCTTTCTTTCTTTTTTCTTTTTTTTTTTTTTTTTTTTTTTTCTTTGGGGAGCTAAAACATTCGTAAATACGTAGAAAAAATTTTGACGTTGGCATTTAGTAATGTAATAGTAAATTTTCTATAATAAATGTCCTTTATTTTTCTGCATTTTTTTTTTATATGTATAGAAAAGGCGTTGTACCTGAAGCTTCAAAAAAAAAAAAAAAAAAAAAGATAAATGATAATACTAAGATAACAAATTAAAATGAATTGATTGGGTGTGAAAAGAAAAATGAATTGGTCAAAACCTACTAATTTTATGAATATAGTAAAGAATAATTTTGTAATAATAGGAGTGTGTAGAAAGTAATTTTAATCATTTAAAAATTATATAAAATGTATATTTTGAAGGGGATATAAAAAAAAAAAGAGGTGTATGAATAAAACCACCATTTGATCATTTAAATGTGATCTTTTTTTTATGCAATCATTTAATGTGATTAGTTGTTATATAGTAAGGAAATGTACAATTATTGATGTGATGACATAAATACATTATATCACCTTTTAAATTATCAATATACATATATATACACACACATAACTTGCCTTTTCCAACTTTTTTTTTTTTGGGATAAAATATTCATTTTATTTATTTTTTTTTTATTTATTTTATTTTTTTGTTGACTGTATGTGCAAGTTGCTTTTTCATCTTGACAGTGTATGAATAAGGTTGGCGTAAATTCCAATCTATGCAGATATTTTTTGGGGACTATCAAGGTGTAAAAGAAAATTAATTATTGTCATTTATGACGCAACAATTATTGTACATTTCTTGACGATTATTGTACGCAACAATTATTCTCTTTTTTATCTGTGTATTATTAACTAAAAAGTCTTCAAATCCTCCCCACCTAATTGAATTATAAGAGACAGTTTAAGTCTTACTCAACTATTTTTAATATTTTCTCAATTAAAAAAGTTCCAGCTGACTATGAAAAAATTAAAAACAAACGTCTGAAGTGTTGTGTTGACAGCAATGATTAGTTCCAATATTCTAATCCTCTATGAAAGAATCATAAATTCTTCATATAATTACTCTTCAAAAAGAACAAATCTCATTCAAATGAACAAATCATACACTATTAAGTTGGGGAATTAACTCTTGCTAATGGATGGTGTACTGCAATATTAAAATTACCAAAGCATATTAAATTAAATCTTTGAGGAGTGAGAATTGAAAATGTTGGCTTATCCGATCAATCAGATGTATGATAACGTCTTGTCAATGATACATGTCAAATTTGTAGATTGAATGTTAATGAACGGTTTATGAATTAGTTCCTTATCGATTATCATTTTTTTTTTTTTTCATTTTACACTATATATTCTCAGTGTGTTTTTACATGAATTAGCTCTTTGTCCTTTTCAACATGTAACTTGCAAAAAACAAATATGCAATATGTATTCCAATATCTACATATAACGACTCTTTACAGGCCTTTATGGTTTTTTTTTTTTTGCTTAATTTAACATAAAATGTGTAGATATAGTAAAATTCGCAGAAAAAACATAATAAAAATTAATCAATTTGAATACTAACGGTATTAAAACATATATATATATATATTAAAAAAAATTAAATGACACCCATATTGTTTTTTAACCTAACAAACCATAGTCAAATAAACAATAAAGCTAAAAAAAATTAAGAACCAGTGAACCAGTTTAATAATGGGAATGTACGCTGATCTTAATCTCTGCACTAGCATGTTGGAAAAGAAAAATTGTTAAATTACATTTTCTATGATCAGGACACCTATCATTGTACTTTTATTAAATGATTGTATAAAAAAATCACATTTTGTTGAACATATGTTAATTGGTCGTGGGAATCAATCAGACAACCACCTGATTATGATATACCTACCATGTTAAATGATCAAATTGTTGCGAAAAACCTGCAAGTGCCCGGAACTTTAAACTAGTAATAAAGTAGTAGGCCTAGAGTATCATTCCATGAGTAGGGACGAAGCTAGTGTGAGTATCATTCCATGAGCAGGGACGAAGCTACTGTTTACCTAAGAAACGTATGGTGTCAAGTTTTTATAATTAATAGTGAGTGAGTATCGTCTCTACAAAAATTGAGTGTTAAATTACTATTACGTATCGCGATTATCATTACTTAATTTTATCTAGACAACTGAACTAAATAAAATAAAATTAAAATTAAAACAAATATAAATACAAAAATAAAATAAAATAAAACATGAAAATTTCTATGCACAAATATATCTAGAGTCTTGATTTCACTCCCTCTTTTTAAGTTCCTTCTATTTGGTAAATACTAGCCAAGTCTAAACAATTCTAAGATCAAGGGACCTAATATAAATATTCAAAAACTAATTTGGGATGTATGCATAGAACCACTATTTAGTCATTTAAATGTGTGTTTTTTTTTTTTTTTTTTTTTTTTTTTTTTTATGCAATCATTTAACGTGATTAGTTGTTTTATAGTAAGGAAATGTACAATTATTGATGTGATGACATAAATACAATATATCACCTTTTAAATTATCAATATACATATATATACACACGCACATAACTTGCCTTTTCCAACTTTTTTTTTGGGATAAAACATTCATTTTATTTATTTTATTTTTTTGTTGACAGTATGTGCAAGTTGCTTTTTTCATCTTGACAGTGTATGAATAAGGTTGGCGTAAATTCCAATCTATGCAGATATTTTTTTGGGGACTATAAAGTTGTAAAAGAAAATTAATTATTGTCATTTATGACGCAACAATTATTGTACATTTCTTGACAATTATTGTACGCAAACAATTATTGTCTTTTTTTATCTGTGTACTGTTAACTAAAAAGTCTTCAAATCCTTCCCACAGAATTGAATTATAAGAGACAGTTTAAGTCTTACTCAACTATCTTCAATATTTTCTCAATCAAGAAAGTTCTAACTGGTTATGAAGAAATTAAAACAAACTCTAAAGTGTTGTACTGACAGTAATGATTAGTTCTAATATCCTAATCTTCTAGGAAAGAATCAGAAATTCTTCATATAATTACTCTTCAAAAAGAACAAATCACATTCAAATGAACAAATCATACACTATTAAGTTAGGGAATCAACTGTTGATAATAAATGGTGTACTGCAATATTAAAATTACCAAAGCATATTAAATTAAATCTTTGAGGAGTGAGAATTGAAAATGTTAGTTCAGATGTATGATAACGTCTTATCAATGATAGATGTCAAATTTTTAGATTAAATGTTAATGGACGGTTCATGAATTAGCTCATTATCGATTATCAAAATTTTTTTTCTTCTCATTTTACACGATTGCCAGTGCGTTTTTGTCCAACAATGTATTATAATTCTTTGTCCTTTTGAACTTTTAACTTGCAAAAACAAATATGCTATATATATTCCAATATCAACATGTAACGACCCTTTACTGGCCTTTATATAGTTTTTTTTTCTTAATTTAACATAAAATGTGTATATATAGTAAACTTCGCAGAAAAACATTAGAAAAATTAATCAATTTGAATACTAAAGGTATTAAAAAATATATATATTTTTAAAAAACTTAAACTGAAATGACACAAATCTAGTATCGTCTCCATAGGGATTGAGTGTTAAATTACCGCTAAGTACTGCGATTATTGTAACTCAACTTTATCTAGACAACTAAACTAAAAGAAATAAAAATAGAACTAAAACAAATATAAATACGAAAATAAAATAAAATATGAAAACTTCTATACATAAATATATCTAGAGTCTTGATTCCACTCACTCTTCCCAAGTTCCTCCAATTTGGTAAATACTAGCCAATTCCAAACAATTCTAAGATTAAGGGGTATGGCCTCATTAACTCTCTTGAGCGTCGAATGAGATAATATGCATAAATATTCGAGTCAATATTAGAACATATATGATAGCCTAAGTATCAAAGAAGATTGAAAAGTAAATAATTGCTTATGATTCATCATGCATAAATGCTTAGTTGTATAATTTATGTTACTTTTTTATTATTTATTTGTGATCCGTTTTTATTATTATAAATTATCGTTATAAAATCATACATCCCCATACTTTTAAGCTTATGAAATGTATTGTATTTTATGCCATCAAATCAATTAACTAAGGTACTTTTTATTTTTTATTTTGCAACCGAGAAATAAATAATTGCAAATGCGTTTCATCATGCTGAATGCTTTTTTTTTTTTTTTTTCTTTGCTGAATATGCATAAATGCTTAATTAGTCGTGTTATATGTTGGTGAAAAAGACAGTGCACACGTGATTATGAAGGATTAAGAAAAATTATACATCACATAGTTATTGCTGGTCTCTTTTTCTATAAATAGCTAGGTTGAATGCCCCATGCAAATTCAAACGACAAACAAATAAGATTTTTCGGTGCAACAGTATCATTGTAGTCATGAGACTTCCTAATATGAGTTCTGTTCTCTTCCATATCCTTCCACTTGTATTGGTGAGCCCTTTCTGTTATTCTAACTAGCATGCACTTTTTTATGTAACGTAATCATGAATTGCATTCTCTTGTGATACAAGAGGAAGAAATCATTACATTACATTTCATTTTACCATTACATTTCATTTCATTGTTGCTGAATTTTTACCATTATTTATATGCACAATGCATTTTTTTGGTCTTGCTACCTTTTAGAATTCCTGATTCTACAGTAATTAAGAAACACTCTCTTACCAAACATTGCAACGATGTGACTTTACATACTAATTATTAGAATAAAATTCTGACATTCCGGATATCCATGTTAATTTCAAAATAAGGGAAAAAATAAATAGAGAAAAAAAAAAAAAACTCAAAGGACACAAAGAAATGTCTCCCAAACAAGACCTATAAATACACCGACGAATATTGGATAATTTCTAATTCTATATTTAGAATATTTATAGTAGCTTTTGGATCACATATTAGACTTGTGATGCTATCAGATATATATTACGTGGGCAAAATGTTATATCTTCATGTCCATATTTATGCTTGGACAAGTTTCACAATAATAATCATTATCGTTGACACTATTCCTCGTTGTTAAGTTTTTTGCAGGACCAACAGAGTCAAGAAAATATCCAGCATCAAAATACTGGTTAAACACCATGAAAGGCCATCCTATGCCAGAGGCAATTCGCGAGCTTATCAATGAGAATGCATTTGCAAATGATTTTGAACCACAACCAAATCTCTTTTGGTATGATAAGTATGGAAAACAAGTTGTTTCCAGAGATGCGAAATCATTTGCAAATGATTTTGAACCACAACCAAATCTCTTTTGGTATGATAAGTATGGAAAACAAGTTGTTTCCAGAGATGCGAAATCATTTGCAAATGATTTTGAACCACAACCAAATCTCTTTTGGTATGATAAGTATGGAAAACAAGTTGTTTCCAGAGATGCGAAATCATTTGCAAATGATTTTGAACCACAACCAAATCTCTTTTGGTATGATAAGTATGGAAAACAAGTTGTTTCCAGAGATGCGAAATCATTTGCAAATGATTTTGAACCACAACCAAATCTCTTTTGGTATGATAAGTATGGAAAACAAGTTGTTTCCAGAGATGCGAAATCATTTGCAAATGATATTGAACCACAACCAAATATCCTTTTTTATGATAAGTATGGGAAAGAAGTTGTTTCTAGGGATGCGAAATCATTTGCAAATGATATTGAACCACAACCAAATATCCTTTTTTATGATGGGAAAAAGGGCGTGTCCAAAGAAGAGAATTCATTTGCTAATGATTTTGAGCCACAACCAAACATGCTATTGTATGGCAAGCAAGAGAAAAAAGTTGTTCCCATAGAAGAGAAATGATTCAAAGATGAATTTGAGCCACGGCCAAGCAAAGGAATTCATGAGGATGGTTTGGGATCTGCAAAAGCCTAATATCTCTTTATGATCGTCAACTATGTCAAAATCCAAGTGTATGTTTTTATTTATAATATGCATTTCATGTGATGTTTTCACTGTTTGAATAAGATGTGTGCTAATGAGGAGGCTTGTAAGCTCTAATGTCAAGTTAATATAATATGAATAAGGCCGTGCATTACTACGTTACAGTTTGTTGTTTTTGTTGAGCAGAATTCCTTTGATTACATGATAAAGGTACAAAAAACAAAATTTAAGACAAATTCAAACCCAACTAATTAAACTCCCCCTCTCTGACGTTGTATTAATTTTATTGTCTGATAGAGGTAGCACTCATTTCGTCACTGCTCTTCGTTGCTCCGATTGCCCCACCCGTCTACGCGAGATCACGCTCTGCTCCTCCGCGCAAGCGACACCCAACATGCGATCGATCCAACCTCCATAGCACAAACAACCAAGCTATACACAAAGAACCTTGATCAGCGTTGTTAAGCCTTGGATCTTGAATGGAAATAAACATTATATGAGTGCATGTTGAACAGCTCATTTGGATAATGTGTACATTAATAAACGAATTTCATAAACTAATTTCTATTTCATATACTCCAACAAACCTACTGTCGAGTTCTAATCTCCTCACCCTAAATTATAAAAAAAAAAAAAAAAAAAAAGAAAGCTTATTGGAATTAGTAATCCCCGGTCTACCAAATCAAAAATTATTAAAAAGAAAAATTTATCAAAATCAATTTTTTTTTTTTTAAAAACGCTGAGTTGCTAATTTAAAATTATATAAA
Source organism: Morus alba (assembly GCA_012066045.3). Taxonomy (NCBI): domain Eukaryota; kingdom Viridiplantae; phylum Streptophyta; class Magnoliopsida; order Rosales; family Moraceae; genus Morus; species Morus alba. Next base: position 2,365,866 of record CP050227.2, on the reverse strand, counting down.
AAAAATATGAGGTACTAAAAGACGATTTCTCTATAATACAAGATATCAAATTGAAATTATCCCTATTATACAAATATTTTATGAGATTTGTTTGTACTTGTTCAACTTTTACTCACAAATTTTGTTGGCAAGAAAGTTGTAAATCGGTAGCAATGTTGCCTTGAAGCGGATGTGGATGGCGGAGGCAAAAGTGTAGATACCACCATGCAACGAAATTTCCATGCACGTTAATCTAAATGCTTTTGAAGAAATAGACTTACTAGTTTCTGTTTAAAAATACTTGACACATTCTGACTATTATTGGACTTAGGTTGTAATATTAATATTATTACTAGTTAAAATCTCAGTAAGGTTTCCCACGCATAGTTCATAAAGTTTTATTTCACAAATCCATGAGAGTAAATGAAAGGAAAATTTAAAATTAAAAGAGGTTAAAAAAAAATCTCTGAAATTTTGGTAATTAAGTTTACGTCCAACAGATTAAAGGGTTTAATTTTCCAATTAAAATAAGTAGAACTCATGGTAATTAATGGCTCGGAAAACCGAGTTGTTACATATAAAGCATGGGGAAGTGATTCAGATCTGAAATCTCTCTCTTCAAATCATCAACATCGCCAAGGATTTTTCCTTACTAATTTATAGTTTTATAAATTTGCGAAGCTTTTCTCGTTTGTGATTCAAAACTGTTTAATTAGGTTTTTCCTTCTTTTTTTATGGATGAAAATAAAATTTTGTTGGAACAATTATGTGATTTTTCATAAACAAAAATTAGGAAAATCCAAAGGGAAAAAATTGTGCCTCTGCTGTTAATTAGGTCCAATATCCTCTCTCTAATTTCGTTGCCCTTTGTGGAAAAAGTTTGAAATTTATCTCTCTAAAAAATATCCTGATTTTCTCGTGCAGTCGAGGGTGCAGTTGAGATTCCAATCTGGTGTAGTGTGTCTTACATTAACATTATTATAAACCACACCTTTTCATCTCTTCTTGAATGTCAGCCGTTAGATTGGGTACCGGTAATGCAAATATCATGGGTCATTGTCATAGATTCCTTATAAAAAATAAAATAAGAAGCCATTGTTGATAATGATATTTAAATCGGTAGTTATTAAGACCCGTTAAGTTTGCTGATTCGAGTTTTAATTTGAGTTGAGATATGACTTTATATGAGAGTTTTTTACTGTAGCAAAAAAAAAAAAAAAAAAAAAAAAAAAAAGATGTGATTGTTTATTAGAGCTTTTCACTATAGCAAAACTCGAATTCTAAACTCGAATCGGTAAAATGAATAGGGCATAAGAGTGTTCGCTGGTAGTTTGGGCTTTTTAAAAATAAAAAAATAAAAATCAAAGGCAGTAATGATCTCTTTGACTTCACTCACCCAGTCGTCTTCTATGCAAACTCGAATCTAGAGACCATATGATCTGAATTAAATGGATCCTCTTATTTTAATCTTGCAAAGTGTACCAGTTAATTTATTATCGAGTCTACCATAACAATCACGCATGAAATGTGAATATCTAATATACGCTTTACGTAGTGTTTGGTAAAGATGGAAAACGGGAGGAAACCAAAGGGGTGTTCAGAAAATTCATGAATTTAATTGATCCATGAAATCCAATTTAATATGAAATTTTAGAACGGATTAAAAGTGGTTTTGGATTAGACACGGATTGAGATTTTTCTAATCCAAAAGTTTTCGATCAGATTGTGGATTAAACACTTTCCAATCTGTGAAATTCACGAATCTAAAACCATATATATATATATATAATTATATGTAAAAACGTGTTAAGTTTAATTATTTATATATATTTTTTAAATCTGGTATATGCTTAAAAGCACTCATGCATATCTTTGTTTGGAGACTTAGGTATGTTTTGTTACTTTTGCAGAAAACTCAAGTATTTGTGGATGTTGAATTACTTTAAAGTAACAATGAAGATTTCATTTTGAGTTTCCCTGAATCTATTTTGTTATTGTTAATTGGTTTGTAACAATCTAGATCTTTTTTTTTTTTGCTTGAATAACAATTTAGTGTGTATTAATATTTCATGTTGTGTTTATTTGGTATGGATGTTTATTAATTTATATTTTTGAAGGTTGAAATCTGTGAATCCGTGAGTCCATTCTGAAAAGGTTTTAGATTTGACACGGATTAGAATTCTTCCAATCCGCAGTTCTGGATCAGATTGCAGATTGGGATCCGTGAACACTCCTATCAAAGACAAGGAAGGTAGAGAGATTTTATATTCGAAACTGAAAAGGTAAGGGCCTGTTTGGTGTATGAGTTTAAATCAGGGTTCTTAATTAAGGAAATTGTATCCAATAGCAATTTTTAAAACTAAATTAAATAAATAGCATATTTTAAAACTATTTGAGGTATATAGTAGTTTATGTGGTAAATGAGTCATTTATGACTATTAAAAATAACTTACATTGTAAAAAATTTTAAAAAATCTTTATTTATATAGAAATTTTTTTTTTCTACTAGTCTTAAAAAGAAAATTTATGTGAAAAAATATTTTCACTAGTCGTAAATGACCCATTTACGTGGTAAATGAATCATTTACCACGTAAACTACTATTTACTTTAAATAGTTTTAAAATATGCTATTTATTTCATTTAATTTTATAAATATGCTATTTACTAAATTCTCCCTCTTAATTATGAGTTTTGAAATTTAAATTTTTGTAAGAAAAAAATAGTGCAGCTAGACCAAAACTATAGATTTGCACTATAACAAACCCATATACTAAACATACACTAATTTATTTGGCAAGATTCTTGGAAGGAAAAAAAATTAAGGAGATTAAAATCTTTATTAGATCCATAATTTTTTTTTTCTCTCTCTCAAGGACAAAGGTAAAGAAAGAATTCTGACAAAAGGATTATGGCAGAAAAATTATCAAAATATCCCCATCTATTACCAAAATCTTAAGAAAGTAAGAATAAAGATGAGTGAAATGATGATTTCGCAAAAATTACCAATTCTAACCTTTTAATTTCGTTTGCAATACCAAACAACAAGAGAAGGTCAATTAATTATCTTTTTTCTATCATTATATTAAACAATGCAAAGGAAAAATAAAAAACCTTCTTTTTTTTGTCACTTCTTTTTATCATTTTTTTTTTTTCTTCTTCCCTTGTTAACATATATAGCATTAACCTTAAATTATCTAGACTATAGGTTGCAATAATTTTTGCATGATTATCTAAACCTACTTTATTCTTGTACCTAATGCCGTGAAGAATTATAATGGTAGTTGATCAATAATTTTGGGTAAAACTAATCTCTAAAAATTAGTTAAAAAAGAGATTGTCCAATCCGCATATAGACATCATAATAACCCAATAACTTAGCCATGTGCTACAATTTAGACTACTAATAATAATGAATGATAATAATATATATTTTTTAATAAAGTGACATAAATAATATTTTTTTGTATCATTTTAAGTGGTATTTCTGATTTTTTTTTTTCCTAATTTCTTCGACATCTAAGGTAAAAAAAGAACTATAAAAAAGGATTATTCTACTAAAATTATCAAAATTCTATATCTGTGACGACCCTCCTAGGTGGCCGTCACTATAGCTGAAATTAACTTGTACTTGCTCGAATTTCTTAAAATTTGCGGAACAATTTTTTTAAAAAAAGTCTTATAGTAGACATAAGTTTTAAATTGCTTTCTTGATTAAAATATACACACCTTAACATATCTTTTTTTAAAGCATATAGATATATCTATATGTATATACTTAATCCTTAAAACTTGCTTGCTTACAGTCATAATCCACAAAACTATTTAACATATAGTTTTAGAATCATAATTAGCAAAACTCTTTATAACGTAAAACTGATTACGGAAATAATTGCGAGCGATATCCATTCCATGATCTCCACCATTCGTCTGCTGCTCGCCACTACCTTTCAAGAATTGCTGATAGGTTTCTTACCTACATCATGAACATATCGAATGAGCTTTCACTCAGCAAGTAAGAACTATCTCTCGCAAAATCACTGTAAGTTCACATGAATAAATATGCATGAGTTGATTATGCTTAATTATGATGTCTTATCAAAGTCTTATTATCTTATCTTATCTTTCTTACTGATGGGCCCGAGTGCTCGTACTAATTGCACGCAATCAGCAGGACGTGAGGGTTTGGAAGGTCCCTAACGACACCATGATTATAAACTGAATTGAATGTCTCCCTCTCAGAGGACATTATTATTTTTTTCTTCTCCCTTGCGGAGCCTGAGTTACCTCTCTCTTAGAGGCTGGTACGACACTCAACTGAGATTATTCTTATAAGTTCTTCTTGACTTATTAAGATATATACAATATGACATGGCATCACATACAATACATAAAGTATAAACATGCCTATATAACATGTGTAACTTTTTCTTTAAAATCTGCTCATACTGTAGGCGAGATTCCTACTTACCTAATTTTACAGAGTTGGAATCCATTTTTCGCCAAATAGCCTATTCTCTTACTTGCTTACTTCTGAAAATGAACACCCATTGAGAGTATAAGATTAACTATCGTTTGCTATTCTATTTTAGTAGCTTATGAAGAAAATCTAACCCTTTTCTTAAGGCATGTATCCCCCTCCCTTACTGAAGGGTAATCTACTATAAGGATCAATTTATTTAATCCTCAAAATCTTATCTTTCTTAATTGCCCTTAACATCGACTTGCCTAGATTGAAAATTAATTACCCAATATAGTAACTTATTCTCCATAATTTTCCTCCTTAGACTTGTTATGATATTAAGGCCCATTTCGGCCTAGAAACTTATTCACGGTGTTCTAACCCTTAGGCTGTTGAAATTTACACTCAAACGGGATCTCCTGAAATAATGTGGGTGTTGGGCCCACATCTAATCTTTGTACTTCTAAGGACCTAACATGTTGGGCTCGTAGGTACCATTAGGATGATTTGCTCGATAAACTATTAAGTTTTTAAAAGAAATGATTTTTTTCTTGAAAACTTTCTTCACGAATATTTCCGTTTAAACGAGGTCTAACACCATAGTATTTTACTGAAATCTCATCTCGGGTTCTTTGATAACCTTTTGTTGAAAACCATCATTGTGTTAGTTTTGTTCAGTTAAAACTGTACAATTTCTAAAATTTAAGTTTTACTGCATCTTAAATTCAGATTTTGAAAATCTGTTCTTCGCAACAATTCTTCATCTCATCGATATCTAAAATTGCTGTTTTTAGAGAAAGCTAAAATTCAGCCCCTAAAGGCCTCGTTTGGCTGAAAACAGAGGCTGTAGTTTTTATTTTCAAAATTGTGTTAGACAGCCTGTCTCGTTTTTGTAAAATGACTTAAAACTTGCATTTAGAGTTAAAATTGAGTTTTGTCACTATCACAGAAAAATGTTCAAAACATTGAGAACCATAAGGTCAAACTTAGAAATACTAAAAAATCTTGTTCTAGGGTCCTCATTTTTGCGTTCAAATTGACCATACAATTTTTCCTCCAACCCAAAATAAACAACTTAAACCAAACATAAGCATACCACATAATACTAACTAAACTAACCTCAAAACACACAAAGTCAACATAAAACTCACACACCCTTATTACAAGTTATTTCCTCAAGAACCACAAATTACATCATTGATTCACAACTCAATGTTGGTAGGAAAATAGTGGAGAAGGGTTTAGAATTTATACCTTGAAGAAATCCTTGGTTAGACTCCTCCTAGAACACTTGATCAGCTTCTTCTTCCTCTAAGGTTTGTTAATGGCTTGGAATTAGAAGAGTATAAGAAAATTTGAGAAGAATATGTCTAAATCTCAAACTTTGCAAGAACATAAGAAAGAGAGGGTTTAGAGTTTATATCCTTGAAGAAATTCTTGACTAGACTCCTCTTAGAACACTTTGATCTTCTTCTTCTTCTTCTAATGTTTGCTAATGGCTTAGGAGAGTGAGAGAAAATTTTGAGAAGCAATGGATAGGGAATGGCCGGTTTTGGTGTGTGGAAAAAGGGAGAGCGGAAATGTGCAAAATGGGCAAACTTAATGCTTGCACTAATGGTCTAACATTTACAGACTTGTGCTTGATCTCTTCTTAGCTCTTAATTAAGCCTATCAAGCTAGCTTAATTAGAAAAGTTTTTGGTTAATTTCCCCTTGCTTGGCTGGTTTGGATGCTTCAAGAGAGAAGTGAAGTAAGCCTTCTTGTCAAATAGTTGATTTGATTCATCTCATCATGAAGTCTTCTTCCACACTCAACTAACCAACATTTTTGCTAAAAACCCCTTAAGCATGGCCGGCCAAATGAAGGAAAGGAGAGAATTTTTTTTTTTTTTTTTTATCATAATTACTCTTCACTTACCCCCATCAAATCACATATGTCATGATTTCTCTTCACCTTCCACCATCAAATCACATCTCATCCAACCAAATTCTAACCTACCCGTTGTACTTTTGTCTAATCTCTTAAGTTTCCCTTGCATCAGATACAAATTATACTGACTGTAAGGATGTACTTAGCCGACAGGAAATTCTAGTTTCGGACGGTTCCTTTTCTACTGTTTATTTACAGTTCAATATTAATGCCCGACTACTTCAATATCACATTAAATTCTTACTCGCGTAATATTTTGATATGTTCCGAGTCTTAAAATTTATTCGAGACTAAACAAATTCTAAACTTAAATTTTTGCATTACATCCCGAGAATGATATTGTTTCTAACAGTGTCAACTCTCGAGCTCACATTGTACCCTTCTACTATAACTATTTATCTTGTGACTTCAACCTAGCTGTCTGGCAATTAAGGATTTTCTCTTCTTTTAAAATGTCAAAGCGTTTTTTTTATACGCCGTTAACATCGTGTTGTGCTTGGAGATTCTTAAAATTAAGATTCTCAAACTACATATGTTCTGAAAATTCTTTCACCTTAAAGTATGGTGAGGATTTATCGATCGAATTTACTTGATTATAAAACATGAACTTAGCTTGAAATCTACTACAAAATTTAGGAATACATATGTTAATTTCATAAATCCTTCAGTCACAAAATATAACATAATATTTTCTAAAAAAATCATTGGCTTAAATACATAAATTGTATTATTTAAAGTTTGGAATTTTCTCAGTCATTACAATATTTGTTACCAAAATATATCTCAGAAATTTAAGAACAAAGATAGTGAATTAGTATCATTTGAGTGCCAAATACCAAAATCAGTTGTTCCACTAACATAGCGAATGATCCTCTAGACAGTTGTTACATGTGACTCCTTTGGACTAGCTTGATATCTGACACACACCCCAACACTGTAACAAATATCTGGTCTACTAGCAATTAAGTAGAGAAGACTTCCTATCATACTTCTATAGAGACTAGGGTCCACAACAATGCCACAATCATCCTTTGTCAACTTGTCATTTGTTCCCATTGGTGTTCTTATGTGTTGAGACTGCTCAAGACCAAATTTCTTCACAAGATTCCGAGCACACTTGCTTTATGAAATAAAAATGCCATTTTCTAGCTGTTTTATCTGCAACCTCGTAAAAGTAACTCAACTCTCCAACCATACTCATTTCAAATTCCTTTTCATTTTGATTACGCCCAAACGTGTACAAAATAAGTCATCAATTGTAGCACAATTAGGACGGTCGATCTCACAAGGAAGTGACAAATTGAGCAATAAACGATTAGCAAATAAAAAGCTTTAGGAGATATATAATAAAGTAAAAATAAAAGAGAATGGAATTTTTGTTAAGAAGTTTAAGTGTAAGGAAAATATAGGAGAAAATTATATAATTAAAACTGGTAAGGCGTTCAGATTCCCCTATATGCTTCGTTCACCCGAATGGATTTTGATATTTGGGATTACTCAATTGAAAGTTTCACATCCCAAACTAACAATCGGAAAATATATATTTGAAGATCATGTGAATTAAAATGTATTCGAGTGAGTAAAATTCTTATTTTTAGTATTAGGAAAAATTATCTTATGAGAAATCTAAAAGTGATAATATACCGTTGACAATATTGCAGTAAAAGACTACTCACAAAACAATACTTACCAATATATAGTATCATGCAACAATCACATAAAAAGAGCCTGACTTGATTTATAAAAAAGTTGACAATAAAATATATTAATATGAAAAATTAGAAGAAGATAGAAGAAGATTAATCACTCAAATATATAAACATTGGAGAACAAATGGAGAATCAAAATCCACTCAAGATCACTTCACATATAGGTTTCTCTCTAACCTCACCAAAGACAAAAAGATGTCTAAACTTAGGCTAGAAATTTACAGCACTAATCACCTTGACAATGGCCCTATTTATAGAGTTTTTGGGCCATGCAAAAATGTTGTAATCAGTAAATAAAATGTAACGGGACGTTTTATCCATAAATTAGATTTACAAGGCTTTAATATGTGATTGAATGCTTAAACTCTCCAATGGAACCAAAACGGATCGCTGGTTGAAGAATCCCCATAGGAAGGACACGTGTCGTGTAGTGATTCGTAGAAATGAAGAAATGGCCGACAGCTACATCAATTGCGACATGTGACACTCGTTGATTCACGAAGATGAAGAAACTACTGCACAGCTGGGTCCCATGGCACACGTGGCAGAAGGTGGTAGGAGGGCTGCTGAACTGTGGGACCCATGCGGAAGAAGAAAGGAAACGTGCCTGATGCGCACGTGAGAAGAACTCAACCAGGTGGGAAGGTTGTGCACGCCAAGCATGTGTATGCGCAAGGATAGGTGGGGCCCACGGACCTGTGACACACCAGACGACAACACGTGGCATCGCGGGTGAGGCTTGTGCGGCTCGGCTGGCGGACGGCTGGGTTGCTGATAGGCTTTGGGCTTCTCTTTTTCTTTATAGTTTTGGCCCAAGTGTCTTATTTCCCTACAAAACAAATTAAATTAAATTAAAATCAAATACTTTCTCAAAATATTAATTTGACGAAAATATTCAATTAAAACTTAATTTATTTAGCAATTATGAACAATTTAAGTGCATTTCATGCACTTATCACATTTGATTCCCAAATTCATCCACCTTGGCTTGTGAGGTAGAACTGAAAACAATATCATCCACATATATTTGAGCTATAATGATTCAGGTGTTAGACTTCTTAATAAATAGTGTCTTGTCAACTCCTCCTCTTATATACCCTTTCTTTTCAAGAAAGTCCGTCAAACGTTCATACCATGCCCTCAGAGCCTGCTTTAGACCATATAAAGCCTTCTTGAGTCTGTAAACATAGTCTGGATGTCTTGGATCCCCAAAGCCTTTTCGTTGTTCCACAAAAGCTTCTTCATTCAATCGCCCGTTTAGGAAAGCACTTTTCACATCCATTTGGTGTAACTTGAATCTCATCAAACATGCTATGGCCAACAGTAATCGAATGGACTCAAGTCGTGTGACCGGAGCAAAGGTCTCATCAAAGTCAATCCCTTCAATCTGAGTGTAACCCTGAGCTACAAGCCGAGCCTTATTTCTGGCGATATTCCCATTCTCATCTGTTTTATTCTTGAAAATCCACTGTGTTCCAATAACATTGGAATCCTTTGGTCTGGGAACTAAAACCCAAACATCATTTCTCACAAACTGTTCAAGCTCTTCTTGCATTACATTTATCCAGTACTCGTCTAGCAAAGCTTCCTTAGCATTCTTTGCTTCAATTGGAGAAGTATAGCAGACATACCTTACCATCTCTCGGTAGTTAATTCTTGGCTTGTCTTTGGTGCGTATTCCTTCTTCTATTCCGCCAATTACTTCCTCAATTAGGTGATTCTTCTTAATTCTGGATAACAGTTCTTTGGTAATTGATAAGCTGCATTTAAACCTTCTTCCTCTTGCTCTGGCATCTGCATCTCAGTTGATGTCCTAACTATTGAGAATAGTATCCTAGAAGCATGAGATGTAAAAGGATATTAATTATTTATTTAATAAAATAGATTATTCATCATTTTATGTGCATATATTTATGAATATTTTATGAATATCAAATAAAAATCCTTGATTATTTATGTAACCTTAAACATTATATATAAGTATTGTACACGAGAGGATAATATTTAAGGATAATAATCAAAAGTGATTGTTCATAATGAATTTAATTAAAGTTCAGAATCTTTAATTAAAACATTATTAATACATGTCATTCCCATTTAGAATGGAACGGTGTTATCCGCACTGTTAATATGGCGAGATATTGAATGAGTGTATTTCACATAATGAGATTATGTGGAACATGAACGCAGACACAATATGAATTTATGATAATTTCTGTTAAGCATAGAAATTCTAATTGAGTCTACCGATGGTCATATATAGGAAGATCTTAATCCTGAGTTCTTAACAAACTCCTATTTATGGATTTATGTCTTTTGATTTACTCGGTATGGATTCTGAGACCCTGAATCCTATTCCTTGTATTTTGGATTATACGAGATGGAATCCATTTCTTCTTGAGAAAGAAGCAGATAAATAATTCTCTTGAGTGTTGATTCGGTACTTGGATTAGTAAGAGCGCTCTGGTTCATGAATGTGTTTTATGAATCACTATCCATTAGAGAACCAATGGTACTCAAGGATAAAGATGTAATTAGAGAGGTTAACGGATACTACCTGACTCTAATTATGAATTATTTATGGAGGATTGATCTATATGTAATAACTATATCAAATGGACACTTCGCAGTTTAGAAGTAATTAATGTTTATAATTTCGAGAGTGCAATTCCAAGTTTATAGTGGAGTAACTATTGGAATTAATAGAATTAATTAATTAATTAAAGTGTTTAATTAATTATTAATTTTATTAGAGCTTGGAATTATAGGTCCATTAGTCCCCGCGTCGTCCTTGTAATTCTACCAGACACAATGGGCAAAATGTGAATTTTAGGATTATTGAATTCTAAAATTAAATACGCGAAAAATAATTAATTAAGAATTAATTACATTTAAATAATGTGATTATTTAAATTTGAATTAGAACATATCTAGATTTATCCATTTAAACTTATTTGATAAGTTGTTCTATTTAGAATTCAAATTAATTTAAGTTTGACTTAAATTCGAATTTGAATATGAATCAAAACTGGACTACTGGATAAAGGATAAAATCTCTTCCTTCCCTATCTGAGATAGGCGCCACACACAGGGATAAAACCCTTGAGTGTGGCCGGCCACCTTGTGGATATGGGGAAGGGATTTTTTGTTCCAAATTCAAAATTGGAGATAAGGATTTGATTCTAGTTTGAAGTTTGACTTTTACTCTTTAAATATGAGAAAGATAGAAAATTGCGGACACAATTTTTCAAACATATTTTCAGCCCTAAAAGAGTTGTGGCTGAAATTTCTCATAGTGAAAAATAGAGAGCAAAATTTTTCTCCAAAAATTCCACATCGTGCATGCGTTGGTGTTTGTGGAAATTCAAGTGTTTCAGAAACTTGTTTTCTCTCACGTGTGCCCACACACACGTCTACGTGGAATCAAGGAATTGATGTGGAAGAGTTTGGAATTCTAAACACAAAGCTTGGAGCAAGGACTGTTCGTGGTCAAATAATTCAAGTTATCATCTGAGTCGGCTTCCAGGTATTTTTCGGTTGATCCTTGAATCATGTAAATTAATGTGATTAATTTATTCATGCATAAATTAATATAATCTATAGAGTATCTCAAAAGTTTTATGAAAATTTTTGTTATACACGATACGCTGTTTCCTACCATTCTTCCGCCGCCAAATTCGATTTGGCAACCAAAAATTTGTATTAGAGCGGTCTATTGTCGATATTAATTTATGCTTCGATTATTTGATAATCATAATTGATATTAAATATGTGATATTTAATTATATATGTATGTGATGAGTAGGCACTTTTATTTATGGATGTTTATTTTTGATTCATGATAATGAATGTATGGATGGTGGATTTGGTCGTTAATTATATGGTTCCGTGGATCAGTTATATTCATTCAAAATTATTTGTAATTTAATTCGGGATTAGAATTATTGTAATTCTAGGTTTTGGGTAGAATTAGTTTTTTTTTTTTATTTTGAATCAAAAAGGAAGCCTTGAAGATCAATTTTGAAGCCTTCAAAGAAACCTAGAAATCTGCCCAGAAAATTCCAGAAAATGCGTCCCAACGCGACCAGCACGCGGCCAGGCCGCGACCCAGCGCACGGCCAGGCCGCGACCCAGCGCGGCTGGCGGCCCAGGTTTGGGATTTGATCCTGAACGGGCCCGAAGGTTTCTGAAACCCTCGTAAAACGTGCTGACAGGCCTGAAAAAGTTTCGGATCCCAAGGAAGGTGAAATCCAACCCGGAGATAAAGAATGAAGCCGAAGAATGACAAATTCAAGAATAAAAGACCCGTTGATGTAACGGAAGAATATAATTATTGTAATTATTTATTTATTCGAGTCGATTGAGTGTAATTTATTTTTCCATGGGACCCGGTCAAATCCATCTCAATAGTTGATTGCATATATTTATATTTTATGTTGATAATTATATATTATATGTCCATGCATATTGTTGGTTGCCGAATCGAATTCGGCAGCGGAAACGCAGCGGAATAGCAGATCGTGTATAGCAAAAATTTTCATAAAAATTTTGAGATACTCTATAGATTATATTAATTTATGCACCAATAAATTAATCTCATTAATTTATAAGATTCAAGGATCAACCGGAAAAATACCTTGTAGCCGACTCGGATGATATCTTGATTTTCTTTGATCACGAACAGTCCTAGATCCAAGCTCTTGTGTTTAGAACACGAAAGTCTTCCACGTCAATTCCTTGATTCGACGTAGATGTGTGTGTGGGCACACGTGAGACAAAACGGTTTCTAAAACACTCGAATTTCCACAAACACCAACGCATGCACGATGTGGAATTTTTGGAGAAAAATATTTCACTCTCTTTTGCTATATGAGAATTTCGGCAACCACACTTTCTCTAGGGCTGAAAAGTGTTTCAAAAATTGTCTCACAATTTTTCATTTATCCCATATTTAAAGAGAAGAAGTCAAACTTCAAAATAGGATCAAATCCTTATATCCAATTTTGAATTTGGAACAAAAAATTCCTTCCCCTTATCCCTTAGGTGGCCGGCCACACACTAGGGTTTTATCCCTGTGTGTGGCGCCTAGATAAGATAGGGAAGGAGAAGATATTTTATCCTTTATCCAGTAGTCCAATTTTAATTCAGATTCAAATTCGAATTTAAGTCAAACTTAAATTAATTTGAATTCTAAGTTAAACAACTTATCAAATAAGTTTAAATGAATAAATCTAGATATGTTCAAATTCAAACTTAAATAATCTCATTATTTAAATAATAATTAATTCACAATTAATTATTCTTCGAGTATTTAATTTTAGAATTCTGTAATTCTAAAATTCCCATTTTGCCCTTTGTGTCTGGTAGAATTACAAGGACGACGCGAGGACTAATGGACCTATAATTCTGAGCTCTAATAAAATTAATAATTAATTAAACACTTTAATTAATTAATTATTTCTATTAATTCCAATAGTTACTCCACTATAAACTTGGAATTGCACTCTTGGAATTATAGACATTAATTACTTCTAAACTGTGAAGTGTCCATTTGATATAGTCATTGCATATAGATCGATCCTCCATAAATAATTCATAATTAGAGTCAGGTAGAATCCGTTAACCTCTCTAATTGCATCTTTATCCTTGAGTACCATTGATTCTCTAATGGATAGTGATTCATAAAACACATTCATGAACCAGAGCGCTCTTACTAATCCAAGTACCGAATCAACACTCAAGAGAATTATTTATCTGCTTCTTTCTCAAGAAGGAATGGATTCCATCTCGTATAATAACATTCCTAGCTACCTATTTCATTATGTCTCCAAAATACAAGGAATAGGATTCAGGGTTTTGGAACTCCATCGAGTAAATCAAAAGACATAAATCCATAAATAGGAGTTTGTTAAGAACTCGTGATTAAGATCATTCTATATATGACCATCAAGAGACTCAATTAGAATTTCTATGCTTAACGGAAATTATTAGAAATTCATATTGTGTTCTGCGTCCATGTTCCACATAATCTCATTATGTGAAATACACTCGATTCAATATCTCGCCATATTAACAAAGTCATGGATAACACCGCTCCATTCTAAATGGGAATGACATGTATTAATAATGTTTTAATTAAAGATTCCGAACTTTAATTAAATTCATTATGAATAACGATTACTTTTGATTATTATCCTTAAACATTATCCTCTTGTATATAACACTTATATACCATGTTTAAGGTTACATAAATAATCAAGGAATTTTATTTGATATTCATAAAATATTCATAAATATATCCACATAAAATGATGAATAAACTATTTTATAAAATAAATAATAAATATCCTTTTACATCTCATGCTTTCAGGACACTATTCCCAACACATATAACATGCCATATAGATATAATGTGCCTACTCATATGTTTTATAACATGCCATGCATACATGCGCATTCGTTAATGTTTATTTTATTTATCATAAAGGTGTTTTGGAAAAATAAAATAAAATAAGAACCATACGCTGAAAATTGATTTAATATGATTAAATTGATTTAAGTTGCAAAATAGATTTGCAAAATTATGTTGAATTTAAGAGTTAAATTTTTGAATTTCACATATCCGAAAAATAAATTGTTTATTTTTCAATTTGAAAATCATGAGATGTTTTTTCAAACAAAATACATATTTGCAAAATAATGGGTGGGAGAGGGTTGTATGACAATACGACCCGCTAGTCTCTGCCGTTAGCGTAACACCGTGAGATCCGAAAAGGGGCTTTGCGGCGACATTGAATCGCCCTCCTAAAGGAGAGTGTCCTTGCTAGATCAATAACAAGGTTGGCTTCCTAGAGATAAGATTTCAGGATGTATTTCTGAATTGACTACCCTAAGGTAGCAATCCGGAGTTAAGTCTATGGGATTTGAAACGGTGGGTCACACTCATAAAATATAATCAAATCTGTTGGTTATATTTTGACTGAAAATAACGGTAGTTAATAAATATGAAAATATGAGATATTTTGATTATATTTATTAACTGAGAAGAGTCTCGGTCTAATTGGCATATAACTTGACTACCCAAAGGTGCACTTTATATGTGGAAAATTGGATTATCGTTGGCGCCCAAAATTAAAACATGATTTATGTATTTTTCATGTGCATCATGCATCATATTTAATTGTGCCAAAATTAACATGCCTTGATATTCATGCACATAAATTGAATAGATGAATATTCTATTTATTCCCAGCAATATGTCGAATCCCATTATCACACTACTAGCGACTGAAAAATTAGACGGTGATAACTATGCTAAGTGGAAAAGTTACATGAACATACTATTGGTCTGCGAAGACTACAAATTTGTCCTAGCGGAGGAATGTCCTCTTGAACCCGCGGCAAACGCATCCAAAACTGTAAGGGAGCCTTATGATCACTGGATTAAGGCCAACAACAAAGCACAATGCTTTATGCTGGCCAGTATGAGTGATGTGCTTCGCAAGAAGCATGAGGAGATGAAGACTGCTTATGAGATAATGGAGTCTCTAGAAGCCATGTTCGGTGCTCCTTCTGAAAAGGCTCGTTTAGATTCCATAAGGGCTTTCATGAATGAGCAGATGAAGAAAGGTTCTTCAGTTAAGGCACATGTTTTGAACATGATTGATCACCTCCACGATGTGGAGCTCAATGGTACTAGAATCGATGAAGCCACCCAAGTTGGCATCATCTTGGAAAGCCTATCCCCTGACTTTCATGAGTTCTTGAACAACTTCGTTATGAACAAGAAAAAGTGCAATCTCACTGAACTCATGAATGACCTGCAAAACTTCGAATCCACCAACAAAAGAAGGGGAGGAGAAGCAAATGTTGTAGTTGCAGGAAGTGCTGGTAAAAATAAAAGAAAGAACCAGAACCAGGGAAAAGCGAAGAAGGGAAAGAACAAGAGACCCAAGAAAGCAAAGGGCCATATCTAGAAACCCAAAGGAAAGTGTTTCCACTGCAATGGCGAAGGGCACTGGAAGAGAAACTGTCACAAGTATCTCGAGGAGCTGAAAAAGAAAAAGGAACAAGGTAAATCAGATTTACTAGTTCTTGAAACATGTTTAGTAGAGGGTGATACCTTAGCCTGGATAATTGATTTGGGAGCAACTAATCATGTTTGTTTTTCTTTACAGAGTCTTAGTTCTTACACTGAGCTAGCCGATGGAGACTACACGATGAAAGTGGCGAATGGCGCAAGAGTTTCGGCAAAAACAGTGGGAGAAGTTAGACTTCGTTTTAGGAAAAATAAATTTTTAGTTTTGAACAATGTTTATTTTATTCCAGACATTCATATAAATTTGATTTCTGTGACTAAGTTATTTGAACAATTATTCAAAGTTTATTTTGATAATGAATTTGTTTATAATTCTCGAAATGGTTTAAATATTTGTTCAGGACGTCTGGATGATGGTTTATATTGTATAAAACCAATACCTAACTCACTGCTTAATACTAAAATGTTCAGAGTTACCAAACCTAAGCATAAAAAGCAAAAGATTTCTCACGATAACAATACATATCTGTCGCATCTTAGGCTTGGTCATATTACCCTAAAAAGGATTGAACGACTTGTAAAGGATGGTCCTTTACGTGAACTAAAAGTTGGTGAGCTTCCAATCTGTGAATCTTGTTTGGAAGGTAAAATGACCAAGAGGCATTTCATGACGAAAGGAGAAAGAGCTACAAAACCCCTTCAGTTGATACATTCAGATGTATGTGGACCGTTAAACATCTAAGCTAGAGGAGGTTACGAATATTACGTTACCTTTATTAACGACTATTCGAGATATGGTATGTTTACCTGATGCAACAGAAATCTGAAACCTTTGGAAAGTTTAGAGAATTCCGAGCAGAAGTTGAAAAATAATTAGGTAAACCAATCAAGACACTTCGATCAGATAGAGGGGGTGAATACCTGGACCAAGAGTTCCAGGATTTCTTGATTGAAGAAGGTGTGGTATCCCAATTGACTACACCCGGTACACCACAGCAGAATGGTGTAGCCAAAAGGAGAAATCAGACTTTGCTAGACATGATGAGATCAATGTTGAGTTATTTTTCACTGCCTACTTCGTTTTGGGGTTATGCCCTAAAAATAGCTGCCTACATTCTAAATAGAGTACCATCTAAGTCTATACCTACAACACCCTTAGAGTTGTGGTGCGGTCGAAAACCTAGTTTGAGACACGTGCGCATATGGGGGTGTCCAGCACATGTGCTGAAGGGAAAGACTGGGAAGTTGGAACCTAAGCCAGAAGTATGTATATTTGTAGGATATCCCGATGGGACAAACAGAGGTTTCTTTTATAGTCCTGAAGATCAAAAGGTCTTTGTATCGACAAATGCCACATTTCTAGAGCATGACTATATGGTGATTTTAAGCCCAGAAGTAAGATAGTATTAGAAGAGTTACTTTCCGATGAGATTGGACCACAATCAACAAGAGTTGTCGGGCCACTCAAAGAAAAGACCACAGTTCCTGATCAGACTCCTACGGCACCTCGTCGTAGTGGGAGGGTAAGCAAATTACCCGACTGTTATATCGGGGAAGCCCAAATCGTCACTGCTGATGACGGCAAGGAAGATCCATTGACCTTTAGGGATGCGATGGATGATTCTGATAAGGAAGAATGGCAAGCAGCTTTGAAACTCGAGATGGAGTCTATGCACTCTAACTCAGTTTGGCAACTTGTAGATCTACCAAAACGGTTAAAACCCATTGGATGCAAGTGGATCTTCAAGAGAAAGAGAGGAGCGGATGGAAAAGTAGAGACTCATAAAGCAAGGCTAGTGGCTAAGGGTTATACCCAAAAGGAGGGAGTTGACTATGAGGAAACTTTCTCGCCGGTAGCTATGCTTAAGTCCATCCGGATACTCCTAGCCATTGCAGCATATTTTGACTATGAGATATGGCAGATGGATGTCAAGACAGCTTTTTTGAATGGCTATCTTGATGAAACCATCTATATGGATCAGCCATAGGGTTACATAGAGGAAGGCTAACAGCAGAAGGTCTGCAAACTGCAAAGGTCCATTTATGGACTGAAGCAGGCTTCTAGATCATGAAACATCAGGTTTGATGAGGCTGTAAAGTCTTATGGATTTGATCAAAACATTGATGAACCATGCGTCTACAAGTACAAGAAAGAAGAGAAAGTGGTCTTCTTAATTCTTTATGTCGATGGCATCCTACTTATTGGGAATGATGTAGGAATGATGACAGATGTAAAGGAGTGGTTAGCTAGCCAATTCCAAATGAAATATTTAGGAGAGGCAAGCTATGTTCTTGGGATCAAGATTATTCGAGATCGTAAGAAAAAGCTTTTGGCGTTATCACAAGCATCTTATATAGACAAAGTGTTGTCTAGGTATTCGATGCAAAACTCCAAGAAAGGGAATTTGCCTTCTAGGCATGGTATTCATTTTTCTAAGGAGCAATGTCCAAAGACCCCACAACAGGAAGAAGATATGAGACGGTATCCCTACGCTTTGGCTATGGGAAGCTTTATGTATGCCATGTTGTGTACAAGACCAGATATCTGCTATGCAGTGGGAGTAGTCAGTCGCTACCAGTCTAACCCAGGATTGGATCATTGGGTTGCAGTAAAGTGTATTCTTAAGTATCTTAGGAGAACGAAAAACTATATGTTGGTATATTCAGGAGAAGATCTGTCTCTCACTGGATACACAGATTCTGACTTCCAATCGGATAGAGATAGTTGACAGTCGACATCTGGATCTGTGTTCACTCTTAATGGAGGAGCCATGGTATGGAGAAGTATAAAGAAAAAGTGTGTTGCTGACTCTACCATAGAAGCTGAATGTGTTGCAGCTTGTGAAGCCGTAAAAGAAGCTACATGGCTCAGAAAGTTCTTAACTGATCTGGAAGTTGTTCCAGATATAGATAAGCCAATTAAGCTCTACTGTGACAACAGTGGAGCGATGGCTAATTCAAAGGAACCTAGAAGCAATAAGAGTGCGAAACAAATAGAAAGGAAATATCACCTGATCAGAGACATTGTGGATAGAGGCGAGGTAGCAGTTCTGAAGATCGCGTAAGAGGACAACCTTGCTGACTCGTTCACCAAGACATTGCCATTGAATGTATTTGATCGGCACTTAGATGGATTTGGGATTAGAGACATGACACACCTGCTTTAGAACAAGTGGGAGATTGTTGGGAATAGTGTCCTAGAAGCATGAGTTGTAAAAGGATATTTATTATTTATGTAATAAAATAGTTTATTCATCATTTTATGTGCATATATTTATGAATATTTTATGACTATCAAATAAAATTCCTTGATTATTTATCTAACCTTAAATATTGTATATTAGTGTTGTATACAAGAGGATAATGTTTAAGGATACTAATCAAAAGTAATTGTTCATAATGAATTTAATTAAAGTTTAGAATCTTTAATTAAAACATTATTAATACATGTCATTCCCATTTAGAATGGAACGGTGTTATCCGCACTGTTAATATGGCGAGATATTGAATGAGTATATTTCGCATAATGAGATTATGTGGAACATGGACACAGACATAATATGAATTTCTAATAATTTCTGTTAAGTATTGAAATTCTAATAGAGTCTACCGATGGTCATATATAGGATGATCTTAATCCTAAGTTCTTAACAAACTCCTATTTATGGATTTATGTCTTTTGATTTACTTGGTATGGATTCTGAGACGCTGAATCCTATTCCTTGTATTTTGGAGACATAATGAAATAGGTAGCTAGGAATGTTATTATACGAGATGGAATCCATTTCTTCTTGAGAAAGAAGCAGATAAATAATTCTCTTGAGTGTTGATTCGGTACTTGGATTAGTAAGAGCGCTCTGGTTCATGAATGTGTTTTATGAATCACTATCCATTAGAGAATCAATGGTACTCAAGGATAAAGATGTAATTAGAGAGGTTAACGGATACTACCTGACTCTAATTATGAATTATTTATGGAGGATTGATCTATATGTAATGACTATATCAAATGGACACTTCGCAGTTTAGAAGTAATTAATGTTTATAATTTCGAGAGTGCAATTCCAAGTTTATAGTGGAGTAACTATTGGAATTAATAGAATTAATTAATTAATTAAAGTCTTTAATTAATTATTAATTTTATTAGAGCTCGCGTCGTCCTTGTAATTCTACCAGACACAAAGGGCAAAATGGGAATTTTAGAATTACAGAATTCTAAAATTAAATACGCGAAAAATAATTAATTAAGAATTAATTACATTTAAATAATGTGATTATTTAAATTTGAATTAGAACATATCTAGATTTATCCATTTAAACTTATTTGATAAGTTGTTCAATTTAGAATTCAAATTAATTTAAGTTTGACTTAAATTGGAATTTGAATATGAATCAAAACTGGACTACTGGATAAAGGATAAAATCTCTTCCTTCCCTATCTGAGATAGGCGCCACACATAGGGATAAAACCCTAGAGTGTGGCCGGCCACCTTGTGGATATGGGGAAGGGATTTTTTGTTCCAAATTCAAAATTGGAGATAAGGATTTGATTCTATTTTGAAGTTTGACTTCTACTCTTTAAATATGAGAAAGATAGAAAATTGTGGACACAATTTTTGAAACATATTTTCAGCCCTAAAAGAGTTGTGGCCGAAATTTCTCATAGTGAAAAATAGAGAGCAAAATTTTTCTCCAAAAATTCCACATCGTGCATGCGTTGGTGTTTGTGGAATTTCGAGTGTTTCAGAAACTTGTTTTGTCTCATGTGTGCCCACACACACGTCTACGTGGAACCAAGGAATTGACGTGGAAGACTTTGGTATTCTAAACACAAAGCTTGGAGCAAGGACTGTTCGTGGTCGAAGAATTCAAGATATCATCCGAATCGGCTTCCAGGTATTTTTCCGTTGATCCCTGAATCATGTAAATTAATGTGATTAATTTATTCGTGCATAAATTAATATAATCTATTGAGTATCTCAAAAGTTTTATGAAAATTTTTGTCATACACGATCCGTTGTTTTCTACCACGCTTCCGCCGCCGAATTCGATTTGGGAACCAACACTAACATCATGTGTAACTTCATCAGGAACATTATCCTCCACATGTCATTCCTCAAACATCTTGTCGCCTTCTTCAGCAGACCTGTATATCTAATCATTTCTGATTCTTTTTGATTCATCATTAAAGTCATCAATCACCACATTTATAGATTCTATAATCGTTTGAGTTCTTTTGTTGTAGACTCTATATACACAACTAGTAGGAGAGTATCCAAGGAAAATCCCTTCATCGCTTTTTGCATCAAGCTTTCCTCTTGGTTCCCGATCTTTTAAAATGTAACATACACTTCCAAAAACATGAAAGTAGCTGGGGTTTGGCATCCTTCCCTTCCATATCTCATACGGAGTGTTTCTTGTTCCAGGTCTGAAATAAACCTAATTTACTATGTAACATGCAGTATGAACTGCTTCTGTCCATAATCTATATGACAAGCATTTAGAATTCAGCATGACATAAGCCATTTCTTGAAGCGTTTTGTTCTTTCTTTCAACAACTCCATTTTTTTGCGAAGTCTTAGGTGTTGAGAATTCATGAGCGATGCCGTGCTTATTGCAATATTCAGTAAATATTGTGTTTTTGAACTCCCTGCCATGATCACTTCTAATTCTCACTATCTTCCCAATACTGCAGTCTTTCTCCCTTTGAACCTTAGTACACAGATTCTCGAACACCTTAAAGGTATCTGGTTTCTCCCTAATAAAGTCAACCCATGTAAATCTGGAAAAGTCATCTACACACACAAATATATACTTTCTTCCGCCAATGCTTTCAACTTGCATGGGACCCATAAGATCCATGTGAAGTAGTTCAAGTATCCGCGTTATGGTTATGAATTATACCACCTTGTATGTCACCCTTAACTGCTTCCCAACTTGACATGGTCCACATACTCCTAGTGGAATTGATCCAAGTTTAGGCACTCATCTCACTGCCCCAGCATCAACTATCTTCTTTAAGTTTCTGTAATTAAGATGTCTGAGCTTTTGATGTCATACCTCGATTTCTTCTTTAGTGGTTTTGAAACACAAGAGTGGATGGATCAACATGTAACAATTATCTAACGATCTTGATCCTTCCATCACACAGTTTTCTTCCTCATCCAACACACGACACTTGTTTTTTGAGAAACTCACAAAGAGTTCTTGATCACACAATTGGCTAATGCTTATGAGATTGGCCTTCAATCCTTCCACAAGTAACACATTCTTTAGCTTTGGTAATCCATCCACATCTAGAGTTCCTCTTCCAAGCACTCTCCCCTTAACGCCATCACCAAAAGTCACGTGTCCATCAGTCGAACTTTTGAAATTCTTTAGAAAACTTCTTTCACCAGTCATATGCCTAGAGCATCCACAATCAAAATACTAAGAGTTGGTAGTACTTGCTTTCAGAGACATGTAAGCCGCATGACAACTTAAGTCAGATTTCCTCACCCACACTTTACGTGTACTTCTGTTATCTCCATTAATCTTCCTCCTTGGTGTCTATCTTGTGACATTTGGTGAATTCAAATGCATACCTCATTTTAAGGCATTCCAGTACTTGTAACACCATGGCCGGATGTGTCCTGGAAAGCTGCAATAGTAGCAAATGGGCATGAATGTTTTTTGTAGCGAGCATGGTTAATGTGTTGGGAATAGTGTCCTAGAAGCATGAGATGTAATAGGATATTTATTATTTATTTAATAAAAGAGTTTATTCATCATTTTATGTGCATATATTTATGAATATTTTATGAATATCAAATAAAAATTCCTTGATTATTTATGTAACCTTAAACATGGTATATAAATGTTGTATACGAGAGGATAATGTTTAAGGATAATAATCAAAAAGTGATGTTCATAATAAATCTAATTAAAGTTCGGAATCTTTAATTAGAACATTACTCATACATGCCATTCCCATTTAGAATGGAACGGTGTTATCCACACTGTTAATATAGTGAGATAATTGAATGAGTGTATTTTTCATAATGAGATTGGGTGGAACATGGACATAGACACAATATAAATTTCTAATAATTTCCGTTAAGCACAGAAATTCTAATTGAGTCTACTAATGGTCATATATAGAATGATCTTAATCTTGAGTTCTTAACAATCTCCTATTTATGGATTTATATCTTTTGATTTACTCGGTACGGATTCTGAGACCCTGAATCGTATTCCTAGTATTTTGGAGACATGATGAAATAGGTAGCTGGAAATGTTATTATACGAGATGGAATCCATTCCTTCTTGAGAAAGAAGTAGATAAATAATTCTTTTGAGTGTTGATTTGGTACTTGGATTAGTAAGAGCGCTTTGGTTCATGAATGCATTTTATGAATCACTATCCTTTAGAGAATCAATGGTACTTAAGGATAAAGATATAATTAGAGAGGTTAACGGATTCTACGTGACTCTAATTATGAATTATTTATGGAGGATTGATCCATATGCAATGACTATATCAAATGGACACTTCACAGTTTAGAAGTAATTAATGTTTATAATTTCGAGAGTTCAATTCCAAGTTTATAGTGGAGTAACTATTGGAATTAATAAGACTAATTAATTGATTAAATTGTTTAATTAATTATTAATTTTATTAGAGCTCGGGATTATAGGTCCATTAGTCTCCGCAGCATCCTTGTAATTCTACAGGACACAGAGGGTAAAATGGGAATTTTAGAATTATGGAATTCTATAATTAAATACTCAAAAAATAATTAATTGAGAATTAATTATTATTTAAATGATGTGATTATTTAAATTTGAATTTGAATTGTGAATATAATTTAAATTTATCCTTTTGAACTTATTTGATAAGTTGTTCAATTTAGAATTCAAATTAATTTAAGTTTGACTTAAATTCGAATTTGAGTTTGAATTAAAATTGGACTACAGGATAAAGGATGATTTCTCTTCCTTCCCTATCTGTAATTGGCACCACACACAGGGTAAAACCCTACGGGGTGGTCGGCCACAATGGATAAGGAAGAGGGAGATTTTTGTTCCAAATTCAAATAGGAGATAAAGATTTGATTCTTTTTTTGAAGTTTGACTTCTACTCTTTAAATATGAGAATGATAGAAAATTGTGAACACAATTTTTGAAAACATTTGTCTACCCTAATTGGTTAGAGTGGCCGAAATTCTCAAAGAAAAAGAGAGGAAAAATTTTTCTCCCAAAAATTATACATCGTGGATGCGTTGGTGTTTGGGGAAATTCGAGTGTTTTTGAAACCTTTGTCTCATGTGTGCCCACACACACGTCTATGTGGGATCAAGGAATTGATGTGGAAGACTTTGGTTTTCTAAGCACAAAGCTTGGAGTGAGGATTGTTCGAGATCAAAGAACTCAAGTTATCATCCGACTCGACTTCCAAGTATTTTTCCTAATTGAGTTCTTGACATATAAATTAATGTGATTAATTTATTCGTACATAAATTAATATAATCTATAGAGTATCTCAAAAGTTTTGTGAAAATTTTGTTATACACGATCCGCCTCTCCCCACGCTTCCGCATCCAAATTCAATTCAGTTACCAACATAATGGTCTTGGAGTGAGGGATTTTTGTTTCAGCCTGAGTCTTTTCTTTAACAAAGACTGACTTGGATGACTGAAATTCTCCACTATAGCCTAGTCCAAAGTGGTCATGACTGGATTTTCCCATAGAAGGGATATGATCTAATTTTGCAGTACCGATAATCATCATCTTCAAGGTCTTCTGAGTACGTTCTAACTCTGCATTAGCTTCCTACATTCTTTTTCTCATTTTAGTAATATTGGACTTGTGCCTCATCTTTAGATCTTCCTTCTCTTGTTCAACATCTACCAATTTCTTCTCAAGTGACTTGTTCAACTTGACCACCTGAATCCATTTGTTGAACATTGATTCATAAGCTTCCTGAATAGTTTCATGTGTCAATTCTCCATCATTGCTGAAACTTTCTGAATCAGAGAGATCTCTGTTTTCTTCTGGTTTTACTTCCTGTATTACATATGATGTTCTAACATCGTTTGTGACACAATCTGCAACACTGTTGTTGGAAACATCCTGATATACATTGAAAGCAACATGATTGTTCACATGATCTTCATTTTCCTTGCTGCCATCAGATTCTTCATCACTCCATGTCACGTTGAATGTCTTCTTCTTCTTCTTAAGGGTATTTGCACATTCTGATTGAATGTGTCCATATCTATCACACTCTCGACACTGGATGCCTTGGTTTCGTGTTTTGGCTTTTGAGTTGCTTGTAGCATCTGTATTCTTTTGGAAGTTGTTGAATTTGCCAGAATTTGGAGTGAAACACTTGCCTCTAACTTGTTTCAGAATGCGATTAAAATTCTTTGTCAAAAGAGCAAACGATTCTACCAACACTTGTGGATCTCCTATATCTTCTTCCACTGTTGATTTATGCAGTTCTGCTTGAGAAGCAGTTTCTTTCTCTTGCTTGTTCTGGTCCAGATTCATTTCAAATGTTCTTAATGATCCCATCAACTCATCAAGTCTCATAGTTTAAATGTTTTTTGCCTCCTCAATAGTAGTGACTTTGTAAGCAAATCTCTGTGGGAGTGATCTCAGGGTCTTGCTGACAAGTTTTGTCTCGGAGATTTTTTCACCAAGAGCTACAGATTCATTAGCTATATCGCATAATCGAGAATTAAATTAAGAGATATATAGTTTCAGTTTTAAGCATCCGAAGAGTTTCAAACCTGGTAGTGAGCATATTCAGTTTTTATTGTCTGATCACAGCTGTTCCTTCATGAGCTACCTCCAAAATCTCCCATGCTTCTTTAGCCAATTCACATGTGGATATTATCTTGAACTGATTAACATCAACTCCATTGAATATTGCATTGAGCGCATGCGAGTTGTAGTTGGCCAACCTATCTTCATCAGTACTCCATGACTCTTCAGGCTTGAGAGTTTCTTTTCCTTTTATATCCTTAGTTATTGGATGCTTCCAGCCAGTCAGGACTGCACGCCAAGCATTTTCATCTTAAGCCTTGATGAAAGCCTTCATCTGAGCCTTCCAATAAGAATAATTTGAGCCATCGAGCATAGGTGGACACGATACTGATCATCCTTCCTTCAGCAGGTCCATCTTATATGTAGCAGATCAATTTCTCCAACATCTCACCGAACTTCTAGTCAGTGAACCTTTCTGATACCACTTGATAGATCTTAATGTTACGCTTGATGTCTCAGATGACGTTGGAATACTGTCTGGGACACTAGTTATTCAGTTTAGTTGGTGAAAAGAGGTGGTACCATTCCCTTTTTCCACCCACATTCTTGTTATTCAGTTTACTCTATCGATTAAATTAAACAACGCAAGAAAAACCAATAATGCAGAAAATAAATGAACACGCAATATGGTATCGTAGTTCAGTGCGCACACCTACTCTGCAGGGCCACGACTAGACAGTAAACAGTTTCACTATGTTTTAAGAATTACAACCCTGACGGACTTAATCACTCAAGGACTCCCTCCTAGACTATGACGCCACTGTGATCAACTCCCACAATGATACCGTTTAGCGTGTACCACACGTCTTCACCTTTCACTACTAAACTCCCTTCAGTTAATCAAACTTTCAACATCAAACACAAAACCACAAATTGTTCTCCTTAATCACTGTCTCTCTGTCAATAGACTTTTATGTGGTCAACAACTTTTTTTTTTTTTTTTTTTTTTTTTTTTTTCTTTTTGCAGACCCTCTTTCCATATAAAACCATTCCACGTATCTTCAACTTTTGAACCTGTGTTGGTTACCAAAAAATCCTCCTCGGCATTATCTACAGCATCTCACCTTTTTTGTTTTTTTCCTTCCAAAACTCACGGATTCACATTTTTTAAAATTCAATGAATCAAATCTCCTCAGGAGATAAACCAACAGCTAATCAAGGATGACCTCATGATCCGTATTAGCTTAGCCTTATCCGGTTTACCACAAGCTGATCTTCAAGTCAACAAAACTGATTTTTCTGCACAAAATCCGATCTCAAATTCAAACGACAACACTTTCTTCTTCTCCAAAAACAGCCATCTGGATAATGTCTTCTAGAACCTAGTTTTCGAATCTATACAACCAAAAACTGTTTTGTCAACACAGCCAATTAACAAAAACCTAACAAGTTTAATAAAATCATATGATAGCTATAATAATAAAATATAATGCAAACAAATAACTTTAAGATAAATAATAAATGTGGTACATGATTTTAATTTACTAAATTTATTTATTATTAGCTTAAGGCCTAATTAAATCTCGAGTATTACAGTTTTGTTGGTATCAATATTGATTTGGTTTTCTTTTTTTTTTTTTTTTTTTAGTATCGATGATTTTCAGTTTTGATTGTTCGGAGATTTTTATTGTTCAATCTTTGGTTTGTGTTTCACTTAGTAATCTGTTTTTTGGATAGTATTGTGGTACTAGGTAATTGTATAGAAAAATATTGAATAATCTGGTAGATTACAGAAAGTAATCTACATAATTATTCTTTGGCGACTTGTGCCGAGATCAGAGATGCTTGACCATTTGTTTTGCTAAAAATTAAAATAAAAAATAATTTAGTAAATTACAAAAAAAAAAAAAATGATCCATACATCCTTATATATTTTCAAGCATGAAATTGGACACTTGTACAAAATAAATCAATCCATTCAAATACAACTAAGCGTAGCTAGCGTAGAGGATTTGAAATGATTTTATAAAAATAAACACACTCAATCTAAAAATCTTAAGCCACGTTATTTCACCAATTTAAATTTTTAATTTTAATTTTATTAAAGTTAAAAATTATCATATAAAGTTACATCTAACTTTTTTTAATACAATTAAAAATTTTCACATAAAATTAAATTTTAACTTAAATTAAAAACTGAAATTGATAAACTGAATCAGGCCTTAATTTTATTAGTACACAGTACAAATGGCAACTTATTTCTTCATATTCATAATTATTATAAGATTATCGGGTATGTATAAAATGACGAACTTAACCTCAAAAAAGATGACACTTGACAGTGTATGAATAAGGTTGGCGTAAATTCCAATCTATGCAGATATTTTTTTGGGGACTATCAAGTTGTAAAAGAAAATTAATTATTGTCATTTATGACGCAACAATTATTGTACATTTCTTGACAATTATTGTACGCAACAATTATTGTCTTTTTTATCTGTGTACTGTTAACTAAAAAGTCTTCAAATCCTTCCCACAGAATTGAATTATAAGAGACAGTTTAAGTCTTACTCAACTATCTTCAATATTTTCTCAATCAAGAAAGTTCTAACTGGTTATGAAGAAATTAAAAACAAACTCTGAAGTGTTGTATTGACAGTAATGATTAGTTCTAATATCCTAATCTTCTAGGAAAGAATCAGAAATTCTTCATATAACTACTCTTCAAAAAGAACAAATCACATTTAAATGAACAAATCATACACTTAAGTTAGGGAATCAACTGTTGATAATAAATGGTGTACTGCAATATTAAAATTACCAAAGCATATTAAATTAAATCTTCGAGGAGTGAGAATTGAAAATGTTAGTTCCTTATCAATGATACATGTCAAATTTTTAGATTAAATGTTAATGGACGGTTCATGAATTAGCTCATTATCGATTATCAAAATTTTTTTTCTTCTCATTTTACACGATTGCCAGTGCGTTTTGGTCCAACACTGTATTATAATTCTTTGTCCTTTTCAACTTTTAACTTGCAAAAACAAATATGCTATATATATTCCAATATCTACATGTAACGACCCTTTACTGGCCTTTATATAGTTTTTTTTTCTTAATTAATTTAACATAAAATGTGTAGATATAGTAAACTTCGCAGAAAAACATAAGAAAAATTAATCAATTTGAATACTAAAGGTATTAAAAATATATATATATTTTTAAAAAACTTAAACTGAAATGACACAGATCTAATATCGTCTCCATAGAGATTGAGTGTTAAATTACCGCTAAGTACTGCGATTATTGTAACTCAACTTTATCTAGACAACTAAACTAAAAAAAATAAAAATAGAACTAAAACACTTATACAAGCATGAAATTGGACACTTGTACAAAATAAATCAGTCCATTTGAGTACAACTTATAAACGTAGCAAGCGTAGAGGATTTGAAATGATTTTATAAAAATAAACCCACTCGATCTGAAAATTTTAGGCCTCGTTCATTTCACCGATTCGAGTTTTTAATTCTAATTTTATTACAGTTAAAAGCTCTCATATAAAGTCACATCTAATTTTTTCTACTATAATTAAAAACGTTCACATAAAGTCAAATTTTAACTCGAATTGAAAACTCAAATCGATAATCTGAAGCAGGAATTTTATTAGTACACAGTACAAATGGCAACTTATTCCTTCATATTCATAATTATTATAAGATTATCGGGAATGTATAAAATGACAAACTTAACCTCAAAAAAGATGACACTTGGGAATTTCATCATAACACGACTTAAACTGGACACGCCTCAATAATTGAGGGCATAGCTGGAATCTTGATGATTTTATAGTGAGGGAAGCCTGCTTCCTCTAACAGCTTCTTCCACTCAAGCTCGGTTCTCTCCCTTGCAACACCACGAAGTGCCATCAAACCCAAATCAAATCTGATCCGCATTTCATCATATAAGAAGTCAACATCATTGCTTTCCAATGACTCCAAAACGATATCCACAATAATGACCTTGCCAGTCTTCTCTGGTATTGATTTGCGACAATTTCTTAAAATCTTGATGCATTGTTCATCAGTCCAATTATTAAGCACCTTCTGCATGTATTAAGTAAGCACATATGACGTCTTATAAAAGAGAACTTCGAAAAAAAAAAATAGTGTAAAAAACTACTTAAATATGAGAAAAAATTTGTTTTAGTGCGCGACTTAAGGGGAAAAAAAAAGGATAATATTTCATATAAAGAGCAATACGCTGGAAAAGAAGATAAATGTAGAAGTAAATTGTAATAAAAGGATTAAAAAGGCAAAAGAAAGCTGAAATAAGAAAAGGTAAAAAGTAAAACGAAAGAGCAGAACATAAGCGAGAGGTCCACCCATGGCCAAAGGAGAAGGATGGATTACAAAGCAGATTAATGGTCAAAATTATGTTTCTACCTTTTTATGTGTTTTAATTACTACTCTATTAGCTTTTTTATCCGATTATTTTTTTTTTTGTTGTAAGTATAACCTAACAGTAATATCATACCTAACTCTACGATAAAATGAAGAGTTCGAATTCCCCACCCCTAAGCTCAGAAAAAAAAAAAAAAAAAAAAAATTGGTTCAATCAGTAAAGAAAAATTAAACAAAAAGCATAATAGACCTGCCCATTTTTTTTATTTTTTTTATTTTTTTTTTATTTTTCACTTTCTTTGCTTTTAGATAACCCTTGATTGTATTACCTTCATAAAAATGGCATCTGCGCTGGGAATAGCCTCAAACATGTCTCCTACCACGTGAGTGACCCCATCGTATGAAGGAGCCATAGCAATAATATCTGGCAAATCAAAGTTAAAGCCTTTGATATGCGGATGAGCTTTCACAATCTCATAAACAGTCTCACCTGTAAAACCTCCGACATCGATCAATGATCCCATGGAACTAAACTCATTTTTTAAAGCTGATAAGACTGGATCCATCACCATATTGGCCAAATTGATCATGCCATCTTTGAACCACTTGTTGCTCTTGGGGTCCACTGTTGATTCTCCAACGAAATCATGGCCAAAGGCTGCCTTATACGGAACAACACCGTGTCTGACGCTGTCACTAAGGTGATCAAAAGCGTCAATTGTCAGCCGTCGATTTTGCATCATTATAACGGGTGCCAAGCTCGGCTTTGACTCCCACATTATCCATCTCGATTTTTCGGTCAACCCGTATCGAGTCTGATGATGATAATCACCACTTGAGGAGTCGTGATCATCGCGATGTGCGGTGAAGATCTTCTTGCAAACAAGCAGTCTCAGAATGCGTTGGAGGTAGTGGATGTTTGGAGAGCTTGAGCCAGAAATAGAGGAAGCTATTTGGGATAAAGTGATGGGGCAACCGTGGGAGTGAATAATATCGGCTATACGGAGCTCCACAGCACATTTCAGTACCAAGGAATCCACATGGCTGTACATGACTTCCCAAATGTCTGCTTGGCCTCTTTGCATTTCGTCCACATGATGATCTATTCCCTCCATAGCTCTTCCTATCTCTTACTTTCTAGTTTCTACCTCGCTCAATCAAGGTATAATAATGGGTTTGGAGAGGCAAACATTTAATATATATATATATATATATATATATATATGTGTGTGTGTGTGTGTGTGTGTGTGGTAACGCCAGCTTTCCGAATAACATGGTGGGTGGAATGCACTGCCAATCTTATCCTAATTTTGGGCCCGTTTAGTTCGCTAATTCGAATTGAGATGTGATTTTATGTGAGAGTTTTTTACTGTAGTAAAAAAAAATTAGATGTAACTGTTTCTTAAAGTTTTTTATTATAACAAAACTCGAATCAATTAAATGAGCGGGACCCTGTCCACTACCAAGTTGAAAATAAAAAAATGATATATTGTATTTTATGTTATCACACCAATTATTATACAGTTTTTTTATGATAGAAGAACTGAAAACATTAAAATGATGGTATAAGAAAATCACATCCAAATAACTAATTCATACAATATTAAGTTGGGGAATGAGCCATCTTGAAAATAGTGTATTACAATATTAAAGTGACCAAATGATCAGATTAGAAAATAGAGGAGTGTAAAATTGCAGAAGTTGGTTTGTCTGATCAATCAGGAGGATGTTAATGTCTTGCTAACTTTTATATCTCTCAATTTCATGAAACATAAGAGATCATAAAGCAAAAATTTTTCCTACAACACTTTACAAGATTGCCACCGTCTTTTTATTCAACCAACATCCATTTTTTTCCCTCTTTATTCCACAACATTTTACTTACAAAAACTCATATGCAAGAGAGATAGAGATGTGATGGCTAGCCACTCTAAAGAGATTGTAAGAGTCGCTGCATCTTTTTTTTTTT
Organism: Morus alba; assembly: GCA_012066045.3. Lineage (NCBI taxonomy): Eukaryota > Viridiplantae > Streptophyta > Magnoliopsida > Rosales > Moraceae > Morus > Morus alba. The sequence goes on along the minus strand of CP050227.2, from coordinate 2,333,626 downwards.
TTTTTTTTTTTTTTAATTATTATTATTTTTTTATTTTGGTAAGCTCTAATTTAACAAAGCATCATATGGAATCTTGTTAATTATAAAATAATAAAAAGTGCCTTTAGGTTTTTAAAAATGACGTCATGGTACTCAGAGCCATTCTTTGTGATGTATAAGTGACTTTCTTCATTTTTTTTTTAATTTTTAATCTTTAGTTTTATATAAGGATTTTATGAAATTAATTTGGGGTTTATTGATAAAAGGGTAAGCTAAAAATTTCATGTTCTAAAATACGAGCTCAGAGTTCCGAAAGTGGTATTTTTGAAACCACAAGTTACCTTTTTAATATTTTCCAAATAATAAGATACCAATGTGATATCAGATTAAAATCGTTGGAAAAACATGGTTTATGAACCATGTTAAGTGGACATTTTGAGGTTATATTTTGAGTGGGCTCCACTTGTCTTTGTGAAAGATCAAAGTGGATACGACTTCTCTTTCATGAGATCTTCGAAACAGTATATTTTATGCTTAAAATGGTGCTTAAGTGAATGAGAAATGGATGCTCAAAAGTGCATGAATGTCACTCTAGAAGACTAGCCCCATGCAGGCTTGTTTTCGCCGCTTCCGTTAATTTTGCCAGCTCAAAACTGATGGTATAAATGACAGCTAATACCGGAATTAAGCCTCAAACGGTTTTGAATTAATGGTGAATTAATCAAATGTGAATTATGGAATTCAATCCGGAATTGAATGCGGAAAACTCCAACATCCACTTCTGAACGGTTATAAATTGGTGTCCCTTCTCATTGTTTTGACACACCAAAGAAATCTTTGAGTATCTCACAGATCATTCTAGTTGTTAGGCAATCTTAGAGTGATAGAGTTTGGGCACTTTTTTAGTTCCCCGGAGAAGTTTCATTGTGCAATGTTGCTCCTCGTTGACCGTTGTATCTAGAGAGATAGACACCGGAGATCCTCAAACACCAACAGTGAGGGACCAATATGTTTTAAAGACATCATGTGGTACACGGGCCTCAATTTCAACGTGTCATTCCAAATTTTGTTCTTGGGTCTTTTTACCTAGTTTGTTGTTGTAATTTGTATTTGCTAGTTTAATTTATTTTTCCATTAACCTGTTTGTCTCTTATTATTATCCTATAAAACCAAAATGATAATAACCTTTTTTTTTCTTTTTCTACATATTGAAATTAGGGTTTTTATCATGATGGTTACATTGGTAGCCTACTGTTTGAGAAATATTAAACGTGTACATCATAACTAATTTCATAAAATTATAAAAGAAAATAAAACAAAAGATTAGGCACAAAATTGTAGTCCATCTTCAACTAGAGATTGAATTTTAGAACCTAAACAACTCCGTTGAGAGCTCCGTGAACCTAGAGATTTAACGACGGATTTTGCCGAATCAGTCGTTAAATGTACACATTTCATGACAGTTTTTACAAAAATCACCGTTAAAAGTAGCACGTTCTTCAACTGGAGATTGAATTTTAGAACCTAAACAACTCCGTTGAGAGCTCCGTGAACCTAGAGATTTAACGACGGATTTTGCCAAATCAGTCGTTAAGCGAACACATTTAATGACAGTTTTTACAAAAATCATCGTTAAAAGTAGCACGTTTAACGACAGTTTTCATAAAAAACCATCACTTAAAGTGCTTCCATTGGACTTTTACGTGCATATTAAACGGTGATTTTTTAAACGATTGGCATTTAACGACTGTGGATAAGACGGAGATTTTTAAACCGTCTTCATAATTTTTAACGACAATTATTAACCGTCATCTAATATACTGGTGATCTTAATTTAAGACATAACCTAATAATAACGTAGAATCATCAAAACCTGAACTCTTTACATTAGCATATCGGTATTCACTGTCAATCATTTTGATGTTAAATTAATTAAACTGAATGTACTTGTAAATCCTAACTAAAATTAAACATTTCAGAATTTTCATGGGTTTCACACAATAGGCATTGACCCACAACCCGGGGTTTGACGGTGGAGATTGTTGCCATCTCAAAGATATAAGGGTGGAGAACATGCTTTTGGTGACGTCTTCTTCAAATGATGTACAGTTCACCGAAAAAGTCCAAAAACCAAAGCAGAGACCGCAGGGACTATTATTATTATTTTTCCTACCTCTTGCGGAAACACGATTATGTAGGTTGTTTATTTTACTTATTTAAATTTTCAGTTTTAAGATTTTACAGTTTAAAAGCTCTTAAAAAATATCATATTTAATTTTTTTTCTACTACAGTTTAAAAGCTCTAAGAAAATGTCATAGCTCATTTCGAATTAAAAAGTGAACGAGATAATAGTTTATCCGAAGAAAAAGAGAAAGACCAGACAACTTCATCATCGATGATGTTTATCGAATTTGCAAGTGCACGAGTTATGAAAAGTAATAAAATAGTGAGAAAAATATATCATTATTATGTTTAATTATGGTCCAAGACCAAAATTGTTAGAACCAACAAAAAGATGACTAATTAAAGTAAAGAAAGGAAAATAATCTAGCAATAAAATTGAGGTTAAGGGATCATTCTGATTCATCATAGCTAGTCGTTCATAAATGTTTTAATTGTCTTAATAACTATTCCTTATTGTTGATAGTTGAGTTCCCTTAATGTATCCTTTAATCTCTCTCGAGTGTTAAGAAAAATATTGTAACACATAAACCCCTTAGAATTCATTAAGAATAACGAGACACAAATAAAATTACACGAATCCATAGATATCTCTATCCTACAGAGTCCATCGAATTTCATAAATAGGTTTACACAATTATCACTTCTAGTCTCTAATTAAATCCCTAATCATGCAAATGATAACCAAACGTTCACATGTATTAAGCATACAAAAGAAACATTCAACAGTAAGGGAATAAACCATAAATTAATTTCAAATAGGAAATATTCAAGTGTTCATAGCTTGGGACTTGGCTACAACATAGCCTTAGAACAATTAAACTATTCCATAAATAAAATTAATTAACTACAAATCAAGTGCTCAAACATTCTAAAAACACAAAAATAAAAGATAAGAAACTAGGAATGAAAAACTTATTTAGAGGTGTCACAATTCTCCAAACTCTAATTCCATTCTCCTCTTTCCTTCTTCTTGTTACTTTAAGAAGCCCTCTCCTTGAGATTTTGTGGAAAAGAAAAATGCTAAGATTAAAACTAAAAATCAAAAGGAGCACTTAGACACGCTTTTGACGACTGACGTGAACTCAGAGTCAAGACGGATGATCGTGTAGATCGGCGGCAAGGAAACACAAGTCAAAGCACACGAAGGGCTGCGCGTGTGGCAGAAAGTCTCTTTTTTTTTTCTGCGAAGTTTACTATATCTACACATTTTATGTTAAATTAATTAAGAAAAAAAACTATATAAAGGCCAGTAAAGGGTCGTTACATGTAGATATTGGAATATATATAGCATATTTGTTTTTGCAAGTTAAAAGTTGAAAAGGACAAAGAATTATAATACAGTGTTGGACCAAAACGCACTGGCAATCGTGTAAAATGAGAAGAAAAAAATTTTTGATAATCGATAATGAGCTAATTCATGAACCGTCCATTAACATTTAATCTAAAAATTTGACATGTATCATTGATAAGACGTTATCATACATCTGAACTAACATTTTCAATTCTCACTCCTCCAAGATTTAATTTAATATGCTTTGGTAATTTTAATATTGCAGTACACCATTTATTATCAACAATTGATTCCCTAACTTAATAGTGTATGATTTGTTCATTTAAATGTGATTTGTTCTTTTTGAAGAGTAGTTATATGAAGAATTTCTGATTCTTTCCTAGAAGATTAGGATATTAGAACTAATCATTACTGTCAATACAACACTTCAGAGTTTGTTTTTAATTTCTTCATAACCAGTTAGAACTTTCTTGATTGAGAAAATATTGAAGATAGTTGAGTAAGACTTAAACTGTCTCTTATAATTCAATTCTGTGGGAAGGATTTGAAGACTTTTTAGTTAACAGTACACAGATAAAAAAGACAATAATTGTTGCGTACAATAATTGTCAAGAAATGTACAATAATTGTTGCGTCATAAATGACAATAATTAATTTTCTTTTACAACTTGATAGTCCCCAAAAAAATATCTGCATAGATTGGAATTTACGCCAACCTTATTCATACACTGTCAAGATGAAAAAAGCAACTTGCACATACTGTCAACAAAAAAATAAAATAAATAAAATGAATGTTTTATCCCAAAAAAAAAAAGTTGGAAAAGGCAAGTTATGTGTGTGTGTATATATATATATATATATTGATAATTTAAAAGGTGATATATTGTATTTATGTCATCACATCAATAATTGTACATTTCCTTACTATAAAACAACTAATCACGTTAAATGATTGCATAAAAAAAAAAAAAAAAAAAAAAAAAAAAAAAAAAAAACATTTAAATGACTAAATAGTGGTTCTATGCATACATCTCAAATTAGTTTTTGAATATCTATATTAGGTCCCTTGATCTTAGAATTGTTTAGAATTGGCTAGTATTTACCAAATAGGAGGAACTTAAAAAGAGGGAGTGAAATCAAGACTCTAGATATATTTGTGCATAGAAATTTTCATATTTTATTTTACTTTATTTTTGTATTTATATTTGTTTTAATTTTAATTTTATTTTATTTAGTTCAATTGTCTAGATAAAATTAAGTAACGATAATCGCGATATGTAATAGTAATTTAACACTCAATTTTTGTAGAGACGATATCCACTCACTATTAATTATAAAAACTTGACACCATACGTTTACAGGTAAACAGTAGCTTCGTCCCTGCTCATGGAATGATACTCACACTAGCTTCGTCCCTACTCATGGAATGATACTCTAGGCCTACTACTTTATTACTAGTTTAAAGTTCCGGGCACTTGCAGGTTTTTCGCAACAATTTGATCATTTAACATGGTAGGTATATCATAATCAGGTAGTTGTCTGATTGATTCCCACGACCAATTAACATATGTTCAACAAAATGTGATTTTTTTATACAATCATTTAATAAAAAGTACAATGATAGGTGTCCTGGTCATAGAAAATGCAATTTAACAATTTTTCTTTTCCAACATGCTAGTGCAGAGATAAGATCAGCGTACATTCCCATTATTAAATTGGTTCACTGGTTCTTAATTTTTTTTAGCTTTGTTTATTTGACTATGGTTTGTTAGGTTAAAAAACAATATGGGTGTCATTTAATTTTTTTTAATATATATATATATATATGTTTTAATACCGTTAGTATTCAAATTGATTAATTTTTAATATGTTTTTCTGCGAATTTTACTATATCTACACATTTTATGTTAAATTAAGCAAAAAAAAAAAAAAAACCATAAAGGCCTGTAAAGAGTCGTTACATGTAGATATTGGAATACATATTGCATATTTGTTTTTGCAAGTTAAATGTTGAAATGGACAAAGAGCTAATTCATGTAAAAACACACTGAGAATAGTGTAAAATGAAAAAAAAAAAAATTGATAATCGATAACGAACTAATTCATAAACCGTTCATTAACATTCAATCTACAAATTTGACATATATCATTGACAAGACGTTATCATACATCTGATTGATCGGATAAGCCAACATTTTCAATTCTCACTCCTCAAAGATTTAATTTTGATATGCTTTGGTAATTTTAATATTGCAGTACACCATCCATTATCAAGAGTTAATTCCCCAACTTAATAGTGTATGATTTGTTCATTTGAATGAGATTTGTTCTTTTTGAAGAGTAATTATATGAAGAATTTATGATTCTTTCATAGAGGATTAGAATATTGGAACTAATCATTGATGTCAACACAACACTTCAGACGTTTGTTTTTAATTTTTTCATAGTCAGCTGGAACTTTTTTAATTGAGAAAATATTAAAAATAGTTGAGTAAAACTTAAACTGTCTCTTATAATTCAATTCTGTGGGGAGGATTTGAAGACTTTTTAGTTAATAATACACAGATAAAAAAGAGAATAATTGTTGCGTACAATAATCGTCAAGAAATGTACAATAATTGTTGCGTCATAAATGACAATAATTAATTTTCTTTTACAGCTTGATAGTCCCCAAAAAATATCTGCATAGATTGGAATTTACGCCAACCTTATTCATACACTGTCAAGATGAAAAAGCAACTTGCACATACAGTCAACAAAAAAATAAAATAAATAAATAAAATAAATAAAATGAATGTTTTATCCCAAAAAAAAAAGTTGGAAAAGGCAAGTTATGTGTGTGTATATATATGTATATTGATAATTTAAAAGGTGATATATTGTATTTATGTCATCACATCAATAATTGTACATTTCCTTACTATATAACAACTAATCACATTAAATGATTGCATAAAAAAATATCACATTTAAATGATCAAATGGTGGTTTTATTCATACACCTCTATTTTTTTTATATCCCCTTCAAAATATACATTTTATATAATTTTTAAATGATTAAAATTACTTTCTACACACTCCTATTATTACAAAATTATTCTTTACTATATTCATAAAATTAGTAGGTTTTGACCAATTCATTTTTCTTTTCACACCCAATCAATTCATTTTAATTTGTTATCTTAGTATTATCATTTATCTTTTTTTTTTTTTTTGAAGCTTCAGGTACAACGCCTTTTCTATACATATAAAAAAAATGCAGAAAAATAAAGGACATTTATTATAGAAAATTTACTATTACATTACTAAATGCCAACGTCAAAATTTTTTCTACGTATTTACGAATGTTTTAGCTCCCCAAAGGAAAAAAAGAAAAAAAAAAAAAAAAAGAAAGAAAGAAAGAGAGACCTAATGCAAAAGTTTTAAAGAGCTCAAAATCAAAATATAGGCATTTATATAGTAGTTCACTAACTAATATGTATGATCTGTGTATTACTGATCTTAGAAATCCCAAAGGAAAATTTTTAATTAAAATTAATATTTAGGAATGTAATAAAAAAATTTCGATAATAAATGTACTCTACTTTTCTAAGAGAATTTAATAGTAAATTATTTTTATTTATGAAAAAAAAAATCTTCATTTCTAAAGTTTAAATAAAAAGAGAGTGAGGTAGAGAAATGATAATATTAAAGTAACTAATTAAAATAAAATGATGGGTGTGAAAAGAAAAATGAAATAATCAAGAATTAATAAACTTACGGAAATAGTTAATAGTAATTTTAAAATAATAGGAGTTTTTAAAAGAATTTAATCTTTTTATTATAAAACAAATGAAAATAGCACAAAAAATAAACTGCAAAGCATAAATAAAATAGAGACACAAAAAAAAAAAAAAAAAAAAAGAGACTATCATTTTATATTCTTTCACACACTTGTAATAGGTGTGTTCAAAACAAGCTCAAACAAATTTCTATTTATAAGCTAGGATCATGAGTAAAGATAGATTAAAAGACACAAGTTACATGAGTTACATCTAATATTAAGATGGGAATTATGAAGAGATAATACACAACATTAAAAAAGGAATTATGAAGAGATAATGGAATCTAAAGAAGAGGTTGTGGAATAACAAGAAGCGGCATCCACACTTAATTGATTTACAACACTTTTGAGAACTATGTTGGGTGTAAAAAGCAAATAAGAGTGTGTGAATAACACCAACCATGACCATATCATAAAATATTAAGTTAGGGAATCGACCGCCTTAAAAACAGTGAATCAAAAAATTAAACTGACCAAATTATATAAAAGCTCAAAGGCTTCATGAGAAAATAGTAAAACTTAAAGGAGCGCTAATTGTGGACGTTTGTTTGTCTCATCGATAAACTTACATTAACGCCTTGTTAATGCCAAATGTCTCTCAATTTCATGAAAGAAACAAGACCACAAAACAAGCCCATTCTTTTGCAGCATTTTACAAGAGTATCATAATGGTATTTTTAAAATCATGGGATGACTTTTTAATATTTTCAAACAACAGGGTACCAATGTAATACTACATTAAAACACATAATACACTAATGATGAATATTCATTGAGTTACAAAAGAAGAGTGTAACAACCCGCATTTCAATCAGTCGTTATGGAGTTAAAATTTAATGTGTAGTTTGTTAAAATTAAAAGTTCGAAGTGCATTCGGCGAAAAGTGAATAATTTAGGAAGCAATGTTACAATTTACTCTTTTAAAATCTATTGAGTTAGATTTTAATTAGTTCTGCACCTATATATGGAGATTTTGATTCTTTAATGTTTCCTATTTTAGAACCAATAAATGATCTTAGTTACAATATACTTTTTGCATAATAAAACATAAAATCCATAATTGTCAAAAGTGAAAGTGGATAAATCATGAACTTTTTTTTTTAACTATGAAATGTATACTATATATAATACAACATACTCTTAAGTGCTATATTTAATCAAGTAGTGGTATATGAACTGGGGGAAGGGAGTTCTGGCGAATATCGAAAGATGGCGATTGGTTCTGCACATTGGAGGAGTCTTTCGCTTTATGCACTCCTTCTGATGGTCTTGGTAATTGTAATTATTGTTTCTTTATATATATATATATAACGTTTATAACACGATGTTCTAATACAGTCAAATAATAAACATGTCCATAGTGAATAGAAACTCAAGAAAATACTACTTTTCAATTTTCTACTTCAGGCATGCATATTATTTCCCAGCAGATTCATATATGCTACTTGCAAATTATTAATGTTTCTGCAGATTTCTCGTTGTATTGATGGCAAAAAGGACATGAATCAACATCTGGTTGACGAATTTGATCGCAAGCATGACGGTGATGATCATCAGAACATTGATCATGTCGAAAGATTAAGAATGAAAGGAGCAGAACATATGAATCTTCACGCTCATAATATCAATCCATCACCCTCACTTTTCTTCAATCTGAACGACCTTGAAGTGGGAAAAACAATACCCTTACATTTCTCAAAAAAACTCACGTCAAGTTCCCATTTTTTACCAAGAGATGAAGCTGATTCAATTCCTTTTTCTTTAAAACAACTCCCTAGCCTTGTCAAGTTGTTCTCTTTCCCTCAAGGATCTAAACAAGCCAAAGCCATGAAAGACACACTCCGAGCCTGCGAGTGTCCTCCTATCAAGGGAGAGACCAAATTTTGTGCCACCTCCATGGAAACCATGCTTGATTTCGCACTCCGCATCTTCAAGTTGGACAGCTCGGGTGATGAAAATCACCCCATTCCTCTAACATCCAGCTTTCACAGTGCAACTAGTTACAGTGAAACCAGTATTACTAGTTTCCAAAATTACACCATTATGGAAAGGCCTAGAGAGGTTTTAACCTCTAAGATGATAGGATGCCACACCATGCCTTACCCTTATATCGTCTTCCATTGCCACACCCAGGAAGGGGGAAGCAAGGTGTACGAGATTTTATTTCGCGGCGAAAATGGAGACATACTCGATGCTGTTGCGGCTTGTCATCTGGACACCTCGGGGTGGGACCCAAATCATGTGTCCTTCCGCGTGCTTGGGATTGAGCCTGGAAATCCTGTGTGCCATATCTTCCCTCCGCATGGTAATCTCTTATGGGTTCATCACACAACTATGACGACTTCCGGCTAACTAATATGTGTTGGTGTATTCACTTGTACGTCAATATGCTTTTGAATTAAATTAATAATCCAAGTGTATTTATGTAAAAGCAGTTGATTTGAGTGAAAAAAAAAAAAAAAAAAAAAAAAAAAGTTATTATTAATTATTTCGCGTCGTAACTATAATTCTACAGGCATGGGTGTTAACGTTTTAAGGGAATTATGGTGAATTTGAAAATACTGGAGAGTTTGGGGACTAAAGAGAAGCTCTAGAAGTGTTTTATCCACTCAAATATTTGCCAAGTTTGAATTGCAATAAGTTCGGCAGATCACGAAATTTTGTTGATCTTCAAACCATTCTCTCTCTCTCTCTCTCTCTCTCTCTCTCTCTCAATGTCACTATGCATACCGACCATAGCCCGCAGGTCGCTGCCTCTCGTCACACGCGCTGGCCACCAACAATGTCCACAGATAACTCAAAATAATGTTTTTTTTAGCACTTTTATGCGTGAAAATCATCTATGTTCATGAGATTTTGAATTATTTTTATTATTTTTATCTTATTTGTATTTTAAATTAACTTTATCGCTTGTTCTATTTGCATTTTATTTTGATTTTCTAATTATTTGATCTTTAATTATTTTTTTATTTAGATTTCTCTCTTAGTAATTTGTGTAGGTATATTAGGTGAAGAGGGCAATTGTAGCAATGTTAAGTTTAAATGAAATAAAGAGGTCTATACAAAGTATTAAAATGGATCAAAAACAATGGCTTGTTCTTTTGCATGACTTGAGTTGTATATGTAAAAGAAAAACATTGTAGTAAAAAAGTTAAATTTGAATTTTTATAAAAGAAAACATTGTAATAATATAACTTGAGTCATCAAATCAACATACCCAAAAGAGACCAAGACCACACTTCAAAAAAACAAAAAAAAGAGAGAGAGAGAGAGACTTGAGTTGTGTATGTGAGAGAAAAACACTGCAGTAAAAAAGTTAAATTTAAATTTTGTGAGAGAAAACACTATAGCAATATGACTTGAGTCACTAAATGAATAACACTGTAATAAAAATTTTGAATTTGAATTTTTATAAAAGAAAACACTGTAGCAATATGACTTGAGTCATTAAATGAACATACCCAAAAGAGACCCAGACCAAACTTAAAAAAAAAAAATATGACCTGAGTTGTGTATGTAAGAGAAAAATACTGTAGTAAACAAGTTGAATTTGAATTTTTGTGAAAGAAAATATTGTAGCAATATGACTTGAGTCATCAAATGAACATGGCCAAAAGGGACCCAAACCAGACTTTAAAAAAAAAAAAGACTTGAGTTGTGATGTGAGAGAAAAGTATTGTAGTAAAAAAATTAAATTTAAATTTTTATGAGAGAAAATGCTGTAGTATATAACTTGACTCATCAAATGAACATACCTAAGAAAGACCCAAACCATACTAAAAAAAAAAAAAGACTTTCTGCCACACGCGCAGCCCTTCGTGTGCTTTGACTTGTGTTTCCTTGCCAGCGATCTACACGATCATCCGTCTTGACTCTGAGTTCACGTCAGTCGTCAAAAGCGTGTCTAAGTGCTCCTTTTTATTTTTAGTTTTAATCTTAGCATTTTATTTTTCCACAAAATCTCAAGGAGAGGGCTTCTTAAAGTAACAAGAACAAGGAAAGAGGAGAATGGTATTAGAGTTTGGAGAATTGTGACACCTCTAAATAAGTTTTTAATTCCTAGTTTCTTATCTTTTATTTTTGTGTTTTTAGAATGTTTGAGCACTTGATTTGAAGTTAATTATTTTTATTTATGGAATAGTTTAATTGTTCTAAGGCTATGCTGTAGCCAAGTCCCAAGCTATGAACACTTGAATATTTCCTATTTGAAATTAATTTATGGTTTATTCCCTTACTGTTGAATGTTTCTTTTGTATGCTTAATACATGTGAACGTTTGGTTATCATTTGCATGATTAGGGATTTAATTAAAGACTAGAAGTGATAATTGTGTAAGCCTATTTATGAAATTCGATTATGACTCTGTAGGAGTTAATGGATATCTATGGACTCGTGTAATTTTATTTGTGTCTCGTTATTCTTAATGAATTCTAAGGGGTTTACGTGTTACAATATTTTTCTTAACACTCGAGAGAGATTAAAGGATACATTAAGGGAACTCAACTATCAACAATAAGGAATAGTTATTAAGACAATTAAAACATTTATGAACGACTAGCTATAATGAATCAGAATGATCCCTTAACCTCAATTTTATTGCTAGATTATTTTCCTTTCTTTACTTTAATTAGTCATCTTTTTGTTGGTTCTAACAATTTCGGTCTTGGGCCATAATTAAACATAATAATGATATATTTTTCTCACTATTTTATTACTTTTCATAACTTCGTGCACTTGCAAATTCGATAAACATCATCGATGATGAAGAAGTTGTCTGGTCTTCTCTCTTTCTCTTCAGATAAACTATTATCTCGTTCACTTCTTAATTCGAGCTTTTAGCTATAGTAAAAATTAAATATAATATTTTTTAAGAGTTTTTAACTGTAAACACTTAAAACTGTAAATTCAAATCAGTGAAATAAACAACCTACATAATCGTGTTTCCCTGCGAGAGGTAGGAAAAAAACTAATAATAGTCCACTGCGGTCTCTGCTGGTTTTTGGACTTTTTCTGGTGAACTGTACATCATCTGAAGAAGACGTCACCGAAAGCATGTTCTCCATCCTTATATCTTTGAGATGGCAACAATCTCCACCGTCAACTACCCCCGGGTTGTGGGTCAATGCCTATTGTGTGAAACCCATGAAAATTCTGAAATGTTTAATTTTAGTTAGGATTTACAAGTACATTCAGTTTAATTAATTTAACATCAAAATGATTGACAGTGAATACCGATATGCTAATGTAAAGAGTTCAGGTTTTGATGATTCTACGTTATTATTAGGTTATGTCTTAAATTAAGATCACCAGTAGAGATAGTATATTAGATGATGGTTAATAATTGTCGTTAAAAATTATGAAGACGGTTTAAAAATTTCCGTCTTATCCACAGTCGTTAAATGTCAATCGTTTAAAAAATCACCGTTTAATATGCACGTAAAAATCCAATGGAAGGTTTTTATGAAAACTGTCGTTAAACGTGCTACTTTGAACCATGATTTTTGTAAAAACTCATTAAATGTGTACATTTAACGATTGATTTGGCAAAATCCGTCGTTAAATCTCTAGGTTCACAGAGCTCTCAATGGAGTTGTTTAGATTCTAAAATTCAATCTCTAGTTGAAGAACGTGCTACTTTTAACGATGATTTTTTGTAAAATTGTCATTAAATGTGTACATTTAACGATTGATTCGGCAAAATCCATCGTTAAATCTCTAGGTTCACGGAGCTCTCAACGGAGTTGTTTAGGTTCTAAAATTCAATCTCTAGTTGAAGATGGACTACAATTTTGTGCCTAATCTTTTGTTTTATTTTCTTTTATAATTTTATGAAATTAGTTATGATGTACACGTTTAATATTTCTCAAACAGTAGGCTACCAATGTAACCATCATAATAAAAACCCTAACTTCAATATGTAGAAAAAGAAAAAAAAAAAAAAAAAAGGTTATTATCATTTTGGTTCTTATAGGATATTAATAAGAGACAAACAGGTTAATGGAAAAATAAATTACACTAGCAAATACAAATTACAACAACAAACTAGGTAAAAAGACACAAGAACAAAATTTGGAATGCCACGTTGAAATTGAGGCCCGTGTACCACATGATCTCTTTAAAACAAATTGGTCCCTCACCGTTGGTGTTTCAGGAGCTCCGGCGTCTGTCTCTCTAGATACAACGGTCAACGAGGAGCAACATTGCACAATGAAACTTCTCCGTTGAACTAAAAAAGTGCCCAAAGTCTATCACTCTAAGATTGCCTAACAACTAGGCACTTTTTTAGTTCACCGGAGAAGTTTCATTGTGCAATGTTGCTCCTCGTTGACCGTTGTATCTAGAGAGACAGACGCCGGAGCTCCTGAAACACCAACGGTGAGGGACCAATTTGTTTTAAAGACATCATGTGGTACACGGGCCTCAATTTCAACGTGGCATTCCAAATTTTGTTCTTGTGTCTTTTTACCTAGTTTGTTGTTGTAATTTGTATTTGCTAGTGTAATTTATTTTTCCATTAACCTGTTTGTCTCTTATTAATATCCTATAAGAACCAAAATGATAATAACCTTTTTTTTTTTTTTTTTCTACATATTGAAGTTAGGGTTTTTATTATGATGGTTACATTGGTAGCCTACTGTTTGAGAAATATTAAACGTGTACATCATAACTAATTTCATAAAATTATAAAAGAAAATAAAACAAAAGATTAGGCACAAAATTGTAGTCCATCTTCAACTAGAGATTGAATTTTAGAACCTAAACAACTCCGCTGAGAGTCTCCGTGAACCTAGAGATTTAACGATGGATTTTGCCGAATCAATCGTTAAATGTACACATTTAATGACAATTTTACAAAAATCATCGTTAAAAGTAGCACGCTCTTCAACTAGAGATTGAATTTTAGAATCTAAACAACTCCATTGAGAGCTCTGAACCTAGAGATTTAACGACGGATTTTGCCAAATCAATCGTTAAATGTACACATTTAATGAGTTTTTACAAAAATCATGGTTCAAAGTAGCACGCTTAACGACAATTTTCATAAAAACCTTCCATTGATTTTTACGCATATTAAACGGTGATTTTTAAACGATTGACATTTAACGATCGTGGATAAGACGGAAATTTTTAAACCGCCTTCATAATTTTTAACGACAATTATTAACCATCATCTAATATACTATCTCTACTGGTGATCTTAATTTAAGACATAACCTAATAATAACGTAGAATCATCAAAACCTGAACTCTTTACATTAGCATATCGGTATTCACTGTCAATCATTTTGATGTTAAATTAATTAAACCGAATGTACTTGTAAATCCTAACTAAAATTAAACATTTCAGAATTTTCATGGGTTTCACACAATAGGCATTGACCCACAACCTGGGGGTAGTTGACGGTGGAGATTGTTGCCATCTCAAAGATATAAGGATGGAGAACATGCTTTCGGTGACGCCTTCTTCAGATGATGTACAGCCACCGAAAAAGTCCAAAACCAGCAGAGACCGCAGTGGACTATTATTAGTTTTTTTCCTACCTCTCGCAGGGAAACACGATTATGTAGGTTGTTTATTTCACTGATTTGAATTTTCAGTTTTAAGTGTTTACAGTTAAAAACTCTTAAAAAATATTATATTTAATTTTTACTATAGCTAAAAGCTCGAATTAAGAAGTGAACGAGATAATAGTTTATCCGAAGAGAAAGAGAGAAGACCAGACAACTTCTTCATCATCGATGATGTTTATCGAATTTGCAAGTGCACGAGTTATGAAAAGTAATAAAATAGTGAGAAAAATATATCATTATTGCATTTAATTATGGCCCAAGACCGAAATTGTTAGAACCAACAAAAAAGATGACTAATTAAAGTAAAGAAAGGAAAATAATCTAGCAATAAAATTGAGGTTAAGGGATCATTCTGATTCATTATAGCTAGTCGTTCATAAATGTTTTAATTGTCTTAATAACTATTCCTTATTGTTGATAGTTGAGTTCCCTTAATGTATCCTTTAATCTCTCTCGAGTGTTAAGAAAAATATTGTAACACGTAAACCCCTTAGAATTCATTAAGAATAACGAGACACAAATAAAATTACACGAGTCCATAGATATCCATTAACTCCTACAGAATCATAATCGAATTTCATAAATAGGCTTACACAATTATCACTTCTAGTCTTTAATTAAATCCCTAATCATGCAAATGATAACCAAACGTTCACATGTATTAAGCATACAAAAGAAACATTCAACAGTAAGGGAATAAACCATAAATTAATTTCAAATAGGAAATATTCAAGTGTTCATAGCTTGGGACTTGGCTACAGCATAGCCTTAGAACAATTAAACTATTCCATAAATAAAAATAATTAACTTCAAATCAAGTGCTCAAACATTCTAAAAACACAAAAATAAAAGATAAGAAACTAGGAATTAAAAACTTATTTAGAGGTGTCACAATTCTCCAAACTCTAATTCCATTCTCCTCTTTCCTTCTTCTTGTTACTTTAAGAAGCCCTCTCCTTGAGATTTTGTGGAAAAGAAAAATGCTAAGATTAAAACTAAAAATCAAAAGGAGCACTTAGACACGCTTTTGACGACTGACGTGAACTCAGAGTCAAGACGAATGATCGTGTAGATCGCTGGCAAGGAAACACAAGTCAAAGCACACGAAGGGCTGCGCGTGTGGCAGAAAGTCTTCTTTTTTTTTTAGTATGGTTTGGGTCTTTCTTAGGTATGTTCATTTGATGAGTCAAGTTATATACTACAGCATTTTCTCTCATAAAAATTTAAATTTAATTTTTTTACTACAATACTTTTCTCTCACATCACAACTCAAGTCTTTTTTTTTTTTTTTAAGTCTGGTTTGGGTCCCTTTTGGCCATGTTCATTTGATGACTCAAGTCATATTACTACAATATTTTCTTTCACAAAAATTCAAATTCAACTTGTTTACTACAGTATTTTTCTCTTACATACACAACACAAGTCATATTTTTTTTTTTTAAGTTTGGTCTGGGTCTCTTTTGGGTATGTTCATTTAATGACTCAAGTCATATTGCTACAGTGTTTTCTTTCATAAAAATTCAAATTCAAAATTTTTATTACAGTGTTATTCATTTAGTGACTCAAGTCATATTGCTATAGTGTTTTCTCTCACAAAATTTAAATTTAACTTTTTTACTGCAGTGTTTTTCTCTCACATACACAACTCAAGTCTCTCTCTCTCTCTCTTTTTTTTGTTTTTTTGAAGTGTGGTCTTGGTCTCTTTTGGGTATGTTGATTTGATGACTCAAGTTATATTATTACAATGTTTTCTTTTATAAAAATTCAAATTTAACTTTTTTTTTGCAATGTTTTTTTTTTTACATATACAACTCAAGTCATGCAAAAGAACAAGCCATTGTTTTTGATCCATTTTAATACTTTGTATAGACCTCTTTATTTCATTTAAACTTAACATTGCTACAATTGCCCTCTTCACCTAATATACCTACACAAATTACTAAGAGAGAAATCTAAATAAAAAAATAATTAAAGATCAAATAATTAGAAAATCAAAATAAAATGCAAATAGAACAAGCGATAAAGTTAATTTAAAATACAAATAAGATAAAAATAATAAAAATAATTCAAAATCTCATGAACATAGATGATTTTCACGCATAAAAGTGCTAAAAAAACATTATTTTGAGTTATCTGTGGACATTGTTGGTGGCCAGCGCGTGTGACGAGAGGCAGCGACCTGCGGGCTATGGTCGGAATGCATAGTGACATTGAGAGAGAGAGAGAGAGAGAGAGAGAGAGAGAGAGAGAGAGAGAGAGAGAGAGAGAGAGAGAGAGAGAGAGAATGGTTTGAAGATCAACAAAATTTCGTGATCTGCCGAACTTATTGCAATTCAAACTTGGCAAATATTTGAGTGGATAAAACACTTCTAGAGCTTCTCTTTAGTCCCCAAACTTTCCAGTATTTTCAAATTCACCATAATTCCCTTAAAACGTTTACACCCATGTCTGTAGAATTATAGTTCTGACGCGAAATAATTAATAATAACTTACTTTTTTTTTTTTCACTCAAATCAACTGCTTTTACATAAATACACTTGGATTATTAATTTAATTCAAAAACATATTGACGTACAAGTGAATACACCAACACATATTAGTTAACCGGAAGTCGTCATAGTTGTGTGATGAACCCATAAGAGATTACCATGCGGAGGGAAGATATGGCACACAGGATTTCCAGGCTCAATCCCAAGCACGCGGAAGGACACATGATTTGGGTCCCACTCCGAGGTGTCCAGATGACAAGCCGCAACAGCATCGAGTATGTCTCCATTTTCGCCGCGAAATAAAATCTCGTACACCTTGCTTCCCCCTTCCTGGGTGTGGCAATGGAAGACGATATAAGGGTAAGGCATGGTGTGACATCCTATCATCTTAGAGGTTAAAACCTCTCTAGGCCTTTCCATAATGGTGTAATTTTGGAAACTAGTAATACTGGTTTCACTGTAACTAGTTGCACTGTGAAAGCTGGATGTTAGAGGAATGGGGTGATTTTCATCACCAGAGTTGTCCAACTTGAAGATGCGGAGTGCGAAATCAAGCATGGATTCCATGGAGGTGGCACAAAATTTGGTCTCTCCCTTGATAGGAGGACACTCGCAGGCTCGGAGTGTGTCTTCCATGGCTTTGGCTTGTTTAGATCCTTGAGGGAAAGAGAACAACTTGACAAGGCTAGGGAGTTGTTTTAAAGAAAAAGGAATTGAATCAGCTTCATCTCTTGGTAAAAAATGGGAACTTGACGTGAGTTTTTTTGAGAAATGTAAGGGTATTGTTTTTCCCACTTGAAGGTCGTTCAGATTGAAGAAAAGTGAGGATGATGGATTGATATTATGAGCGTGAAGATTCATATGTTCTGCTCCTTTCATTCTTAATCTTTCGACATGATCAATGTTCTGATGATCATCACCGTCATGCTTGCGATCAAATTCGTCAACCAGATGTTGATTCATGTCCTTTTTGCCATCAATACAACGAGAAATCTGCAGAAACATTAATAATTAGCAAGTAGCATATATGAATCTGCTGGGAAATAATATGCATGCTTGAAGTAGAAAATTGAAAAGTAGTATTTTCTTGAGTTTCTATTCACTATGGACATGTTTATTATTTGACTGTATTAGAACATCGTGTTATAAACGTTATATATATATATATATAAAGAAACAATAATTATAATTACCAAGACCATCAGAAGGAGTGCATAAAGCGAAAGACTCCTCCAATGTGCAGAACCAATCGCCATCTTTCGATATTCGCCAGAACTCCCTTCCCCCAGTTCATATACCACTACTTGATTAAATATAGCACTTAAGAGTATGTTGTATTATATATAGTATACATTTCATAGTTAAAAAAAAAAGTTCATGATTTATCCACTTTCACTTTTGACAATTATGGATTTTATGTTTTATTATGCAAAAAATATATTGTAACTAAGATCATTTATTGGTTCTAAAATAGGAAAAATTAAAGAATCAAAATCTCCATATATAGGTGCAGAACTAATTAAAATCTAACTCAATAGATTTTCAAAGAGTAAATTGTAACGTTGCTTCCTAAATTATTCACTTTTCGCCGAATGCACTTCGAACTTTTAATTTTAACAAACTACACATTAAATTTTAACTCCACAACGACTGATTGAAATGCGGGTTGTTACACTCTTCTTTTGTAACTCAATGAATATTCATCATTAGTGTATTATATGTTTTAATGTAGTATTACATTGGTACTCTGTTGTTTGAAAAATATTAAAAAGTCATCCCATGATTTTAAAAATACCATTATGATACTCTTGTAAAATGCTACAAAAGAATGGGCTTGTTTTGTGGTCTCGTTTCTTTCATGAAATTGAGAGATATTTGGCATTAACAAGGCGTTAATGTAAGTTCATCGATGAGACAAACAAACGTCCACAATTAGCGCTCCTTTAAGTTTTACTATTTTTTCATGAAGCCTTTGAGCATTTATATAATTTGGTCATTTTAATTTTGTGATTCACTGTTTTTAAGGCGGTCGATTCCCCAAGTTAATATTTTATGCTATGGTCATGGTTGGTGTTATTCACACACTCTTATTTGCTTTCTACACCCAACATAGTTCTCAAAAGTGTTGTAAATCAATTAAGTGTGGATGCAGCCTCTTGTTATTCCATAACCTCTTATTTAGATTCCATTATCTCTTCATAATTCCTTTTTTAATGGTGTGTATTATCTCTTCATAATTCCCATCTTAATATTAGATGTAACTCATGTACTTGTGTCTTTTGATCTATCTTTACTCATGATCCTAGCTTATAAATAGAAATTTGTATGAGCTTGTTTTGAACACACCTATTACAAGTGTATGAAAGAATGTAAAATGATAGTCTCTCTCTCTCTCTCTCTCTCTCTCTCTCTCTCTCTCTCTCTCTCTCTCTCTCTCTCTCTCTCTCTCTCTCTCTCTCTCTCTCTCTCTCTCTCTCTTTGGTGTGTGTCTCTCTCTTTTATTTATGCTTTGCAGTTTATCTTTTGTGCTATTTTCATTTGTTTTATAATAAAAAGATTAAATTCTTTTTAAACACTCCTATTATTTTAAAATTACTCTTAACTATTTTCGTAAGTTTTGTTAATTCTTGATTATTTCATTTTTCTTTTCACACCCATCATTTTATTTTAATTAGTTACTTTAATATTATCATTTCTCTATCTCACTATCTTTTTATTTAAACTTTAGAAATGAAGATTTTTTTTTCATAAATAAAAATAATTTACTATTACATCCTCTTAGAAAAGTAGAGGACATTTATTATGGAAATTTTATTATTACATTCCTAAATATTAATTTTAATTAAAAATTTTCCTTTGGGATTTCTAAGATCAGTAATGCACAGATCATACATATAAGTTAGTGAACTACTATATAAATGTCTATATTTTCATTTTGAGCTCTTTAAAACTTTTGCATTAGGCCTCTTTTTTTTTTTTTTTCTTTGGGGAGCTAAAACATTCCTAAATACGTAGAAAAAATGTTGACGTTTGGCATTTAGTAATGTAATAGTAAATTTTCTATAATAAATGTCCTTTATTTTTCTGAATTTTTTTTATATGTATAGAAAAGGCGTTGTACCTGAAGCTTCAAAAAAAAAAAAAAAGATAAATGATAATACTAAGATAACAAATTAAAATGAATTGATTGGGTGTGAAAAGAAAAATGAATTGGTCAAAACCTACTAATTTTATGAATATAGTTAAGGATAATTTTGTAATAATAGGAGTGTGTAGAAAGTAATTTTAATCTTTTAAAATTTATATAAAATGTATATTTTGAAGGGGATAGAAAAAATAAATAGAGATGTATAAATAAAACCACCTTTTGATCATTTAAATGTGATTTTTTTATGCAATCATTTAATGTGATTAGTTGTTTTATAGTAAGGAAATGTACAATTATTGATGTGATGACATAAATACAATGTATCACCTTTTAAATTATCAATACACACACACACACGCGCGCGCGCGCATATCACCTTTTAAGTTGCCTTTTCCAATTTTTTTTTTTTTTTGGTTAAAACGATGATTTTTTTTTTCTTTTGTTTTTGACAGTGTACAATGTACAAGTTGCTTTTTCTAACTTGACAGTGTATAGATAAGGTTGGTGCAGATTTTGTTGATTAATTAATTTGTGAAGCAATGAAAGTGTACATGACAACAACAATAATGGAAATGGATCAATCAAACAACCCCATACTTTTAAAATAATGAGATATATTGTATAGTAAGTCATCACACCAACTGTAACTTATCCAGTTTATAATATTATAAATTAACTACAAAAAATCATACAACCCCATACTTTTAAAATAACGAGATATATTGTATAGTATGCCATCACACAATTTATAACTTATCCAGCTTATAATATTATAAATTATCTACACAAAATCATACAGCCCCATACTTTTATGTCATCAAATCAATTAAAGTACAAAGGTACTTTTTATTTTTTATTTGGCAACCGAGAAATAAATAATTGCTAATGCGTTTCATCACGCTGAATGTTTTATTTTATTATTTTTTTTTTTGGCTGAATATGCATGAATGCTTAATTAGTTGTTATATGTCGGTGAAAAAGACAGTGCACATGTGATTCTGAAGCTGGATTCAGAAAAATTATACCCCACATAGTTAGTGGTGATCTCTTTTAGTCAATGTTCTTTAACCTAAGATGCTATCGCTAAATAATTTAAAACTAAAGAAACTTGAGGGAATCTATGCAGCGACAAATCACATTCAAACGAACAAATTCATACAATATTAAGTTGGAGAATCGATTCAGCAAAAAGATTTGGAGAATCAAACATTGATAATTGTGTACAGGAATATTAAAATGATAAAATCATATTAAAATCATATTAATGTGGTTCACTTTTCCTATAAGCGACGCCCAACACGAGATTGAACCTCCATGGCACAATGCACTCTACCCTTCCATTCAAAGAACCTTGAAAGGCGTTGTAAAAGCCTTCGATCTTGAATGGAAATAAACATTATGGGCCTGTTTAGTTCGCTGATTCGAGTTGTTAATTTGAGTTAAAATGTGACTTTATGTGAGAACTTTTTATTGTGTAAAAAAATTAGATGTGACGGTTTTTTAGAGATTTTTACTGTAACAAAACTCAAATCGGTAAAATGAATGCAATTTGAACCTAGTTTGGACAACGGATAAGGTTCTTCGTATGGATAATAGGTGCAAAAGTTTAGTTTTAGGGCTCATTTTTATAATGAATTTCATTTTGGCCTTCATCAATTCTTTCACATATATCACTGGATGACAATTTATATCTACTGCAAACAGGTGAATAGCTGATAAATCGTGTATACAACATTTCTCTTCTTCTGACAAATATTTAGAGAAGAATTGACAATCTAACATCCTTTTCTCCTCTCACCCTGAATGCGGAAAGTTTTGAACCCCAAACCAGCTTATAATAGTTTTGGATATTTTGAATATCATCTCATTGCTATGTGAGATTCATTTACAGTTTTTTTACCATTTTGCTCTAGTACTATCATTTTCTCTATCTTTATATGTTTTTGTCTTTTGGTGTAGATGGACAACATCTTGAGAGTGTCTATTATTCTTGTCTATAACTTGAGACAATTGAGTATGTATTTTAGTCTAATATTTTAGCTCAAGTGCTTTAACCTAACATGCTACCGCTAAATAAATGTGAACGTTTGGTTCACGCATTCAGAATTAATTTCGATTTTCGTATATTTTTGTGGGAGAAAATACTATAGCGAATTACGAGCCATGATTTGAACTATGACACGAATCCTCATATTAAACATCTAAAATTAGAGAAACTTGAGAAGCATAAGGCCGGTTCAATAATGAGAATCTATGCAGATGTTTTCTGTGGACTATCAAGTTGGAAAAAGAAAATGAATTATTGTCTTTTATGACGCAACAATTATTGTACATTTCTTGAAATGACTGTATAACAAATCACATTCAAATGAACAAATCATACACTATTAAGTTGGGGAATCAACCGTTGATAATGGATGGTGTATTGCAATATTAAAATTACCAAATCATATTAAATTAAAACTTTAAGGAGTGAGAATTGAAAATGTTGGCTCATCCGATCAATCAGATTTATGATAATGTCTTGTCAATGATACATGTCCAATTTGTAGATTGAATGTTAATGAACGGTTTATGAATTAGTTCGTTATCGACTATCAATTTTTTTTCCTCATTTTACACTATTGTCAGTGTGTTTTTACATGAATTAGCTCTTTGTCCTTTACAACATTTAACTTGCAAAAACAAATATGCAATATGTAATCCAATATCTACATGTAATGACCCTTTACTGACCTTTATGGTTTTTGTTTCTTAATTTAACATAAAATGTGTAGATATAGTAAAATTTGCAGAAAAACATAATAAAAATTAATCAATTTGAATACTAAAGGTATGAAAACATATATATATATATATATATATTTAAAAAAAAAACTTAAATGACACCCAGATTTTTTTTTTTAACCTAACAAACCATAGTCAAATAAACAAAGCTAAAGAAAATCAAGAACCAGTGAACCAGTTTAATAATGGGAATGTACACTGATCTTATCTCTGCTCTAGCATGTTGAAAAAGAAAAATTATTAAATTGCATTTTCTATGATCATGACACCTATCATTGTACTTTTATTAAATGATTGTATAAAAAAATCACATTTTATTGAACAAATGTTATAATGTTGGTCGTGGGAATCAATGAGACAACCACCATGATTATTGTATACTATACCATGTTAAATGATCAAATTGTTGCGAAAAATCTGCAAGTGCCCGGAATCTTAAACTAGTAATAAAGTAGTAGGCCTAGAGTATCATTCCATGAGCAGGGACGAAGCTAGTGTGAGTATCATTCCATGAGCAGGGACGAAGTTAGTGTTCACTTGCAAACGTATGGTATCAAGTTTTTATAATTAATAGTGTGTGAGTATCATCTCTATAGGAATTAAATGTTAAATTATCGTTAAGTACTGCGATTATTGTTACTTAATTTTATCAAGGTAATTGAACTAAATAAAATAAAATTAAAATTAAAACAAATATAAATATAAAAATAAAATAAAATATGAAAATTTCTATGTAAAAATATATCTAGAGTCTTGATTTCACTCACTCTTCTCAACTTCCTCCTATTTAGTAAATACTAGCCAATTTTAAATAATTCTAAGATCAAGGAACCTAATATAACCTCATTAACTCTCTAGAGCGCTGAATGAAATAAAATATATAAATATTTAAAAAGTAATTAGAGATGTATGAATAAAACTACTATTTAGTCATTTAAATGTGTTTTTTATGCAATCATTTAACGCGATTAGTTGTTTTATCGTAAGGAAATGTACAATGATTGATGTGATGACATAAATACAATATATTACCTTTTAAATTATCAACATACATATATATACACACACATCACTTGCCTTTTCCAACTTTTTTTTTTTGGATAAAACATTCATTTTTTAATTTATTTTTAATTTAATTTATTTTTTTGTTGACAGTATGTGCAAGTTGCTTTTTTCATCTTGACAGTGCATGGATAAGGTTGGAATAAATTCCAATCTATGCAGATATGTTCTGTGGACTATCAAGTTGTAAAAGAAAATTAATTATTGTCTTTATGATGCAATAATTATTGTACATTTCTTGACAATTATTGTAGGCAACAATTATTGTCTTTTTCAATCTTCAAATCCTCCCCACAAAATTAAATTATAAGAGGCAGTTTAAATCTTACTCAACTATCTTTAATATTTTCTCAATCAAGAAAGTTTAACTGATTATGAAGAAATTAAGAACAAACGTCTGAAGTATTGTGTTGACAGCAATGATTAATTCCAATATCCTAATCCTCTATTAAAGAATAAAAAATTCTTCATATAATTGCTCACATTCAAATGAACAAATCATACACTATTAAGTTAGGGAATCAACTGTTGATAATGGATGGTGTACTGCAATATTAAATTTACCAAAGCATATTAAATTAAATCTTTGAGGAGTGAGAATTGAAAATGTTGGCTCATCCGTTCAATTAGATTTATGATAACGTCTTGTCAATGATACATGTCCAATTTGTAGATTGAATGTTAATGAATGGTTTATGAATTAGCTCGTTATGATTATCATTTTTTTTTTTCATTTTACACTATTGTCAGTGTGTTTTTACATGAATTAGCTCTTTGTCCTTTTCAACATTTAACTTGCAATAACAAATATGCAATATGTATTCCAATATCTACATCTAACGACCCTTTACTGGCCTTTATGGTCTTTTCTTTTTTTTTTTTTTTTTTTTTTTTTAATTAACATAAAATGTGTAGATATAGTAAAATTCGCAGAAAGACATAATAAAAATTAATCAATTTGAATACTAAAGGTATTAAAACACACACACACACACACACACACACACACACACACACACACACACACACACACACATATTAAAAAATTAAATGACACCCATATTGTTTTTTAACCTAACAAACCATAGTCAAATAAACAAAACTAAAGAAAATCAAGAACCAGTGAACCAGTTTCATAATGGGAATGTACGCTGATCTTATCTCTGCACTAGCATATTGGAAAAGAAAAATTGTTAAATTGCATTTTCTATGATCAGGACACCTATCATTGTACTTTTTATTAAATGATTGTATAAAAAAAAATCACATTTTATTGAACAAATGTTATAATATTGGTCGTGGGAATCAATCAGACTACCACCATGATTATGATATACCTACCATGTTAAATGATCAAATTGTTGCGAAAAATCTGCAAGTGCCCGGAATCTTAAACTAGTAATAAAGTAGTAGGCCTAGATTATCATTCCATGAGTAGGGACTGTTGGGATTTATTTCTCAAATTTTGGTTGATTCTAATTTTAATTGATTGACATTATTTTAGAAATACTTAGCTGGCTGATTGCGTATGAAAATAGATGTGCTAGGGGCAAGTTTCTTATAGCAAGTTTCAAAGGATCTGGAATCATGATTTAGTTTCTATTTTTTGAAACTCAACTTTTTATCCAAAGATGGAAGATTGATATTTGATTATGATTCTATAGTTGGATGATCTTTTTCTGTTTCCTAAGAATGTGTCCAGGTTCAAGTATCAGGATTGAAAAGTTTCAGACTTAATGATAATTAATTCGTCTGACTATAAAGAAGATATACATAGCTATTGGGAATAATGTCTTAGAAGCATGAGATGTACATGATATTTATTATTTATTTAATAAAAGAGTTTATTCATCATTTTATGTGCATATATTTATGAATATTTTATGAATATCAAATAAAACTCCTTGATTATTTATGTAACCTTAAACATTGTATATAAGTGTTGTATACGAGAGGATAATGTTTAAGGATAATAATCAAAAGTAATTGTTCATAATGAATTTAATTAAAGTTTAGAATCTTTAATTAAAACATTATTAATACATGTTATTGATCCCATTTAGAATGGAACGGTGTTATCCGCACTGTTAATATGGTAAGATATTGAATGAGTGTATTTTACATAATGAGATTATGTGGAACATGGACACAGACATAATATGAATTTCTAATAATTTTCATTAAGCATAGAAATTCTAATTGAGTCTACCGATGGTCATATATAGGATGATCTTAATCATAAGTTCTTAACAAACTCCTATTTATAGATTTATGTCTTTTGATTTACTCGGTACGGATTCTGAGATCCTAAATCCTATTCCTTGTATTTTGGAGACATAATGAAATAGGTAGCTGAGAATGTTATTATACAATATGGAATCCATTCCCTCTTGAGAAAGAAGTAGATAAATAATTCTCTTGAGTGTTGGTTCAGTACTTGGATTAGTAAGAGCGCTCTGGTTCATGAATGTGTTTTATGAATCACTATCCATTAGAGAGTCAATGGTACTCAAGGATAAAGATGTAATTAGAGAGGTTAACGGATTCTACCTGACTCTAATTATGAATTATTTATGGAGGATTGATCTATATGTAATGACTATATCAAATGGACACTTCGCAGTTTTGAAGTAATTAATATCTATAATTTCAAGAGTTTAATTCCAAGTTTATAGTGGAGTAACTATTGGAATTAATAGAATTAATTAATTAATTAAAGTGTTTAATTAATTATTAATTTTATTGCAGCTCAGGATTATAGGTCCATTAGTCCCCGCATCGTCTTTGTAATTCTACCAGACACAAAGGGCAAAATGGAAATTTTAGAATTACAGAATTCTAAATTAAATACTCAAAAAATAATTAATTAAGAATTAATTATTATTTAAATAATGTGATTATTTAAATTTGAATTTGAACATATCTAGATTTATTCATTTAAACTTATTTGATAAATTGTTGAATTTAGAATTCAAATTAATTTAAGTTTGACTTAAATTCGAATTTAAATCTGAATTAAAATTGGACTATTGGATAAAGGATAAAATATCTTCCTTCCCTATCTGATATAGGCGCCACACACACAGGGATAAATCCCTAATGGTGGCCGGCCACTAATAGGATAAGGGGAAGGGATTTTTTGTTCTAAATTCAAAATTGGAGATAAAGATTTGATTCTATTTTGAAGTTTGACTTCTACTCTTTAAATATGAGAATGATAGAAAATTGTGGAGACAATTTTTGAACACATTATTCAGCCCTATTTGAGTGGTGGCCGAAATTCTCATAGCAAGAAAAAAGAGAGCAAAATTTTTCTCCAAAAGATTCCATATCGTGCATGCGTTGGTGTTTGTGAAAATTTGATTATTTCATAAACTTATTTTTTTCCCACGTGTGCCCACACACGTCTATGTGGAATTAAAGAATCAATGTGGAAGAATTTGGTATTCTAAACACAAAGCTTGGAGCAAAGACTGTTGGTGGTCAAAGAATTCAAGTTATCATCCGAGTCGGCTTCCAGGTATTTTTCGGTTGATCCTTAAATAATATAAATTAATGCGATTAATTTATTCAAGCATAAATTAATATAATCTATAGAGTATCTAAAAAGTTTAATGAAAATTTTTGTTATACACGATCCGCTATCTACCACGCTTCCGCCGCCGAATTTGATTCGGCAACCAACAATCAACTATGTTGTAGTTATTGTTGCAACAAGGATTTGCAACGGATTTGATTCTGCAGATTAAATGAGGACATCGTCTAGCTGTGATCTTTCTGCCTATTTATTCAAAGAACATTTTCGGTAAAGTTACCTCTTCTGAGTTGTCTTTAATGTGTCGTGAGAGAGGTGAGGGTTTGTGCTTTCATTCAAGAGAAATGATTTAAGTGTGTTTTTGAGTGAAAAACTTAGTTGGAGGGATTCCAACATAAAAAGTCGAGGGGATCTCACTGGTCAAGTCCATAGAAAAATTACAAGTTCATAGGCGTCTTCTTAGAGAGAGAGTCTCGGGCAGTTTAAGTCAATTTGAGTTGTAACAAGTTCTTAGTGGATTAATCATTCTCTGGGCGAGGCCCTGTGGAGTAGGTTGTTAACCGAACCGTGATACCATGTCTCTTGTGTTCTTTTATTCTATATTTCTGCATTATTCATATTGTCTTAAAAAGTGTTAAAAGAATCAAATCGATACTTACAATTGGTATTAGAGTGGGTCACTAATGTATTTTGGTGAGATCTTGGTTTATTGGTTGTCTTTACAGGTATGGATATCATGAGAGAAGGAGGTTTGGTGAACAAACCGTTGTTTTTAGAAGGGTTTAATTACCCTTATTGGAAGGCTTGTATGAAAGCCTTCATTAAAGCGATTGATGAGAAGGCATAGAGATCTATCTTAACTGGTTGGACTCATCTAACAACTAAAGATGATAAAGGCAATGCTATTCCAAAGCTAGAGGAAGAATGGTCCAGTGATAAGGACAAGCTGGCAAACAACAATTCAAAAGCATTGAATACCATCTTTAATGCTGTGGATGTTAATCAATTTAAATTGATTTCCAAGTGAAATTGCAAAAGAAGCTTGGGACATTCTTCAAATTGCACATGAAGGTACAGATACTATAAATGCTTCAAAGCTTCAAATGCTCACAACTCGCTTTCAACGCTTACGAATGGAGGAGGATGAGTGCATTGCCAATTTCAACTCAAAGCTTTGTGATATTGCCAATGAAGCCTTTGCCTTTGGAGAAAAATATTCTGACGCCAAATTGGCGAAGAAAACCATGAGGTCACTTCCAGCACGTTTTGCTTACAAAGTAATAGCCATCAAAGAAGCAAAATACGTGGAGAAAATGAGACTCCATGAACTCATAGGTAATCTTCAAACGTTTGAAATGATTTTTAAAGATCAAAAGAAAAGTAGAGGAATTGCCCTTCAAGCAGATTATGAAGACTTGTCCATCAAAGATGAAACTGACGAAGATGAAGACATGAATGAGTTTCTTCCATTACTCACAAAAAACTTCAAAAAAATGCTGAGAAAGATTAACAAGAAAGGTGGAATCAAAGAAAATTCAAAGAGCAGAAATTTTCAAAAAAAAAAAAACTTTTAATTCTCAGCGTTTTGAAGAAAAGGAAAGAAACGAGGGCATACAATGTCAAGAGTGTGAAGGGTTTGGACATATACAAGCAGAGTGTGCAAACACTCTCAAAAATAGAAATAAGGCTGCAATGGTATCTATGTGGAGTGATGACTCGGATGAATAAGAAGATGCAGATGATCACACCAGCAATTTTGTGGCCTTCACTGTAAGTAATGAATTTTCAAATAGTGATTTGTTGAACACTGATAATGTTGTTGCATATTCTGTTACAATAGCTTCTACAACAACGTCTGGTGAAGTTGTTAATGATATAGGTTCCGAAGATAATACTGAAGATGATAGTGACGATGATGACCTAAGTCCTGAGAAGATACATGAGGCTTACAAGAAGATGTACATCAAGTGGCTTGTGGTATGTAATAGAAACAAATCTTTTGAACATGAAGTCACTATCACAACAAAAGAAAGAGATGAGTTAAAGAAGGCTGCAACAAATTACGAAATTCTGGCAATAAAGCATCAGAGAAAGCTTACTGAAACCAGATTCAAATTAGAACAGACCTAGAAGAATTTAAGAATGCTGAATTCGGGAATTGTAAAATTAGATCACCTTCTTTCACAGCAAAAAACTAGCAGTGATCATTCAGGGCTTGGATACATGGGTCGTGGAACCGCTGGAAAGAATGTTTTGTGAAAAAAGCCACCAGGACGCATGCATTTCAAAAATCACGGGTAGGATCAGGTAAGAAGTCTATTGCAAGACCTGTTGCAACAAGACAAACAAAAAACAGGTATGTTCCTATATGTCATTATTACAATATGCCTGGACATATTCGACCATGGTGTTTTAAATACATAAATGCAATTAATAAATGCTTGAACGTGAAGTATGGTGAAGCAAATCGAACACCTAGAATCAAAATTGATTTGTTCAATAACAAAACAAGAAAGATATGGGTTAGAAAAATTGATTTAAGGTGTCGTGTTACATATACTTCATTAAAAGCTGGTACTACTGATGCTTGGTATTTTGATAGTGGCTCTTCTAGGCACATGACAGGGATTCTGGAAAACTTGTCTGATTTTCGAGAAGGTGACGAAGGATATGTTACCTTTGGAGATGGTATGAAAGGTCATGTTTTGGGTAAGGGAACACTAAATGTCAATGGGCTTTCTAAGCTCAAAAATGTGATGTATGTGGATGGGTTGAAGCGAATTTGATCAGCATAAGTCAATTGTGTGATCAAAACTTGTTTGTGAAATTCACAAAAGACTTATGTTGAGTTTATGATGATAATGATTGTTGTGTCATGATAGGTGGAAGATCATCGGATAACTGTTATTTACTTACTCTTTCTTTCATCACATCACACACTCTTAAGTGTCACAATACCCTAACAAATGATATTGATATTTGGCATCGAAAGTTGGGCCATTTAAATTTCAAAACTTTGACAAAAATTGTGAGTGTAGGAGCGGTGCGTGGAATTCCTAAACTAAGCAAGAAAATGTTGGTTGCCGAATCGAATTCAGCAGTGGAAGCATGGGGAAACAGTGGATCATGTATAACAAAAATTTTCATAAAACTTTTGACATACTCTATAGATTATATTAATTTATGCACGAATAAATTAATCGCATTAATTTATATTATTCAAGGATCAACTGAAAAATACCTGGTAGCCGACTCGGATGATAACTTGAATTTCTTTGACCACGAACAGTCCTTGCTTTAAGCTTTGTGTTTAGAATACCAAAGTTTTCCACGTTAATTCCTTGATTCAACGTAGACGTGTGTGTGGGCACATGTGAGACAAAACAGGTTTCTTAAACACTCAAATTTCCACAAACACCAACACATGCATGATGTGGAATTTTTTGAGAAAAATATATTTTGCACTCTTTTTTCCTCTATGAGAAATTTAGGCCACACCTCTTTTAGGGCTGAAAAAATGTTTCAAAATTATCCCTACAATTTTCTATCTTTCTCATATTTAAAGAGTAGAAGTCAAACTTCAAAATAGAATCAAATCCTTATCTCCAATTTTGAATTTGGAACAAAAAATCTCTTCCCCTTATCCACAAGGTGGCCAGCCACACTCTAGGGTTTTATCCCTATGTGTGGCGCCTCTATCTGATAGGGAAGGAAGAGATTTTATCTTTTATCCAGTAGTCCAATTTTAATTCAGATTCAAATTCGAATTTAAGTCAAACTTAAATTAATTTGAATTATAAATTGAACAACTTATCAAATTAGTTTAAATGGATAAATCTAGATATGTTCAAATTCAAATTTAAATAATCTCATTATTTAAATAATAATTAATTCTCAATTAATTATTTTTTCAGTATTTAATTTTAGAATTCCGTAATTCTAAAATTCTCATTTTGCCCTTTATGTCTGGTAGAATTACAAGGATGACACGGGGACTAATGGACGTATAATTCTGAGCTCCAATAAAATTAATAATTAATTAAACACTTTAATTAATTAATTAATTCTATTCATTCCTATAGTTACTCCTATAGTTATTCATTCCTATAGCACTCTCGAAATTATAGACATTAATTACTTCTAAACTGTGAAGTGTCCATTTGATATAGTCATTACATATAGATCAATCCTCCATAA
Source organism: Morus alba (assembly GCA_012066045.3). Taxonomy (NCBI): domain Eukaryota; kingdom Viridiplantae; phylum Streptophyta; class Magnoliopsida; order Rosales; family Moraceae; genus Morus; species Morus alba. The sequence continues at coordinate 2,301,559 of CP050227.2, read as the reverse complement.
ATAATTCATAATTAGAGTTAGGTAGAATCCGATAACCTCTCTAATTACATCTTTATCCTTGAGTACCATTGATTCTCTAATGGATAGTGATTCATAAAACACATTCATGAACCAGAGCGCTCTTACAAATCCAAGTGCCGAATCAACACTCAAGAGAATTATTTATCTGCTTCTTTCTCAAGAAGGAATGGATTCCATCTCGTATAATAACATTCCTAGCTTCCTATTTCAGTATGTCTCCAAAATACAAGGAATAGGATTCAGGGTCTCGGAATCCGTACTGAGTAAATCAAAAGACATAAATCCATAAATAGGAGTTTGTTAAGAACTCAGGATTAAGATTATCCTATATATGACCATCAGTAGAATCAATTAGAATTTCTATGTTTAACAGAAATTATTAGAAATTCATACTGTGTCTGCGTCCATATTCCACATAAACTCATTATGCGAAATATACTCATTCAATATATCGCCATATTAACAGTGCGATAACACCGTTCCATTCTAAATGGGAATGACATGTATTAATAATGTTTTAATTAAAGATTCTGAACTTTAATTAAATTCATTATGAACAATTACTTTTTATTAGTATCCTTAAACATTATCCTCTTGTATACAACACTTATATACAATGTTTAAGGTTACATAAATAATCAAGGAATTTATTTGATATTCATAAAATATTCATAAATATATGCACATAAAATGATGAATAAACTCTTTTATTAAATAAATAATAAATATCCTTTTACATCTCATGCTTTTAGGACACTATTCCTAACAGAAAAGGCTAGGTGTTTGTGGTCCATGTCAACTTGGCAAACAAACAAGGACAACACATAATGCTTTGCAATAGATAAGTACAACAAAAGTTATGGAATTATTACAAATGGATCTCATGGGTCTTATGCACGTGGAAAACATTGCAGGTAAGAGATATATCTTTGTGTGTGTTGATGATTTCTCTAGATTCACTTGGGTAGACTTTATTAGAGAGAAATCAGAAACTTTCAGAGTTTTCAAAAATTTGTGCAAAAAATTGAAAAATGAGAAAGGCTATAATATAGGCAAAATAATCTGAATAAAAAGTTATCATGGTAAAGAATTTGAGAATACCACTTTTGCTGATTTTTATGATGAGCACGGGATTATGCATGAGTTCTCAGCACCTTAAACACCTCAACAAAATGGGGTAGTTGAAAGGAAAAATAGAACAATCCAGGAGATGGGTCGTGTCATGCTAAACTCTAAGAAACTATCTTTGAGACTATGTGCGGAGGCAGTGAATACGGCGTGTTACACAATAAACCGCGTTCACTTGAGAAAAGATCACCAGCTTTGCACATTAAATTGGGAATACAGAAGAAAGAGAGAATGTCAATCTTACTGGAGATAAACATGTTACAGATAGTGTTGCAACAAATGAATCAGCAGAGAATGAACAACATACAGAAAATGATGTATCTACAAAATTTGACATTGCTAATCTAGTAAGAAAAATGCCCTCTACAAGGGTTCAAAAAAATCACCCCTCGAAGAAGATCATTGGAGATCTTAATGAAAGAATTCAAACAAGGGAACAACCAAGAAAAAGGTATGATGAAATGGTCAGGTATGTTTGTTTTACCTCTCAAATTGAGCCTAAAAATGTCAAAGAGGCTTTACTTCATGATGAGTGGATTAATGCAATGTAGGAAGAATTAGAGCAATTTGTTAGAAATGATGTGTGGACTTTTGTGCCTAGACCAAAAGATTCAAATGTCATTGGAACAAAATGGATTTTTAAAAATAAATCTGATGAATTTGGTACAATTGTTCGAAACAAAGCTAGGTTGGTTGCATAAGGGTACACACAGGTTGAAGGCATAGACTTTGATGAAACATTTGCACCAGTTGCTAGGCTTGAATCTATTAGACTACTTTTGTCTATTGCATGTCTTCTAGATTCAAACTCTATCAAATGGATGTAAAGAGTGCTTTTTTAAATGGTTTTTTAAATGAGAAAGTCTATGTTGAGCAGCCAAAAGGTTTTAAAAACCCATATCATCTTGATTATGTGTTTCATTTAAAAAAGACTCTCTATGGACTAAAACAGGCTCCCCGAGTATGGTATGAAAGATTAACAAATTTCTTAATTGAAAATGGATACAAGCGAGGGGGAGTAGATAAAACTTTGTTTATTAAACAATTCAAAATTGGCATGATTATTGCACAAACCTATGTTGATGACATTATTTTTGGATCTACATCACAGGTCAAGATTGATGAGTTTGTTAATCAAATGAAGAAAGAATTTGAGATGAGTATGGTTGGAGAACTCACTTATTTTCTAGGATTACAGGTGAAACATGAGCATGATGGAATTTTCATCTCACAATCAAAATATGGAAACAACCTTGTAAAGAGATTCGGTCTTAACAAAACAAAAGATATGAGAACCCCAATAGGTTCCACAGTCAAATTAATCAAGGATGACAGAGCAGTGTCAATTGATCCAAGTCCCTATAGGAGCATGATTGGTAGTTTACTTTATCTCACAGCCAGTAGACCTGATATTTGTTTCAATGTTGGTGTGTGTGTCAGGTACCAGGCAAATCCAAATGAATCACATTTGGCAGCAGTAAAGAGAATCATTCGATATGTGAAAGGGACGACAAATCACGACATTTTGTATTCAAAGGACACAAATTCTAATCTTGCAAGTTATAGTGATGCTGACTGGGCTAGAAATACAGATGATAGAAAAGCACAACAAGAGGATGTTTCTTCTTAGGAAACAACAAGGTTTCATGGTACATAAGAAACATAATTCTATCTCCTTATCCATGGCAGAGGCAGAATACATTGCGGCATAAAGTTGTTGTACTAAATTATTATGGATGAAACAAATGCCCAAAGATTATGGTATTTTACAAGATACTTTAAGTATTTATTGTGACAATATGAGTGCAATAAACATTTTAAAGAATCTTGTATAGCACTCTAGAACTAAACACATTGATATTCAATATCATTTTATTCGAGATTTGGTTGATAAGAAAATAATTGTTCTTGACTATGTTGCAATAGAGAAGCAATTGGCTGACATATTTACCAAGGCTCTTGATGCAGTAAAATATGAGTCTATGAGGAAAGCTTTAGGTATATGTGTTCTGTTAGTACAGTTCATGATATGTTATGTTCAGTTTGATAATTTGGAATTTGATTTTCAAAACATGTTGAATTTCGTATGTGAACCAATGTTCTCTATGCACGATTTCACAATACTTTGTTTAGAACACTGCGTCTTAGGCAGAATAATTAATGGATCTTGATTTTTCTGTGACTTGGGATTAATTTCTATTCTTGGATTCTATTCATCATGGTCTTTAGAAAAAAAAAATGTAGGTAATCTTATTTTATATATCAAAAAAAGGGGAAGAGCTACCTACATATTGTGAGAAGCTATCCTTGAGTAATTTGGGCCTATGTATCACCAAAATGTAGAGGACGAACTACCATGAGAAAAGAGCTACCTAGGTGCTAGAGTGAAAGGCTCTTCATATATATATAAAAAAATCTGCAGGATGATTAGATGAACAGGTAAGTTTGAACAAATTGCATCATGTCTAGATATTAGTATGCTAAGATAAAGGTTCAAAGATGAATTTCTATGAAATCTCTACACACACAGACACACACTTGGTTCATACATAAGTTTAATGTGTTGAGAAATTTCGAATGGTACATATTTGATTTTTGAACATAACCTTGAATGAATATTACTTTAAACGTATATTACTCCCAGTAGTTTCTATAAATAGACAAGTATTTACAATAATTTTTTAAAAAAATGGATGATTTTTGGAAAGTTTATCAAATTCGCATATCAGAGTGTTTGGTTCAAAGAGTGCCCTAACCTTTGTTTATTTGTTCTCCCAATTCTTCTCCTCTTTCTTCCTCTGCCGTTGCCTTAAGTTTCCACTGCTGCCATGAAAAATCCTCATTATCAGGAAGATCTCGCAAAGCTCAGTCACCTACTTTAGATTCTTCCAATTCCAATGCAAGACCACCGTCAACCTTTCACATCCTAACGTTGGCGTCGCTCTCTTCATCGTCGTTCTCTTCTCATTTTTTAGACTCTCTATTCCCAGAGCCACTTGCAATATTTGATCCTTGCTCAACAGCAATCGTGGTCTATGACCCAATCTTTGCCACACAAATGATGTCTCCAAAAGGTCCATCTTCTCCATTACCGGACGGACCATTAAGAGAAGAATATGCTTCCTGTAGCTCCTCTGTTCCATTAACAAGGAAGAGGCAATTGTTCAAAGATGGAGCCCTAGTATAGAAGCGGAGAAGATTCACTCAAAGCTCTCTAAACCCACAGGCTTCCGCATCTCATTCAGAACAGGATGAAGCCCAGCCTCAGCAGACCCTTAGTGAAAAAGGTGTTCCTGCCGAAAAGACTTGTGCAAAAGAATCTATTCCTGCCAAGACAAAGTCTCCAAAGAAGAAGACAAAAGCTAAAAATAATCGTGGTTTAAAAACAAAGCCAGTCAACAAAAAATCAACCTCACAAAGGTCTAAGGCCCCTGTTGAAGATCCTATTACAACACCATCTAGAACAAATAGGACTGTTCTTCCGGTCGGTATGTTCTTTCTAAAGCTTTTTCAAAGCAATTTTATTCTGTGAAGAACCGAGAGACTTGGCATTTGATTTGTGGAAGGAAAATTCTTTTTGAAAGAACCATACGTTGAGGTAGCTATAAGGATATTCAAGAGTTTATAATAGAAAAACTCAATTCTGGTAAGATGATAGCAACAATTTCTATGGCTAGTGCTTTCTCAAGTGCTAATCAGAAATTGCAAATCTAAAATCCCCACGGTTTGGATTGATATATGTAATGAATCATATTTGTCATTTTTCTCCAATTATTATCAATGATTATCTAGGGTACCCGAATCTTATGTCTGACAGACCCAGGGAACTTAAGAGAGATGAGGATATGAATGTTGTTGCCTCAGAGCTCACAAGAAAGACTATCAATTGGTATGGACTTCTTGCAGAGCTTATTGTCAAGTATTCTATGCTTCACAAAATTACTCTGGCAAACTGGCTTCCCTCGTTGCATCCGACCACTGTAACTAGAGATTTAGCTTTGTTATTATATCTCTTGGGTACAGGCACTACTTTTGACATGGGCATGCATATCTTTGAAGCTGTTATGTCATATGCAAATGCTCCGGTTAGTATAAAAATTCTTCCATTTCCATGCTTGATTAATGGCATTCTTACTTCACAACAACTAGACCTTGTTGAAGAAACAAATTTTGTTGTCCAACCATGAGCTTCGATGAAGATTTCTCCAAAGTTACTGAAAGGAGAACATCTAGATGATATTAAGGGGAAGCAAGCTGCTTCTACCCCTGTTGCACTTGGTGTTGCAACATCTTTTGCAACAAGCACTCAAACTCAAATCTTCAAGTTTTTGTTTTCGGAGTTGCAACATGTCTAGCACCAAAAACAGAGGCTTGCTAAGGAACAACTTCGTCTCACTGTCAAGGAGTCAGAACTTTTGCAACTGTTGGATTCCTTTCATTCAGGCTCTGCCTCACCTGCTCCGTAGTATAGTCTTGCTCCTTCTATCGTTCCAGTACCTTCTCCTGCTCAAGGTTTTGCTTCCTCCTTTCATACTGCTAGCTAACAGTCATTACCTTTGAGCATTCTTTGTGTCAAAAAGGGGGAGCAAGTAGTGTTTGTCTGTTAGGTATTTGTTTCCTATTTGGAATCTCTAGGTTGTAACTAAAAGACTCATGTTTTAGTTTCTTGTAATTTTGCCAAAACAATGCCAAAGGGGGAGATTGTTGGGATTTGTTTTCCAAATTTTGGTTGATTCTAATTTTAATTGATTGACATTATTTTGGGAATACTTGGCTGGCTGTTTGCGTATGGAAATAGATGTGCTGGTGGCAAGTTTCTTATAGCAAGTTTCAAAGGATCTGGAATCATTATTTTGTTTCTGTTTTTTGAAAGTCAACTTTTGATCCAAAGATGGAAAACTGATATTTGATTAAGATTCCATAGTTGGATGATCTTTCTCTGTTTCCTAAGAATGTGTCCAGGTTCAAGTATCAGGATTGGAAAGTTTTAGACTTAATGATGATTGATTCATTTGAGTATAAGGAAGATATACATAACAGCTATGCTGCAGTTATTATTGCCACAAGGATTTGTAAAAGATTTGATTTTGTGGATTAAATAAGGACATCGTCTACCTATGATCTTTCTGCCTATTTATTCAAAGAACTTTTCCAGTAAAGTTACCTCTTCTGAGTTGTCTTTGATGTGTCGTGAGAGAGGTGAGGGTTTGTGCTTTCATTCAAGAGAAATGATTTAAGTGTGTTTTTGAGTGAAAAACTTAGTTGGAGGGATTCCAACATAAAAAGTCGAGGGGATCTCACTGGTCAAGTCCATAGGAAAATTATAAGTTCATAGGCGTCTTCTTAGAGAGAGAGAGTCGCAGGCAGTTTAAGTTCATTTGAGTTGTAACAAGTTCTTAGTGGATTGATCATTCTCTGGGCAAGGCCCCACGGAGTAGGTTGTTAACCGAACTGCGATATCATTTCTCTTGTGCTCTTTTATTCTATATTTATGCGTTATTCATATTGTCTTAAAAAGTATTAAAAGACTCAAACCAGTACTTACAGGGACGAAGCTAGTGTGAGTATCATTCCATGAGAAGGGACGAAGTTAGTGTTCACGTGTAGACGTATGGTGTCAAGTTTTTATAATTAAAAGTGAGTGAGTATCGTCTCCACAAGATTGAGTGTTAAATTACCGTTAAATACCGCGATTATAGTTACTTAATTTTATTTAGGCAATTGAACTAAATAAAATACAATTAAAATTAAAACAAATATAAATACAAAAAGAAAACAAATATAAATTTCTAGAGTCTTAATTTCACTCACTCTTCGATCAAGTTCCTCCTATTTGGTAAAAACTAATCAATTCTAAATAATTCTAAGATCAAAGGACCTAATATAACCTTATTAAATCTCTCGAGTGCCAAATGAGATAATATGTATAAATATTCAAAAAGTAATTAGAAATGTATGAATAGAACCACCATTTAGTCATTTAAATGTGTTTTTTTTATGCAATCATTTAACGTGATTAGTTGTTTTATAGTAAGGAAATGTACAATTATTGATGTGATGACAAAAATACAATATGTTCCCATTTAAATTATCAACATATATATATACACACACGTAACTTGCCTTTTCCAACTTTTTTTTTGGATAAAACATTTATTTATTTATTTATTTATTTATTTATTATTTATTTTATTTTTTTGTTGACAGTATGTGCAAGTTGCTTTTTTCATCTTGACAGTGCATGGATAAGGTTGGCGTAAATTCCAATCTATGTAGATATTTTCTGTGGACTATCAAGTTGTAAAAGAAAATTAATTATTGTCTTTATGACGCAATAATTATTGTACATTTCTTGACTATTATTGTACGCAACAATTATTGTCTTTTTTTATCCGTGTACTATCAAATAAAAAGTCTTCAAATTCTCCTCACAATATTAAATTATAGAAGGCAGTTTAAATCTTACTCAATTTTTTTCAATATTTTCTCAATCAAGAAAGTTCTAACTGACTATAAAATAATTAAGAACAAACGTTTGAAGTGTTGTACTGACAAAAATTATTGACGGTGAAATTTTGTCAATAAAAATATATTGGGTCACTTTTAAATATTTTGTTGGGTCATCGATTTAATATTAACTATGTATTTAAAATTATGTTGTGAAGTGTGTATTGTATTTTTGAAAGCAGACAAACGAATTAAATAAAATAAAAATAAAACTAGAACAAATATAAATGTGAAAAAAAATAAAATATGAAAATTTCTATACATAAATATATCTAGAGTCTTAATTTCACTCACTCTTTCTAAGTTCATCCTATTTGGTAAATACTAGCTCATTCTAAACAATTCTAAGATCAAAGGACCTAGTATAACCTCATTAAATCTTTTGAGTGCCGAATGAAATAATATGTATAAATATTTAAAAAGTAATTAAAGATGTATGAATAGAACAACCATTTAGTCATCTAAATGTGATTTTTTTATGCAAATCATTTAATGCGATTAGTTGATTTATAGTAAGGAATTGTGCAATTATTGATGTGATAACATAAATACAATATATCACCATTTAAATTATCAATACACACACACACACACACACACACACACACACACACACATATATATATATATACGACCTTGTTGTGTTTAGAATTGTTTTTGTCTTTATTTTTCACATTTTTTGAGAAAAAATGAAAATAGGAGAAAAATGGTGTTTGACATAATTAAAGACAAAAAATAGAAATAGAAACGATTTTTTAGTTTAGCGTAAAATGAGAGAAAAATAAAAAATAATTTTAGTTATTTTTCATTTTTTTTGTTTATATTTTCTCCTCTCTCAATCAGATAGAGACATTAATAGATTTTTTTTCTACTAAAAATAATTTTTTGATAAAACTACCAAATATATTTTTAAAAATGACTTCTATCTAAAATTAAAAATATTTTCTTTCTTATTTTCATATAAAAAATAAAATCATTTCGAAATGAGTTTTAAACACGCCATTTAACTTGCCTATTCCAACTTTTTTTTGGGTTAAAACATTGAATTTTATTTTATTTTATTTTATTTTATTTTATTTTTAGAGTGTACAATGTGCGAGTTGCTTTTTCCATCTTGACAGTGTGTCTGGATAAGCTTGGCGTAAATTCCAACTATTAGGTGCAGATTTTGTTGATTAATTAATTCGTGAAGCAATGAAAGTGTAAATGACAACAACAATAATGGAAATGGATTCTCTATGTAAAATTAAACAACCCCATACTTTTAAAATAACGAGACTTGTTGTATAGTATGCCACCACACCAATTGTAACTTATCCAGCTTATAATATTATAAATTAACTACAAAAAATTATACAACCCCATACTTTTAAAATAACGAGATATATTGTATAGTATGTCATCACACAATTTATAACTTATTCAGCTTATAATATTATAAATTATCTACAGAAAATCATACAGCCCCATACTTTTATGTCATCAAATCAATTAAAGTACAAAGGTACTTTTTATTTTTTATTAGGCAACCGAGCAATAAATAATTGCTAATGCGTTTCATCACGCTGAATACTTTTTTTTTTTTGGCTAAATATGCATGAATGCTTAATTAGTTGTGTTATATGTTGGTGAAAAAGACAGTGCACTCGTGATTCAGAAGCTGGATTCAGAAAAATTATACACCACATAGTTAGTGGTGATCTCTCTCCCTATTCTAGTCGAAGTGGTTTAACCTAAGATGCTATCGTTAAATAATTTAAAATTATGAAAATTATTTTTAATTTACGTGTATTTTTTATAACAGAAAACAATATAACAAATTATGAGTTATTATTCAAATTATGACACGAATTATTATACTAAACATCTACAACTTGAGAAAATTGAGAAGCAAAAGGCCGGTTCAATAATGGGAATCTATGCAGATATTATCTTTGGACTATCAAGTTGGAAAAGAAAATTAATTATTGTCTTTTATGACGCAACAATTATTGTACATTTCTTGAAATGATTGTACAACAAATCCCATTCAAATGAACAAATCATACACTATTAAGTTGGGAAATCAACCGTTAATAATGGATGGTGTACTGCAATATTAAAATTACCAAATCATATTACATTAAAACTTTGAGGAGTGAGAATTGCAAATGTTGGCTCATCCGATCAATCAGATGTATGATGATGTCTTGTCAATGATACATGTCCAGTTTGTAGATTAAATATTAAAGAACGGTTTTTTTTTTTTCCTCATTTTACATTATTGCTCGTGTTTTTACATGAATTAGCTCTTTGTCCTTTTCAACATTTAACTTGCAAAAACAAATATGCAATATGTATTCCAATACGTGTAGATATAGTAAAATTCGGAAAAACGTAAGAAAAATTAATCAATTTGAATACTAAGGGTGTGTTTCGTTGGGTGAAAAAAAAAAAATTGTAGTTTGATATTTGGTTGGATTTATAAAAAATGAATGATCATTCAAAAGAAATAATCATTCACCCATTTTAGGTGAATCATCATTCCTTTCTCATTTGGGAGGAATGACCATTCTAAATTCTTTATTTTATTTTTTTTCATAATTACCCTTCAATATTATAATATAAATAAAATATATTATATAGTAGTTATATCTTATAATATACTATAATATAATATATAAAAAATATTATAATATAATATAGTTGTAATAATATAATAATTAATTTATAATATAGTTATAAATCATATTATATTTATTTAATATTTTATAATAATATATAATATATTGTAACGTAATTATATCATATAAGATAACATATAATAATATTACAATATAATATATATATATAATATGATATGATATAATATAGTTGTAAGATTTTAACAAATAATACCATAATTATACTAATAATTCTAATATTATTATTTTTTATTATATTAATAATATAATAATAATTAGTATAATTAAATATTATTATAATCTTATAACTCTAATATAATTATTCATTATAGTGTATTACACACGACTACATGATCTATTATATTATATTTATTGTATATAATATAATAATTATTATATATTTTATTTTAATTATATATATATTATTTTATAGTCTAATATAATATAGTTGTAATTTTTAATTATATTATAATTGAATTATTATTTTTTATTATATAATCTTATAATATATTTTATAATATTATAATTATATTAATAATTTTAATAAAATTATTATATTATATATAATAATTATATAATATATTATATTACATTTTATATATTATAATATTATAATTTTGTTAGCAATTTTAATAATATTGTTATGTCATATATCATAATTATTAGCAATTTTAATAATATTGTTATGTTATATATCATAATTATATAATATATTATATAATAATAATTTTATTATATTATAATACATTTTATATATTATATTAATAGATAAAATTTTAGTGTTATATATAACATATGGGTAAGTTTGTCAACATGAAAATATTAATGTTCCATTCTAGAGAATTCGTAAAATTATAACTAAGCAAATTAATTAACTTTATTTTCCATTCCATTCCCATTACTATTCTCATTATCATTCCTCAACTGTAATTAAATTCACCCTAAAGGTATTAAAACATATATATATTAAAAAAACTTAAATGACACCCAGATTTTTTTTACCTAACAAATTAACCATAGTCAATTAAACAAAGCTAAATAAAATCAAGAACCAGTGAACCAGTTTAATAATGGGAATGTACACTGATCTTATCTCTGCACTAGCATGTTGGAAATGAAAAATTGTTAAATTGCATTTTCTATGATCAGGACACCTATCATTGTACTTTTTATTAAATGATTGTATAAAAAATCTTATTTTATTGAACAAATGTTATAATATTGGTCATGGGAATCAATCAGACAACCACCATGATTATGATACACTACCATGTTAAATGATCAAATTGTTGCGAAAAATCTGCAAGTGCCCGGAATCTTAAAGTAGTAATAAAGTAGAAGGCCCTAGAGTGTCATTCCAAGAGCAGGGACGAAGCTAGTGTGAGTATCATTCCATGAGCAGGGACAAAGCTAGTGTTCGTCAGCAAGTAAACATGCGGTGTCAAGTTTTTATAATCAATGATGAGTGAGTATCGTGTTTATAGAGATTGAATGTTAAATTACTGTTAAGTATTGTGATTATCGTTACTCAACTTCATTTAGACAAACAAATTAAATGAAATAAAAATAAAACTAGAACAAATATAAATACAAAAGAAATAAGATATGAAAATTTTTATGCACAAATATATCTAGAGTCTTGATTTCACTCACTCTTTCCAAGTTCATCCTATTTGGTAAATACTAGCCAATTCTAAACAATTCTAAGATCAAGGGACCTTGTATAACCTCATTAAATCCCTCGAGCGCCGAATGAGATAATATTAATTAATTCGTGAAGCAATGAAAGTGTACATGACAACAACAATAATGGAAATGGATTCTCTATGTAAAATCAAACAACCCCATACTTTTAAAATAACGAGATTTATTGTATAAAAGTTACTCTAGGGATAACAGGTTGATCTTTCCAAAGAGCTCATATCGACGGAAAGGTTTCGCACCTCGATGTCGGCTCTTCGCCACCTGGGGTTGTAGTATGTTCCAAGGGTTGAGTTGTTTGCCCATTAAAGCAGTACGTGACCTGCGTTCAGAACGTCGTGAGACAGTTTAGTCTGTATCCGGTGTGGGCATTAGAGCATTGAGAGGACCTTTCCCTAGTACGAGTGGACCGAGAAGGACGCACCTCTGGTGTACCAATTTCGTGCCCACGGTAAATGCTAGGTAGCAAAGTGCGGAGCGGATAACTGCTGTATAGTATGTCATCACACCAATTGTTACATATCCAGGTTATAATATTATAAATAATTAACTACAAAAAATCATACAACCCCATACTTTTAAAATAACAAGATATATTGTATAGTATGTCATCACACATTTTATAACTTATCCAGCTTATAATATTATAAATTATCTACACAAAATCATACAGCCCCATACTTTTATGTCATCAAATCAATTAAAGTACAAAGGTACTTTTTATTTTTTATTAGGCAACCTAGCAATAAATAATTGCTAATGCGTTTCATCACGCTGAATACTTTATAATATTATTATATATATATATATTATTTTATAGTATAATATAATATAATTGTAATTTTTAATTATATTATAATTGAATTATTATTTTTTATTATATAATCTTATAATATATTTTATAATATTATAATTATATTAATAATTTTAATAATATTATTATATTATATATAATAATGATATAATATATTATATTACATTTTATATATTATAATATTATAATTTTGTTAACAATTTTAATAATATTGTTATGTTATATATCATAATTATATAATATATTATATAATAATAATTTTATTATATTATATTACATTTTATATATTATATTGATAGATAAAATTTTAGTGTTATATATAACATAAGGGTAAGTTTGTCAACAAAAAAATATTCATGTTCCATTCTAGAGAATTCTTAAAATTATAACTAAGCAAATTAATTAACTTTATTCAACATTCCATTCCCATTATTATTCTTATTATCATTCTTCAACTGTAATTAAACGCACCCTAAAGGTATTAAAACATATATATATTAAAAAAACTTAAATGACACCCAGATTTTTTTTTTACCTAACAAATTAACCATAGTCAAATAAACAAAGCTAAAGAAAATAAAGAACCAGTGAACCAGTTTAATAATGGGAATGTACACTGATCTTATCTCTGCACTAGCATGTTGGAAATGAAAAATTGTTAAATTGCATTTTCTATGATCAGGACACCTATCATTGTACTTTTTATTAAATGATTGTATAAAAAATCTTATTTTATTGAACAAATGTTATAATATTGGTCGTGGGAATCAATCAGACAACCACCATGATTATGATACACTACCATGTTAAATGATCAAATTTTTGCGAAAAATCTGCAAGTGGCCGGAATCTTAAAGTAGTAATAAAGTAGAAGGCCCTAGAGTGTCATTCCAAGAGCAGGGACGAAGCTAGTGTGAGTATCATTCCATGAGCAGGGACGAAGCTAGTGTTCATCAGCAAGTAAACGTGCGGTGTCAAGTTTTTATAATCAATGATGAGTGAGTATCGTGTTTATAGAGATTGAATGTTAAATTACTGTTAAGTATTGTGATTATCGTTACTCAACTTCATTTAGACAAACAAATTAATTAAATGAAATAAAAATAAAACTAGAACAAATATAAATATAAAAAAAGTAAAATATGAAAATTTTTATGCACAAATATATCTAGAGTCTTGATTTCACTCACTCTTTCCAAGTACTTCATCCTATTTGCTAAATACTAGCCAATTCTAAACAATTCGAAGATCAAGGGACCTTGTATAACCTCATTAAATCTCTCGAGCGCCGAATGAGATAATATTAATTAATTGTTAATTAATTCGTGAAGCAATGAAAGTGTACATGACAACAACAATAATGGAAATGGATTCTCTATGTAAAATCAAACAACCCCATACTTTTAAAATAACGAGATTTATTGTATAAAAGTTACTCTAGGGATAACAGACTAATCTTTCCAAAGAGCTCACATCGACGGAAAGGTTTGGCACCTCGATGTCGGCTCTTCGCCACTTGGGGTTGTAGTATGCTCCAAGGGTTGAGTTGTTTGCCCATTAAAGCAGTACGTGAGCTGCGTTCAGAACGTCGTGAGACAATTTAGTCTGTATCTGGTGTGGGCGTTAGAGCATTGAGAGGACCTTTCCCTAGTACGAGTGGACCGGGAAGGACGCACCTCTGGTGTACCAATTTCGTGCCCACGGTAAATGCTAGGTAGCAAAGTGCAGAGTGGATAACTGTTGTATAGTATGTCATCACACCAATTGTTACTTATCCAGCTTATAATATTATAAATTAACTACAAAAAATCATACAACCCCATACTTTTAAAATAACAAGATATATTGTATATATGTCATCACACAATTTATAACTTATCCAGCTTATAATATTATAAATTATCTACACAAAATCATACAGCCCCATACTTTTATGTCATCAAATCAATTAAAGTGCAAATGTACTTTTTATTTTTTATTAGGCAACCGAGCAATAAATAATTGCTAATGCGTTTCATCACGCTGAATACTTTTTTTTTTTTTTGGCTGAATATGCATGAATGCTTAATTAGTTGTGTTATATGTTGGTGAAAAAGACAGTGCACTCGTGATTCAGAAGCTGGATTCAGAAAAATTATACGCCACATAGTTAGTGGTGATCTCTCTCCCTATTTTAGTCGAAGTGGTTTAACCTAAGATGCTATCGTTAAATAATTTAAAACTATGAGAATTATTTTCGATTTACGTGTATTTTTTATAAGAGAAAACAGTATAATAAATTATGAGTTATGATTCAAACTATGACACGAATCATTATACTAAACATCTACAACTTGTGAAAATTGAGAAGCAAAAGGCCGGTTCAATAATGGGAATCTATGCAGATATTATCTTTGGACTATCAAGTTGGAAAAGAAAATTAATTATTGTCTTTTATGACGCAACAATTATTGTACATTTCTTGAAATGATTGTACAACAAATCCCATTCAAATGAACAAATCAAACACTATTAAGTTGGGAAATCAACCGTTGATAATGGATGGTGTACTGCAATATTAAAATTACCAAATCATATTACATTAAAACTTTGAGGAGTGAGAATTGCAAATGTTGGCTCATCCGATCAATCAGATGTATGATGATGTCTTGTCAATGATACATGTCCAGTTTTTAGATTAAATATTAATGAACGGTTTTTTTTTTCTCATTTTACATTATTGCTCGTGTTTTTACATGAATTAGCTCTTTGTCCTTTTCAACATTTAACTTGCAAAAACAAATATGCAATATGTATTCCAATACGTGTACATATAGTAAAATTCGGAAAAACGTAAGAAAAATTAATCAATTTGAATACTAAAAGTCCGTTCACTTCGCTGATTCGAGTTTTTAATTCGAGTTCACATTTGATTTTAGGTGAGAGCTTTTTACTGTAACAAAAAAGTTAGATGTGATTGTTTGTGAGAGCTTTTTACTGTAGCACAACTCGAATTCTAAACTCGAATAAGCGAAATGAACGGGGCCTAAGGGTGTGTTTGGTTGGGTGGAAAAAAATAGAATTGTAGTTTGATGTTTGGTTGGATTTATAAGAAAGGAATGTTCATTCAAAAGAAATAATCATTCACCCACTTTAGGTGAATCATCATTCCTTTCTCATATGGGAGGAATGACCATTCTAAATTTTTTATTTTATTTTTTTTCATAATTACCCTTCAATATTATAATATAATTAAAATATATTATATAGTAGTTATATCTTATAATATACTATAATATAATATATAAAAAATATTATAATATAATATAGTTGTAATAATATAATAATTAATTTATAATATAGTTATAAATTATATTATATTTGTTTAATATTTTATAATAATATATAATATATTGTAACGTAATTATATCATATAATATAACATATAATAATATTACAATATAATATATATATATATAATATGATATAACATAATATAGTTGTAAGATTTTAACAAATAATACCATATTTATACTAATAATTCTAATATTATTATATTATTATATAATATAATTATTTTTTATTATATTAATAATATAATAATAATTAATATAATTAAATATTATTATAATCTTATAACTCTAATATCATTATCCATTATAGTGTATTATACACGACTACATGATCTATTATAATATATTTATTGTATATAATATAATAATTATTATATATTATATTTTAATTATATATATATATTATTTTATAGTATAATATAATATAGTTGTAATTTTTAATTATATTATAATTGAATTATTATTTTTTATTATATAATCTTATAATATATTTTATAATATTATAATTATATTAATAATTTTAATAAAATCATACAACCCCATACTTTTAAGCTTATGAAATATATTGTATTTTATGCCATCAAATCAATTAAATAAGGTACTTTTATTTTTTATTTTGCAACCGAGAAATAAATAATTGCAAATGCGTTTCATCATGCTCAATGGCTTTTTTTTTTTTTTTTTTTTTTTTTTTGCTGAATATTCATAAATGCTTAATTTGTCGTGTTATATGTTGGTAAAAAAGACAGTGCCCACGTGATTCTGAAGGATTCAGAAAAATTACACATCACATTGTTATTGGTGGTCTCTTTTTCTATAAATAGCTAGTTTGACTACCCCATCCAAATTCAAACGACAAACAATTAAGATTTTTCGGTGCAACAGCATCATTGCAGTCATGAGACTTCCTAATATGAGTTCTGTTCTCTTCCATATCCTTCCACTTGTATTGGTAAGCCCTTTCTGTTATTCTAACTAGCTAGCACTTTTTTATGTAACGTAATCATGAATTGCATTCTCTTGTGAAACAAGAGGAATAAATCATTACATTACATTTCATTGTTGCTGAATTTTTACCATTATTTATAAGCACATTGCATTTTTGGTCTTGCTACCTTTTAGAATTCCTGATTCTAAAGTAATTAAGAAACACTCTCTTACCAAACGTTGCAACGATGTGACTTTACATACTAATTATTAGAATAAAGATTCTGACATTCCGGATATCCATGTTAATTTCAAAATAAGGGAAAAAAGAAATAGAGAAAAAAACTCAAAGACACAAAGAAATGTCTTCCAAACAAGACCTATAAATTAATACACCAACGAAACATTGGATAATTTCTAATTCTATATTTAGAATATTTATAGTAGCTTTTGGATCACAAATTAGACTTGTGATGCTATCAGATATATATTACGTGGGCAAAATGTTATATCTACATGTCCATATGTATGCTTGGACAAGTTTCACAATAATAATCATTATCGTTGACACTATTCCCCGTTGTTAAGTTTTTTGCAGGACCAACAGAGTCAAGAAGATATCCAGCATCAAAATACTGGTTAAACATCATGAAAGGCCATCCTATGCCAGAGGCAATTCGCGAGCTTGTCAATGAGAATGCATTTGCAAATGATTTTGAGCGACAACCAAATTTCCTTTTCTATGATAAGTATGGAAAAAAAGTTGTTTCCAGTGATGCGAAATCATTTGCAAATGATTTTGAACCACAACCAAATTTCCTTTTCTATGATAAGTACGGAAAAAAAGTTGTTTCCAGAGATGCGAAATCATTTGCAAATTATTTTGAACCACAGCCAAATTTCCTTTTCTATGATAAATCATTTTCAAATGATTTTGAACCACAACCAAATTTCCTTTTCTATGATAAGTATGGGAAAAAAGTTGTTTCCAGAGATGAGAAATCATTTGCAAATGATTTTGAACCACAACCAAATTTCCTTTTTTATGATGGGAAAAAGGGTGTGTCCAAAGAAGAGAAATCACTTGCTAATGATTTTGAGCCACAACCAAACCTGCTATGGTATGACAAGCAAGAGAAAAAAGTTGTTCCCATAGAAAAGAAATGATTCAAAGATGAATTTGAGCCACGGGCAAGCAAAGGAATTCATGAGGATGGTTTGGGATCTGCAAAAGCCTAATATCTCTTTAAGATCGTCAACTATGTCAAAATCCAAGTCTATGTTTTTATTTATAATATGCATTTCATGCGATGTTTTCACTGTTTGAATAAGATTTGTACTAATGAGGCGTCTTGTAAGTTCTAATGTCAAGTTTATATAATATGAACAAAGCAGTGCTTTACTGCGTTACAGTTTGTTGTTTTTGTTGAGCAGAATTCCTTTGTTTACATGATAAGGTACAAAAAACAAAATTTAAGACATTCAAACCCAACTAATTATACTTCCCCTCTCTGACGTTGTATTAATTTTATAGTCTGATAGAGGTAGCACTCATTTTGTCACTGCTCTTCGTTGCTCCGATTGCCCCACCCGTCTACGCGAGATCACGCTGTGCTCCTCCGCGCAAGCAACACCCAACATGCAATCGATCCAACCTCCATAGCACAAACAACCAAGCTATACACTCTTCCCCTTCATGCAAAGAACCTTGTTCAGCGTTGTAAAAACCTTGGATCTTGAATGGAAATAAACATTATGGTTCCGTTTATTTCACCGATTCGAATTTAAAATTTGAGTTTTGTTACAGTAAAAAGCTATCAGAAACAATCACATCTAACTTTTTTGTTGCAGTAAAAAACTCACATAAAGTCACATCTCAACTCGAATTAAAAACTCGAATCAACGAACTAAACGAACCCTATATGAGTGCATGTTAAACCTCATTTGGATAACGTGTACATTAATAAAACGAATTTCATAAACTAATTTTTACTGCATATACTCCGACAAAGTGTAGAGTTCTAATCTCTTCACCCCAAATTAAAAGACAATTTCTCTATAAGACATGATACAAAATTGAAATTATCCCTATTATACAAATGTTTTATGAGGCTTGTTTGTACTTGTTCAACTTTTACTCAAAAATTTTGTTAATACATGTTTTATTTTGTTAATACATGTAGGCAAGAAAGTTGTAAATCGGTAAAAATGTTGCGCTCGAAGCGGATGTGGATGGCGGAGGCAAAAGTATAGATACCACCATGCAACGAAATTTCCATGCACATTAATCTAAATACTTTGAAAGAAATAGACTTACTAGTTTCTGTTTAAAAATACTTGACACATTCTGACTATTATTGGACTTAGGTACATAGAACTAGGTTGTAATGTTAATATTATTACTAGTTAAAATCTCGGTAAGGTTTCCCACGCATAGTTCGTAAAGTTTTATTTCACAAATCCGTGAGAGTAAATGAAAGGAAAATTTAAAATTAAAAGAAGTTAAAAAAAATCTGAAATTTTGGTAATTAATTAAGTTTACTTCCGACATGATTAAAGGGTTTTCCAATTAAAATAAGGGAGAAAGAGAAAAATAGGCTAAGACTTGAGATGAATTAAAATTAATAAGCCAATAGTTTACATAAATTAATAAATAGGCTAAAGTATTATTTGCGTCCATAACTTGTCTGGTTATAAACCATAACTTGACAAATTATTGTTTATAATTCACAGTTTTTATCCATAACTTATCTAACTATGAACCATAACTTGACAAGTTTGTCCATAACTTATCTGGTTATGAACTATAACTTGATAAGTTATAGCCTATTAATATCTATAACTAAAAATTAACATATATACTTCCTTAAGCTTTTCATATTAGCATATTTTTTACTATTTCTCTAAGGGAGAAAGAGGAAAATAGGCTAAAATTTGAGATGAATTAAAATTAATAGGCTAATAGTTTACATAAGTTAATAAATAGGCCAAATTATTATTTTTGTCCATAACTTGTCTGGTTATGAACCATAACTTGACAAGTTATTATTCATAATTATCCATAACTAAAAATTAGTCTATTTACTTTCTTAAGCTTTTCATATTGGCCTATTTTCTACTATTTCCCTTTATCTAAATATAAGTAGAACTTTGTTGGGCTTGTGGCTTAAATAAAGCCCATAATCATTGTTTTGTTTTTGGCTTGGGCCTAGGCCCATATCCTTCCCTATAAGCAAGCCTTGCCGACATTTACCTAAGCATATACATTGATATATGCATTTGGTTTAGCCGTGGCAGCCGCAAGAGTGTATAGCCGCACAAATTGATTATTCCATTAATACACAAGTTTTTCTCTTTTGCTTCTTTGAGCGAGATTTGATCAGAGATTTATCTTTTTGATATTTGATACTCTTGCTTTTGGCTTGAGAGATTTTAAGTATATTTTGAATTTAGATGGTGAGAAATTTTTGATAGGTTTTTGTAATCTCCTTAGGTTATAGTGGAATTTTTTTACCGTTTCAGTTCGTGGACGTAAGTCAAAAGCCGAATCACGTTAAATCTTTTTGTCTCTTAGATTTTTCTATTATTCATATTTTGTTTTGAATCTGTTTAATTTAACGTTTGGCACAATAACTGGTATCAGAGATATGATTTATTCGTCAAATTATTTTGGGTTTCTAGCTTCTGCAATGATGACGAGATATGAAATTATAAAATTCGACAGGAAGAATAAGCTTGAAAGTCTATATATGATTATGTCTCTCATCAATTGGCTCTATCTGAAACAACGTTTGTACACAATTTTGATGTTAGAAAATTTTAGGATCACTCATTCATGGCATTTGCGTTCGGGTCATGTGAGTGATATGGGGATGTCAGTTTTGACGTTTGTTGATTACTACGATGGTGTGCAATTTGGTGAGAGTTACAGGTTCTGCAATAAGAAGATAGTGAGACACCTCACTATTTGAGATTTACCACAACAGTTGTTAGTCGCAGATAGTATGAATGCAACTCTCTTTGGAAAAGCTTGTTGTTTGCTTTCTAAGTTTGGTTTTCCAACCTGCTATTTGGTTAGATCTCCATCAACTGCATTTGAATTGAAGATTCTGTTTGAGGTATGGTTTGGTTGCTCTGTTGATTTTGTTTTGAGATTTGGTTGTTCTGTTTGTGCTCATGTGAATGATGGTAAGCTTGAGCAAAGGACAAAAACATTCATAGGATTTGAGTTTGAGAAAATGATGGTTAGGTTAACCTTTTGGATCAAGTTGGGCTCCTGAAGTGTTTTGGCTTAGTTTCGCATGTAGTGTCTCCCCAACTGGTGGTATCAGAGCCGATGGCTCGTATGGGTCAAGCGATCACACTCGGTTGTAGTTCTCACGTTGCCTCCTATGGAGAGTTGGTGTTCCCACAAGTGCACGGATAGTGGAGCATTTGGTGCATGGCTTTGGCTCTTTTTTCCATGCTTGAGTTGGCTCCCTTGGTGTTCCCGCAGGTGCGCAGATGGTGGAGCATTTGGTGGACTCGCATGGTTTCAGCTCTCTTTCCCATGCTTGAGTTGGCTCTCTTTGGAGTGTGATGCGTGCTAGCTATTTGAAAGTTTAATTCAAGGGGGAGCTCGGTGAACACACACATAAGGGGAAGATTGTTGAGAAAAGTGCATGTGTGTGTTGTCCCACATGGAAAGTGGATGAGAATGTGTAGTGGTTTATATACATAGAAAGACCCAAGACCTAATATGTTAACGTTTTGGGATAAGTTGGACTCCTGAAGTGTTTTGAGTCAGTTTCGCATGTAGTATCTCTCCAAGAAACTCATGGTAATAAACAGCTCGGGAAGTCGAATTGTTATATAGAAAGCATGGGAAAGTGATTCACATCGTGAAATCTCTCTCTTCAAATCATCAACATGGCCAAGGATTTTTCCTTACTAATTTATAGTTTTATAAATTTGTGAAGTTTTCCTCGTTTGTGATTCAAAAACCGTTTAATTAGATTTTTCCTTCCTTTTTTTTTTTTTTTATGGATGACAATAAAATTTTGTTGGAACAATTAGGTGATTTTTCATAAACAAAAATTCGGAAATTCCAAAGGGAAAAACATGTGCCTCTGGTGTAATGTGTCATACATTAACATTATTATAAACCATACCTTTTCATTTTTTTTTTTTT
Source organism: Morus alba (assembly GCA_012066045.3). Classification (NCBI taxonomy): domain Eukaryota; kingdom Viridiplantae; phylum Streptophyta; class Magnoliopsida; order Rosales; family Moraceae; genus Morus; species Morus alba. The sequence continues at coordinate 2,279,296 of CP050227.2, read as the reverse complement.
TTTTTTTTTTGAATATCAGCCGTCGGATTGGGTACCGGTAATGCAAATTTCATGGGTCACTGTCACAGATTCTCTTATAAAAAAATAAAATAAGAAGCCATTGTTGATAATGCAAATAGGAGTGTTCGCTGGTAGTTTGGGCTTTTTAAAAATAAAAAATAAAAATCAAAGGCAGTAATGAGTTCTTTGACTTCACTCACCCAGTCGTCTTCTATGCAAATCTAGAGACCATATCATCTGAATTAAATGGATCCTCTTATTTTAATCTTGCAAAGTGTACCAGTTAATTTATTAACGAGTCTACCATAACAATGACGCATGAAATGTGAATATCTAATATACGCTTTACGTAGTGTTTGGTAAAGATGGAAAATGGGAGGAAACCAAAGTAGGGCTGCTCACATGATTTGTGAATCCGATTGATCCGTGAAATCTAATTTAATCTGAAATTTTCGATCAGATTAAAAGTGGTTTGGATCAAATACGGATTGAGATTTTTTCAATTCGAAAGTTTCGATCAGATTATAGATTAAGTACTTTCCAATCTATGAAATCCACAAATCTAAAACCATATATATACATATATATAATTATATATAAATTTTATAAGTTTAATTTTTTATTTTTTATTTTTAAATCTGGTATAGACTTAAAAGCACTTATGCATATCTTTGTTTGGAAACTTATTCTGTGTATGTTTGGAAACTTATGTATGTTTTGTTACTTTTGCAGAAAACTCAAGTATTTGTGGATGTTGAATTACTTTAAAGTAATGATGAAGCTTTCATTTTTAGTTTCACTGAATCTATTTTGTTATTGTTAATTGGTTTGTAACAATCTAGACCTTTTTTTTTTTTTTTGCTTGAAGTAACAATTTATAATATTTCAGGTTGTGTTTATTTTGTATGGATGTTTATTAATTTATATTCTTAAAGGTCAGAATCTGTGAATCTGTGAGTCCAATCCATAAAAACCGATAAGTATTGGATTGGTTTGAATCCAATTTGAAAAGGTTTTAGATTTTTCTCCAAATCCGCAGTTCTGGATCAAATTGCGGATTGGCCTTCAATCCGCGGATTGGGATCCGTGAACACCCCTATCAAAGAGGAAGAAGGTAGAGAGATTTTATAGTCGAAATTGAAAAATTAAATGCTTGTTTGGTGTATGAGTTTAAATCAGGGTTCTTAATTAGGAAAATTATATCAAATTGCAGATTTTTAAAACTAAATTAAGTAAATAGTAGATTTTAAAACTATTTGAGGTAAATAGCAATTTACGTGGTAAATTAATCATTTACAACTATTAAAAATAACTTACATTGTAAAAGATTTTAAAAAATCTTTATTTATGTAGAAAAAAAAATCTTTTTACCAGTCGTAAAAAGAAAATTTATGTGAAAAAATATTTTCACTAGTCGTAAATGACTCATTTACGTGGTAAATGAATTATTTACCACGTAAACTGTTATTTACTTCAAATAGTTTAAATAGTTTTAAAATATGCTATTTACTTCATTTAGTTTTATAAATCTACTATTTACTACATTCTCCCTCTTAATTATGACTTTTAAAATTCAAATTTTTATGAGAAAAAAACAGTGTAACTGGACCAAAACTATAGATTTGCACTATTATAGAACCCATATTGCAAACATACACTAATTTATTTGGCAAGATTCTTGGAAGGAAAAAAAATTTAAGAGATTAAAATCTTTATTGGATCCATAATTTTTTCTCTCACTCGGAGAAAGGTAAAGAGAGAACTCTAACAAAAGGATAATGGCAGAAAAATTATCAAAATATCCCTATCTATTACCAAAATCTTAAGAAAGTAAGAATAAAGATGAGTGAAATGATGATTTCGCAAAAAAAAAATACCAATTCTTTCCTTTTAATTTCATTTGCAATACCAAACAACAAGAGAAGGTCAATTAGTTATCTTTTTTCTATCATAATATTAAACAATGGAAAGGGAAATAAAAAACCTTCTTTTTTGTCACTTCTTTTCATCATTTTTCTTTTCTTTCTTCCCTTGCTAACATATATAGCATCAATGTTGAATTATGTAGACTATAGGTTGCAATATTTTTGCATGATTATCTAAACCTACTTTATTCTTGTACCTAGTGCTATGAAGAATTTTGGGTAGAACTCATCTTTAAAAATTAGTTAAAAAAGGGGTTGTCCAATCCGTATATAGACACTATAACAACCCAATAACTTAGCGATGTGTTACAATTTCGACTACAACAACCTAATAAATTAGCGATGTGTTACAATTTAGACTACTAATAATAATGAATGATAATAATTATTTTTTTATAAAGTGATATAAATAATATTTTTTTATCATTTTAAGTGCTATTTTTTTATTTTTTTTTCCCTAATTTCTTCGATATCTTTCCCCAAAAAGGTAAAACGAGAACTCTAAAAAAATGATTATTCTACTAAATTTATCAAAATTCCATATCTGTTACCAAAATATATCTCAGAAATTTAAGAACAAAGATAAGTGAAATGGTGATTTGGCAAAACAACAAAAAAAAAAAAAAAAAAAAAAAAAAAAAAAAAAAAAAAAACCTTTTCTTTCCTTCTAATTTCATTTGCAATACCAAACAACGAGAGAAGGTTAATTATTGGTTCTCTCTTTTCTATCATAATATTAAACAATATAAAGAAAAATAAAAATCCTTCATACTTTCTTTTCTTTCTTCCCTAGCAAACATATATATAGCATTAATCTTGAATAATCTCAACTCTAGAGGCGTTAATTTTTGCATGATTCTCTAAAGCTAGTTTATTCGTGTACCACGTGTCATGAAAATTAATGATATTTTATGAATGGGCTTGGGTAGAAGTCAAGCCTGAAAGCTAGCTCAAATCTAGATACCATAAAAGTTATAGTAAATAACCTTTTTTTTTTTTTAAGAAAAAGGCGTGCATGCAATTAAATTAAGTAAATAATCTATTTTTAAATATTTAAAGTAAATAACTGTAAATTTTTTATTTATGATTAGTAAAAAAAAAATTACCATGTAAATTTTTGATTTACTATTATTTACTTCACATAATTTTAAAATATACTACTTACTTCAATTATTTACTATAAATCTACTATTCTAGAAAGAAAAAAGAGACAAATACCCTTTTTAGTATATGAATCTGAATTTTTATCACTTACTCTATCTTTTTTTAATCAAATAATTACATTAGTTAAATAGTATTAATTGAAAGAACGGAGTAAAAATTCAAACCATGCACTTTAAAAAAAATTTCAGCAATTTTTTCTTACTTTTTTTTTTTTTTTTCTTTTCATTCTCCCCTAATACTATATCAAACGGGGTTATGCAGAACAAATTTTCATTCTCCCCTAATACCATGGACAAATTCAACTTCAAACAATATTCCTCTACATCACAAACATCTTTCAGTGTATGCAACTTGTAAATATATGCATTGATTCGCACTTAATTATCGATCCTTGTTAATCAACCTATATTGTTGATCAACAATAAAACAATCTATAACATATATAGAAAGTTCAATGCATTTACTATTCATCATATCTCACAAATGATTATTCAAACTTTTGGTTCAATTATTATGTCTTCACGTTGTGCCCTTTCTCTTTCAATTTTTTAAAATGTTTCCTGGACTTTTTTTTTCCCCCTTCTTTCTTCTTCATCTCCGTTCTTTTTCTTTTTTTTTTTTTTTTTTTTCTCCATTCGCCGTTTTCTCTCTTTCTCTAACTTTTCCTTTTGCCTCAAAAATCTTGTATTCTTAATTGCGTATGATGGAAATATATTTGTATCCTATTTATCCTTATTAAAATAATTTTTCTCAAAATATTAAAATATCTTTCTTATAACATTCTTAAGTATCATTTTGTAAAATGTGGTCTTTATAAATATTTTTTTAATTGCCTACTAAATTTTTTTTGATATGTACCCCCTACTAAAATGTTTTTTTTTTATCTCTTCTAAAGTATAAAATATGAATATTTAATAATCTTCTTTTATGTTAAAAATTTATTCTTTTATTTTTATATTCTCATAGATTATGTAAAACTTTTAATAATCTTCTTTTACTTTTATTTTGCATGGAGCTCAGCCACATAATTGACATGTTATTTCTTGTTGTGGGTGTTACATTTCTAATGTCTTGTGTTTGATTCTTATGTTGTTACTGTTTTAGGGTTACTAACTATCTCAATAAATAATTAGAATTCTGTAAAAGAAAGAACATATGTTAATTATAATTTAATTCTTGATATTTTTTACATATATTCACTCTTGATTTTTTTATGTAATACTAAGCAAATTATGAAGGATATTGGTTTGCATCTTGCACTAACCAATACAATATTCACATGTAGCTCCATGGTTTCAACTAGTATAAAAATAATATTAAAAAATCAATATTAATCAGTACAATTGAGCCATTTTACACAATAATATACATAGGAACCTTCTCCAGTGCGTCAATATACTAATAAGTTAGGTTTTTTATCTGTTAAATCTGTATAAAAATATGTAAAAGTAAAAAAGTACGTAAATCTAATAGTTAAAAAAACTTAACCTACTGCTATGCCATGCATACTAGAGAATCTTATATATATATATATATATATATATATATATATATATATATGCATACGAGGAAGGCTAGCTATCATGTTGTTTACTCGTAAAGTACGGCAATCTGATTCAGGCCTGCCTGCTTGATCCAAGAAATTCCAAAATCTGTGCATCGGAAATTTCTCTTCTCCGCTATGCAAATAAATAATAAAAAAAAAAATGCAAGTAAAATTAATTAATATAATGCTAAAGCAGGTTTTGGCTGCCGGATTAGATCAATCAGACAGCAGAAAAGACAATCTCAAGAACTTTGTCACCAAATATCATTTTTTGGCTCTTTTTTTTCCCTGGATAAACCAACAATACCTTTACAACTATATATTTTTTTTATATATGTTTATATATACATGATCAAGTAGCTAGCTATATTTCTCTTCTAGTTGCTCAGAGGTTTCGTCATGACCGATGAAAATGGCAGGGTTTTCTCCTTCTGTATCAACGAAGAAGAAGCTAAAATGGAGCAAACTCTACTCATTTTCATGCATGAGACCTTGCGGCGCCATGGTCAACAAGGACTTGAGCTTGGTAGTCTTCGGCCAACCGGGGTTTTCTCGGCTGGTTTTCTGCAATGAGCCTCACATGCACAAGGCAAAGCCTTACAAGTACGCAAAGAACTATGTCTCAACGACTAAGTACAATGTGGTGAGTTTTCTTCCCAAGGCACTTTTTGAGCAGTTCCGGAGAGTAGCAAATCTCTACTTTCTCTTGGCCGCACTGCTTTCGTTCTCGCCTATTTCTGCGTTTGATTCGGTGAGCTTGATTGCTCCATTGGTGTTTGTTGTTGGGATTAGTATGCTTAAAGAGGCTGTGGAGGATTGGCACAGGTTTTTGCAGGTAGCTAATTATGTACTATTAATATGTGTTTATTTAGGATCAAGGAAATGAGCTTAATTAATTTTAAAATAATGTAATTAGTGAAACATTTTGATTTTCATTTTATATCTACTTCTTGATTTCTAAATTTCTTAGCAAGTATTGACTACCTAGTTTGATGAAGGACATTTTATGATTCGTTTGGGTTCTTACCAGTTGAGAAATGGAAATTCCTTGTACTGCAATTAAAATTTTTTTGCAACGTACATGTGTTTTAATTTCATGTATTTTATATTAGCTAGGAGTAGTGCCATGATCAACAGTAACTTAAGTGAAAATATAATATCAATCTAATTATGATATTATCTTTAGCTCAATTGAATCCTAAATTTAAAGAATCAACAGCCAAGATGTTTTAAGGACTGAAGTGCTTCAATGATTAAAAAGACCAAAATGTCAAATCCTTTTTTTTTTTTTTTTTTTGACAATCTATTGTAATTACAAACAAAAAGCAACTATACAATAATCTCTATAAAAATCATCTTAAGTATTAGATAAAAAATTTTAGAATCTAAATTAATGAAACTGAAAATGAGTAACAAAATTAAATACAATTTAGGAGCTTTCCAAGAATTAATGTTATGGAAAATTCATATCAAGAGTTACTTAACATAACATTCACCTGCTATAGTTCTAGTAACCAAAATATGTTTTTGTAGTTATAAAGAGAAATTCTAATCTATGAAGATTTGTATTTCTATTTTTGCAGGATTTGAACGTAAACTCAAGACTTGTACAAGTTCATATAGGAGGAGGTATATTTGTGAGCAAAGCATGGAAAGAAGTCTGTGTAGGAGACGTTGTTAAAGTTAACAAAGATGAATATTTCCCTTGTGACATTCTCTTGCTATCTTCCAGCTATGAAGATGGCATTTGTTACATAGAGACCATGAATCTTGATGGAGAAACAAATCTCAAAGTAAAAAGATGCTTAGAAGAAACACTCAACTTGGACAGAGATGAAGAAATCGGTGATTTCAAAGCCATAATTCGTTGCGAGGATCCTAATCCGCAACTCTACACTTTTGTTGGGAATTTGGAGTTGAGGAATAAGTCATTTCCCTTGTGTCCTGTTCAACTTCTCCTAAGAGATTCGAAGCTTCGAAACACAGAATACATTTATGGGGTTGTCATCTTTACTGGGAAAGACGCCAAAGCAGTCAGGAATTCCACTATGGTACCATCTAAGAGAAGCCGAATTGAAAGAAAGATGGATCATGTCATTTATCTTCTCTTTTCAATGCTGGTTTTGATTTCATTACTCACAGCAACCGGATTCTCTTTTTTTCTTAAGACAAGGATGGTTAAATGGTGGTACCTTCGTTTGGAGGATGATAATAATGATAATAATGATGATAATGATGATTTACTCTTCAATCCATCAAGTGTACTGGTGTCTGGTTTACTCCAATTCTTGAGGGCAATTATTTTGTATGGCTATTTGATTCCCATTTCTCTTTATGTGTCGATTGAAGTCGTCAAAGTTTTACAAGCCCTGCTAATCAACAAGGACATACAGATGTATGATGAAGTTTCGTGCAAGTCGGTCAGAGCTCGAACGTCGAATTTGAACGACGAACTTGGTCAGGTGGAAATGATCCTTTCGGATAAGACAGGGACTTTGACATGTAACCAGATGGAGTTCAGGAAATGCTCAATTGCTGGGATCTCATATGGGGGTGATATTAATAAAGTTGATCTTGAAGCATCCAAGATAATGAATATTGTTGACATTGAGGCATTTCAATTTAGCACGGATGATTTGGACACAAGAAGCCAGAGTCTTCAAGGATTTGAGTCCTCAATGGCTGATATTGGCACCCAAATGGCAGTTCTAGGTTGCAAAAAGGGTGTGCAGAATCCGAGCAGCAACGAAAACTCAGAAATTTCTTCTGCGTGTAAATTAGTATCTAACATCAAGGGTTTCAACTTTTGGGATGATAGAATTATGAACAAAAAGTGGATCCATGCTTCCAACTTGTTCGATGTAACAATGTTCTTTAGAGTCATGGCTCTTTGTCACACAGGCATACCCGTTGAGGATGACAAAGTTGACATGCTCAAGTATGAGGCGGAGTCACCAGAAGAAGTTGCTTTCCTTATTGCTGCTCAGGAATTCGGGTTCCAATTTTACCGAAGAACTCAATCCACAATGTTTCTGAAGGAGTTGGATCCTTACTCTGGAAAGGTGGTGACGAGGTAAAGATAACTCGGTAATAAATATTTGCATGCTAGTTTTCTTTTTCTCCAATAGTTGTGTGCATTGCAAAGCCTTAAATATTAAATGGAAGTTTCATTTCAGGCAATACAAGCTCCTAAATTTATTAGAGTTCAGTAGCTCCAGGAAGAGAATGTCGGTTATAGTAAGCAATGAAGATGGTCAAATCTTTCTCCTATGCAAAGGTGCAGATAGGTATGTCATTGACATACCAACAATTTCTTGTTCGACTTTTTTTTTTTTTTAACCTTGTGTAAAATTTATCTTTAGTCTTTTACTTAATATGTTCTATTCTTGATTATAAAAGCTTATTGTCATCCTTTTTTTTTTTTTTTTTGGTAGCTCACATAAATTTTGGTTTTCAGCATTATCTTTGATAGGCTAGCAGATAATGGTAGGACATATCAAGAAGCAACAACCAGACACCTTTCAAGTTATGCCGAGGATGGCCTCCGCACTTTAGCGTTTGCTTATCGCTTACTCGATGATTCTGAGTATAAAAGTTGGAACAAAATATTTACGCAAGCAAAGACAACAATCGGTCCTGAAAGAGAAGAGCTACTAGAAAAAGCATCTGAAATGATTGAGAAGGATTTAATTTTATTAGGGGTAGTTGCTGTTGAAGACAAGTTACAGAAAGGGGTAATTCCTTTCTTTCCCTTTTTGCTTGTAATGTTAATTAGGACACAGGCAAGTATAAGATAACCTTGAAACTACTTTCAGGTTCCAGAATGTATAGATAAACTAGCTCAGGCAGGGATGAAAATATGGCTACTAACCGGGGACAAGAAAGAAACCGCGATAAATATTGGGTAAGGCTTTCTATCTTACTCAAGAAAAGAGAAACAGAAGCTATCAAGTTCTTCATTTTTCTTGTTTTCTTAAACCTCTCATTTTGGCAGGTATGCTTGCAGCTTACTTAGGCAGGACATGAAACAACTCCATCTCAGTTTAGGCAAGGAAGCTGAAACAAATGATCAGCTGAAGGTGAAAATACACTTCAAATATCTATCTATACACACGCATATTATGTCTACATATGTATAAATTTAGAATATTCATAGTCTATTTTCCCTTTGTTCCAGGAGGGCTTAATGATTTTTGAGTGGTAATTACAGCTCTTGTCTTTCTAGTTTTCAGGTAATGAAAGAAGACATTATAAACCAACTTGATAGTTTCTACAGAATCATGTCTAAAGAAAGCAACCAACATTCACCCTTGGCTTTGGTGGTTGATGGAAAAGCCCTTGAAATTGCCTTGAGATGTGACGTGAAGGATCATTTCTTGACTCTGGCTGTTAAGTGTGCCTCTGTCATATGCTGTCGGGTTTCTCCTAAACAAAAGGCTTTGGTATGTCCATAACCTTCCTTTTACTACTACTGCCAATACGGATAATCTTATCAGACTTAATACGAGATCTAAGTTAGTATACTGCAATTATATCTGATTGCAGTTAAGCTTGCACGCAATTTATTTTATTTTATTTTATTTTATTTAGTGGCATAAAAATTCCTGTCTCTATGCAATATGTAAAGTAATTTCTAAAATTGTTAGTTCTTCCGAACTGAGGTGTCTTATTAGTGACCAATTTTGTTCTGCTTAGCCATAAACATATTAATTCCTTTTCCAATATTGATTCACTTGAATAAATGTCGAAATTACAGATCACTCGATTGGTAAAGGAATTTACTGGTAAGACAATCCTAGCAATCGGGGATGGAGCGAATGATGTCGGCATGATTCAAGAAGCTGATATTGGAGTTGGGATCAGTGGAATGGAAGGAATGCAGGTAAGTTGAGACTTTACTTATGATTGATTTTTAGTCAACCTTCTTGATCTCATTGCAGTTTGTTTTAGGCTTGATACAACTCCTCATGTTTAGTAAGGTCCCATATTGCATAGGGATAAGGGTGAAGAAACTTAGATAAAAAAATCACTCATACATTGCTATTCTAGCAGGCTTCTAAAAGCCAGAATTAGCTTTTTGGCATTTTCTTTTTGTTCAGCTTGGCTTAACTTATTGTTAAAGCTGGATTATATTCTAACATGGACGGTAAATGAATTTATCATTTTCTGTTGTACAAAAAAAAAAAAAAAAAAAAAAAAAAAAAAAAACAAACAAACAAACAAACAAACAAACAGTAGAACAAACATTTTTCTTGAACAATGAAATGAAATAAAGACAGAGACATACCTTCATACACAGATAATATTTTTGCATGAAACACCACTTTCAGGCGGTCATGGCTAGCGACTTCTCGTTACCCCAGTTCCGATTTTTAGGGAGATTACTCATAGTTCATGGACATTGGTGTTACAAGAGAATTTCCAAGATGGTGAGTTTCTGACTTGTACTGTATCTAATAAGCAATACATGTTCATTTTGTGGCTTGGAATTTCTGATAAATACTAACCTTCTTCCTCTGCTATTGTAGATTCTGTACTTTGTGTACAAGAACATTGCATTTGGCCTCACTCTCTTCTACTATGAATTGTACACAAGTTTCTCTGGGGAGGTCTTATATGATGATTGGTACATGACACTTTTCAATGTAATCTTGACTTCCTTACCAGTTATATCATTGGGAGTCCTTGAGCAAGATGCTTCATCAGAAGTTTGCCTCCAGGTAAGAAAGAACCAAAAAATAATAATAATAATAATAATAATAATAATAATAATAATAATAATAATAATAATAATAATAATAAAGAGATTGAACATTAATCAAGTACACAAGAAAATATATCTCTCTCTCTTCTAGTGAAGTCTTGGTTGTGACAATAAGAGACCTTATTAACAAAACTAGCTAAGACTTTTATGGGCAAATTGTTTTATTTTATTTATAACAGCGCCACAACGTACAAGTCTTTTTAATGCATTTTCTATATCTTCTTTAAATCCAACAGTTTCCAGCTCTTTATCAGCAAGGACAAAGAAACATACATTTTACTTGGAGCCGAATCATCGGTTGGATACTGAACGGCGTGGTTTCTTCTCTAGTAATCTTTCTCTCAAACGTCTACAGCCTCTCTCCGAACTCCTTCCGAAAGGACGGAGCTGTCGCGGACCTCACGCACCTAGGTGCCATGACATACACCTGCATAATATGGACAGTAAACTGCCAAATCTCACTCATCATCAACCACTTCACTTGGATCCAACACCTATTCATATGGGGCAGCATTTTCCTTTGGTACATCTTCTTGTTTGTCTACGGTGCATTGTCTCCTGCTTATTCAGGAGGATTCCACCTATTGGTGGAGTCTCTAGGCACTTCACCAATGTATTGGATGGTCACATTCCTTGCTATGGTTGTCTCTCTTCTTCCTTACTTCATCCATATTGCCATCCAAAGGTTGTTCTTTCCCATGGATGATCATGTGATCCAAGAGATCAAGTACTGTGGGAAGGACGTTGATGATGATAAATGGTGGCAGAGAGAGCAGAACAACTCGAAGAAGACGACCCAGATCGGGTTTTCCGCGAGAGTTGAAGCTAGACTGAGGGATTTGAAAGGGAACTTGCAACACAAGAAAGAAGTAATATATAGAACAATGGCAATCAGCCCTTGTTTTAAAAAAAGTATGATGTGACTATCAGTTCATTTGAGCTAAGAAGTTAGCTTCCAATTTAGTAGTATGTTTCCTTTTTAATGTTGGTATTTATTCAATACAAGAGCTAATTAGATAGCTCCATTATTCTTTAACTTCATATTGTGTCTTTGGTTCAAACTTTAATTTTTGGGAAATCTACCTCAGTAACATTCATGCACTTTAAATTTTTGATAGATGCATCTTCATCACGCGAGTATAGATGATCGGGGTGAAACGCATTTTATTCTGCAGACACGTTACTTAAGCCCTTGACCTAAAAGGAATAATGAAGAATGAGGCGAAACCACAAATCTCACCCAAAATAGTAAAAAATATTATTTATGTCACTCCATTAAAAAGTAAACGATTTCTATTAATTTAATGAAAAATAAAAAGTCACAATGATAATTAATTATTTAGAATGACATAAATAATAGGTCTCCATAAATAATGACAACTCATATATTTTTCTCTAAAAAAAAGTTGAAAGACACTAGAATAAACAAACCTACCAACCAAACTTGGCCATGCCCCATAACATCAACTCAACACGAGTTGAGTACAACCCGCTCTTCATAATCCGGTGTCCTAATTAGTTAGTTTCTTAATATCTTTTTAATTTACGCATTTAAATTAATAATTTTAATTTTGAATTCGAATTTTGTGAGAGAACCATTGATGGGAACATTTTTTATTCAAATTTATTGTGAGAGAATAAAATCAAATCATAGGTTTAAGTCAGTAAAAACGGGCCATTAGATTAACTTGACTCTGCAAATTTGTAAGCATTTTGGTGCTTTTCCCCTCTACTTTGACTGAATTGGCAAGTTGCCGCCATAAACTTTTAATTAGGCAAATTAACCACTAGACTTAAAAAAGTATTACAAAATATCCAAATTGATGAATGATGTGAAACTTGGAAGGAAGCATCCCAAACGTGATATGATGCACAAAGTTTTTTGATAGTGTAGTGAGCGAGAAAATTTATGATACTAACTTTTGAGCTTAATCAAGATTTAGAATATGAATTACCTCATAATTACACATATTTGCAATTCATGTGATTTTGTGACTATTATGTTAATGAATAATCAACTTTGTGATCATACTTTGATTACTTATAGGTTCATTGGGTCCCCATGCAAACTATGTAAATTCTTAAGAAAAAATTCATGAGATTTTCTCGAAAAAATTTTATAGTCCCAGCAAATATATAATTTCAAGGGTTATTTACGAAAATAACACTAATTTGAGAAATTATCTCACAATTGACACCGTTTTTTCTTACTTTTATTTTTAATATACCACATCAGCTATTGAGGGCCATGAAGTCACATTGTCTGAAATACCCTTCGCAAATTTTCTCCTCTTTCTTTTCTAGAGTTTTCTTTGCCGCCCTTTTTTCTCTTTCCATTTTCACCATTTTCTCAAGCCTCTTCTCTTCTCTCTTCTTCTCATTCTCATCGTCCGATCATGTATGGAGCTGCCGAAGATCTGATGATTCAAGGTCTATTAGAAAAAATATTGTTGTAAAAATTTGAGTTGCGATTTGAAGTAACAAAATAAATGGGTTGTTAAGTTTGTTCGGTTGCATTTTTGAGTTATGGTGATTTTAGTGTAGATCTTGAGTTGAATTTGTGTTATAATTTAAGTTGAAGTTGTAATTTGAGTTTGTGTTTGGATGTGCACATTTGAGTTATGATTTGAACTGAGAATCTATTTGAGTTTGTGTTTGAGTGTGTCAAAACTTAAATTTGTATTTATATAGTATTTTAATAAAAACTCAATAGTGATGAAAAATTTTAATATGGTATATGAGTGGAGTTTTATTCGTCTCTTCATTGTGAATGCATAAAAAAATCATCTCAATCGGAATTAAAATAAAAAAGTTATGACATTTTTAAGAATATAAAAAATATTATTCATTAACTTGAGTTTGAGTTTAAGAACTTGAGTTGAAGTGGAAACTTAAACTCAGATTTTAGTCCTAAATTCAAATTAAAACTCAAATTTTACAAATAAACATGAATTTAAATAAAATTATAACTTGAATTCAAACTCTTTTTTTTTTATTTTACTCTAAAAGAACGAGCTCTAAATTCCTTAAAAACTCAAACTACACGTTAAAATTTTTGTTGAGACCCAGAAGGAAATATTTATACTACTAGTACCATGCATAGAATCTAAAGTGGAAAAAGTTCCAAAGCTATAAAATGTCCAAAATTCACACCTTATTATCTATTAATTTTTTTTTTTCCTTTTGAAAATTCTTTAAATAGAGAGCACGCAGTTGAAATATATAACAATTAATAATGAGCAATAATCTATTAAAGAATAGTAAATATCTTATCTAAAACAAACATAAAACTATTACACATGATTGTAATAAAAATAAAATTGGACTCTATAATATATTTGGAGTTAATTAAGTTCGGCTAATACTCCTATTTAATTTTAATATCTTAATTAATGTCTATCTAATCATATCACATCATATTACATAAAATTATAAATTATTTTTAATTAATTTTTTTATACTTATTATAAAATAATATAATATAATTTAATTAGTTAAATACTAATTAAAACACCAAAATTTAAAGAGAAAATATGGATCCGAAATACAACGTTCAGACCTACCTAAAAAAGTGACGAATTTCCTTTAAAAACAAAAAAAAACGAAAAAAAAACCCTAAACTAAATAAAAAACAAAATTGTGTGGAAATTTTCCTTGTCCCTGCCCTCTTGGCTCTTTTGCTAGCCGTCTCTCTTCTATCTTCCGTCGTCGCTAATCTTGTCCGCAGCGCCGACGATATCTCCTCAGCAGCGTCGACGCAAGATCCCCGTCTCCCTCAAGCCTCCGCGGTCGCAGAGGAAAGCAGCCACCCCACCTTCCTAGTCGATTTCAAGCCATAAACCAAGCTCTTCCATGGTTGGTTTTCTGCTTGTTTAATTTTTGTTTGAATTTGGGATTTTTTTTGTTGAGACGTTGAGGAGTGGGAACGATGGATATAATAATCAGTCCTATCTGTATTTGATTAATATCTTTGGAATTTGTTTGATTGTTGAAAATTGCTATTGTGGTTTTTGGTTGATATATTGATGAAAATTTTATGTTGATTGGTTTGTGTGTTTAGTTATTTGTGATTTTTTTTCCTTGATTATTTTACTATTTTTGGAAATGTTGATAATAGTTTCACTATTGGAAATTCGTTAGAATTTGGGTTGTGTGATTAGTTGGATATTGTTTGAACTTCGTATTTGCGAGAACCCAATTAACGATTCTAGTAGAAAAATAAAGCAATTCAAAAAAATTGTCACATCCGGTATACAAAACCCATTTCACGATTTTCATTGATTTCCGGGATTGGCAGAATTCGGAAAATTGCAGACACATTGCAGTGGGATCAAAAGAAAATAACATTTTCTCTGAAACTGATGAAGCGCAAGAGATCTTGGGGTTCAATTGCCTTGAAGATGTGACTTGGCTTTGTTCATTGTCTGAATCCGAGCTTGTAAGTTCTTTCAAACTTAGTTGATGCGCTTCATTATGACGTAATTTTTCTTACTTTTATTTTTGTAATATCTACTACTTCTGTGAACCCCACGAGACCTATAATTAATTCAGTGGAAACTGATTTTCGTGTGCTTTTTTGCACCAATCTCATGTTATTTTATGGTCTTTTTATTAAGATGCACTTCATGTAAATCCCAGAGGTCTCATTAGACTACTTTATTTCATTTTGTAATTGGCTGGACCAACTTCCTGACGGATGACATGTGCTTTTCAATGACACAAATGTTAAAATTTACGAAAATTTGATTGCAGGACATGCTAATTAGTTTGAAAAGGCTGGTAGTACAACGTGCAAAAATAGTTGGACATGATAAACTAGCTCACAAGTTTAACCTGAAGATGCTTCGGGCTCTTGGTATGTCTGTCTGGATGCTTCTATTTTTCTACTTTCTTTTTTAAGTCACATGCTCTAGTATACAGGAAGAAGCATATTTTCTATTTTCCATCTTTTCCTTGGAATGTTTCCGTTGTGTTGGAAAACTTATTATGGCAGACCTTGTGCTAAACAGAATTCTGGTTTTAGTCTTTACTTGTCTTTCTTTGTACTCTGCTGCTTAACAACATTAAGGCATGTTTGGTAAGAGGAAAAGAAAGACGTATAACATAGATGAGGTTAAGTAAAGAGGAAAGGAAGTATCTTTCTCTTAATGTGCTTGGATTCTCTCCCATAATCTCTTCGTATTAGGAGAGAAAAAAATTGGGGTTCTTGAAGGATTTAAAATCCCTCCCCAATCGCTTTTCTCCTCCTTTATCTCTAACTAAACAATCACTAGTACAAAATCCATTCACTAATCCCCTCACCCCTCCCTTCTTCCACTTTTCCCTCCCAGCAAACAAACTCTTATGTGTAAAGCTTTTTCTCAGAAAAACTAAGGCATTCCACCCTCAACCAAGGGGTTGTAAGATTGTCCAAGCACTCACGATTGACTTCATGCAACCAAACAATATATTGATTTTCTCCTTCAAACAGTATATTGATTTGCTCCTTCGAATTGTTTGCCTGAGTTTTTGTTACCTTTAATCAAAACCACTGATTTTCAACTTAATTGTTTTTCTTCTGCATGTTTCATTTGAGTACTTACGTTTTTGCGTCTTAAAAGTTTTCTCGCTTTTATAATTTTTATTCTTGTGGACTACTTGTTCAGGGCTCATTCTAATGGAATATCTCAAAGAGAAAGTCAAGGACATGTCACTTGTTCCAGACTTGGCCGAGTTGGCTGCATTTATAGATTATTCTAATCTATTAAAGTCTAGTGTTGAAAATATTTTGAGCGAAGAGGAGATAAAAGAATGTATAGGTTCAGGAAAGAGAAGACGCAGAAACAGGTAAGCAGGTCTCTGTGTGTCTATGTTGGGAAAGTTATTTGAGAAAATAAATAAATAAATAAAAGGACAATACTTATTGTTTTGGCACAAGAATTATTGATTGGGAAAAAAAATGAAAATGAATAGTAGAGAGAGAGAGAGAGACAGGGTTCTTCATGTATAATATACTGGTGAGATGAGAATCTCGTGCTTCTGTTTCAATAGCATGTTCATAGAGTATTTTGTTAGTCGAGAGAGAGAGAGAGAGATAGGGTTCTTCATGTATAATATACTGTTGAGATGAGAATCTCGTGCTTGTGTTTCGATAGCATGTTCATAGAGTATTCTGTTAGTAGATTCATCTTATTGTTATATAGACCGTTTTTCCAGTTTGTAATTAGGTATGTAAAAATATGATACCCGTTTTAGGCACTTCTATTTTGTCTCGAAATTTATATTTCGGTTTTGCTTGTAGTTAATTAATTTGTCTTTTCAACTACTTGTGCATCTCTTCCCTGGTGTCAGAGGACTGAAAAATGAGGCTGTGAGAAATCAGAGCAAACGAAGGAAACGGACAACTGAAAGTGAAAACTAATGAAGCGTAGCAATTGAAAAGAAGCTCAAATTTGTAAAGTCGCCTCCAAGCTAGAGGACTCGACTGAGGTTTTGGTATGTTACTCGAGGCCCCCCTCGTCACGCCACAGAGATGTTCATTTTTATTTATTTTATTTATTTTGTTGTCCGGCCATACCCCGTTGGGAAATGGTGTATCAATTTTGAGATGTACTCTTCGCATCATCATTCACCGCTGTAAAAATCATCACATTGTTATACAACATGAGAGGTTCGTACCTTTTATCTCATTAGTTTTTAAGAATTTTTAACCGTTATCTTTTCCATTTTTCGTTGATGCTGATCCAAACAAGTTTGTTACTTTAACACCATATCTTTAGCAGCATAAACAGAACCTGGCAATGTTTGATAGTTTTTAATGTGTTAGTGAAGGATGTAGTTAGGGGTACAATTCTTGTTTTGGATCTGATTTCAAGTATTGGAATTAGATGCTAATGTCTGACAATTCACAACTGGCAGTTTTGAAGTTTGAGTTCTAGAATGTTCTAATTTTTGAAACCTTCTGAATTTTTTGAAGATTGGCGAAATAGGAGAAAAAGGAGAGGACAAAGAGGGGATATATTTTCTCACTATTCATTTCCATACCTTTCAAATCAAATACATTATAGTAAATAACGATACTGATTAAGTATTTCTTTCTTCGTATTTTTATTTTTAATCTTTTGAAAGAAAATTCCAGCCTCCAAGTACTGTTGAATCCTTACTAAACTCTAAAAAAATCGTTCTCCAATTTGATCACACTTGTAATTCATTTTCAACATCTATTCCTATTAGTTAAAATGTTATTAATCAAAAAATAAAGAGTAAAAATCGGGTGAGTATACTAATTTTCTCATAGTATATTATGTTCAGCATGATCAGCTAAACAGCAACGTATTGGTGAATAATTCATCCACATTTTGTAGGACCAAGCAATATTCTAATATTATGCAACATCGCAATACAACCAATATAATTTATATCCTAATTTTTCAATACCAACACAGTAATAAATTGTGCGCTAATATTTTCATCATTTTGACATTCATTAACGTAGCATTTTTTTTTTTTTTTATTAAATATCAGACAAAATATAGTAACAACTCATCTGTTTGCTATTAAAAAGTTGAAATAAAGGTCGTGATTCTTAACATTATTCTGTCCATTATCGTTTGACGATTTACCAATGCATTTCATCTTTTTATAACATATTTATAGTGTCAAAGCAACATTTCTTTATCACAAAAACTAGCGATATTTTCTCCCCGATTGATGGTAGATGGTCTAGATGATTATTCCCCATTTAATTACGGGAGAAAGAGAAAAATAAGTCAAGACTTGAGATGAATTAAAATTAATAGGTTAATAGTTTACATAAATTAATAAATATATTAAATTATTATTTTCGTTCATAATTTGTCTGGTTATGAACTATAACTTGACAAGTTATTGTCTATAATTTAACAAGTTTATCCATAACTTATTTGATTATGAATTGACAAGTTATAATCTATTAATTTTTATAACTAAAAATTAACTTATATACTTTTTTAAACCTTTATATTGGTATATTTCTTACTATTTTCGTTTAAGTATTCCATAGTAGTCAGATCAAAACTCAAAAGCAAACCTCTACTTCCTTAAGGCTAGCTGCTCTTAACGGGCTTGGGCCTTTTTAAGGGCTTTTTCCGTGTTCACCAGAGTCAGAGACACAAAAGCACTTCAGCACGAAATTATATGGAGAAAATAATGACAAATTCTTAGGCGTGTCAAACGCACCAACTAATATTACAAAAATTGTAGTAAATAACATATTTATGAAACTAAATTAGTAAATAACATTTCTTTCAAAAAGAAAAAAGTAAATAACAGATTTTACGACGTTCTATTTACTGTTATTTTCTCTGTGGATCCTATTTATAAGATCAATAATGTGAGACACATCTTGTAGTAGTGTACGGCATTTTAAAAGAATCACATCTATGAGGTCAATAATGTGGGATTCACCTTGTACTAGTGTGCGGTATTTGCATTTTCCACTCTCTCTATGATAAGGCTCATGGGATTCCATAGGCGACAAAAGGGTGATGATGACGAGTGAAGCCAATACCACTTAGATATATCAACCAAACAGCTTTTGTTGGATTGAAACCCCTGTCGAAAAAAAAAAAAAAAAAAAAAAAAAAAAAAAAAAAAAAAAGCCCTTTTTTTTTTTTTTTTTTTTTTTTAATGGATGTCTCGTGTCATATCTGCACTCTTTCCTCCTTGGTGAGCAAAACATGATTTCTTGTTGGCCATGCTTTGTTTGTTTGTTGTAAGCAACGCATGGCAGTAAAGGGTGATGAGGGCCCTTATGTTGAACAAAAATATTGTAAAACGTCAAATCTTTAGAACCACAATATATGCTCCATTTTTAATTGTTCCGAAAACATACAAAAAAGAATGCTTGTATAATGTGGCTTTGATCTCAGCACTTGATTTTGTCCTATATTTGTCACAAAATCTCATTTTCGTTCCCCACTTCAACAAAATCGATTGACTATTATTAAACTCAAAAAAGTATCCTTCTCAAAACCCATCAAATATACTTTGCTTCAACAAGTTAACTACAATGTGGATAGATAGAGATATAGTGATATATATATATATATATACATATATATATATATATATAGAGAGAGAGAGAGAGAGAGTCGTCCACTAAGCATGCAGCGGAAATTTGCTCAAGTCAAACTCATCATGCCAAATACCAAGATATCACCAATGCTTTGTTATTGTTTGTAACCTCCAAAAACCAAAAGGAAAAAAGCATTAAATTAAAGCATATGCATAGTTGGAAAAAGTATGATTAAGGGCCTAATTTAATGATTAAAGATAGTCTGACTTGTTCCCTTACCATCCAAATGATATTGATCTCTTTTTCTCTTCTACTCGCGTGCTCGTATAGAAAATATTGCATTTCACTCGCTCTGATAATTAAAATAATTCAAAGGGAATCCTTTTGTTCACGCCAACCACACAAACTTCCACATATTCAAGGACAATTTCCATGCAGCCAGAAACAAGACAAAGTTTAAAGATGTGTTGATGAGATAAGATTCTTGGGAAGTTTTATTAATATACGTTTCATTTTATAATTTCTTTAAATTTAGGGTTTATAATAAAAACCCCAAAGGGGTCAAATAAAAACAAAACAAAAAAAATGAATAAAAAATAAGAATTAACTAGTTTATTTGTCAACAATGTGCTAATAGAGCAGATCTAAATGACATGCACCGGAATCTTATCGTATCCAAAATCCTTGCTTAAAGATTTTTTTTTTTTTTTTTTTTTTTTTTTTGGTGTCGGTTAAAATGATATAAACAATACTTAAATTAATTAACTAGTATTAAGAAGAAGATAATGGGCATTATGAGGAGCAAAAGGTTTGCTTAAAGGTCAAGGCACTTCCTCTTAATTAATGATGTTATCTTCCAATGAGAATTATTTTCACTCTCCATGGGGGGATCACTAAAACATGGGATGTCTGAGCTAGCTAGAAATGCTCTTTAATCGATCGGCAATGATAGATGTTATTTTTCAACCTTTGTATGTATTCATAATTATTATATCATACTCGGGTTATGACTTTTGGGTAGGGGTAAAGAGCTAATTAATTAAAAAGGTCAATATATGTAATAATTAATGCCAAGAAAAATAATTAATTGAAAAATTATAAAACAAATGGGTCCGTATCATGGTGACACAATCGTTGATTTGGTTTTGTCCATGTCAAGCTCTTAGGCAGGATCTTGCAATTGTAATCAACAGAAAATCTTGGTGACATTACTTGCGGCAATTACATTGTACGCAACTAGGGGAATATATAATTAATTGAAAATGATACAGTTTATGCAATTGGATCCCCATCACTTTTCCCCAAAAAATAAAAAATAAAAAATAAAAAAATAAAAAATAAAAAAAGAAGAAGAAGAAGACAGGATCCCCATCAATTTTCCCAAAAAAAATAAATAAATAAATAAAAAAGAAAAAAAAAAAAAAAAAAGACACAGCACTATTGCAAATGAAGAATATCAAAATTAGGAAAGAGCTTTTTGTTTACGTACATAAATGTGAAGCAATTTAAAGGTCTTAGAAACCGATCTCAATAATAATTACTTCGAGTTTAAATCCGTACTAAAGAGCATGTTATGAACTATAATTAATGTTATTTTATTTTAATACTATTATTTGAGAGTTGTGTTTACTTATTACCAGTTAACCATTCATCTCCGGCGGTCTCTGATCATGCCGGAAAAGTACATCAAGGAGATGTCGTTTAAGTGTTCAGCCTAACGATTAAACGACAACACTGATCAAATGAAAATAAAATTAATTCAACTGAAATATTTATGCTTATTCCTTAAGTGTAATAAATTAAATACTATTATTGTTTACTTAATCTATGTTAGAAAGTCTATAGCAATCTTGTAAATTTACAGTTCTCAAATATATTTTAAAATACTATTTTATTATAAACACTATTATATATATGTTGGATTTGGTTAATTTTGGATGATTAAATTTCTTAATCAAAAAAAAAAAAAAAAAAAAGCAACAACGTTTTAATCCAATATAGAACTTTCAGTTTTGAAATATATCTATCTGAAACCGATTTACATTGAATAATTTGCACAATATTCCTGTTATTCAAATTAAATTAGAAAAATGGTCAGAAACAAAACTAAATAAAAAGAAATAAACAAAATATATAAAGAGCAAAGTCCGAACAAGGACAGGCTTTAGTACAATTGCACGTTGAAATTGTGGCCTACATAATAACACTTTTTTTTTTCTCAACATTTGACATTTTAAACCAAAACATGAGGCTGGGAGAGGTGGATCATAAGATCGAGTTTCATATGTCCTATTCTAAATTCCAACTAGCAATTATTATATTGATCATGGGTAAACTGCATTCTCCCTCATTGTTGGAGATTTTACCTTTTTTTTTTTTTTAATTGTCAATATTGCCACAAAAGGCCAACTAGATCCCTAACTGGTATGCTTTTTTTTTTTTTTTTTTCTCTCAAAAAATCTCTCCTCTTGCAACTATTTTAGTCAAATTGAGGTGTTTACCCCAAAACAAGACGACAACTAATCATGGGTGTTAATTGAAATAAAAATTTTGGTATTCCAATTACCAAACAAACATGAATCAAAATCCGATGTCCTTATGCCAACTAAGAGCTTTTATTCCTTCTCTTTCTTTGTTTTCAATCTATATAATAATCAAAACACAATTGTTTTTAATTCTTTGCAAATGTACTATTGGTACCGGTTTAGTCTCAATTTCCAAAATAATGGCAATTAAAAAATCTTAACATGTGCTAATATTTGAATATGGGCATTGTCCACAACATTTTAGAATATTTTTCCCAAACTTTCCATCGACATAAAAAGGAGGGATGTGCAAATAAGCAAAGAAAATCAAATTGTATGGCCTTAACATATATAATTTTCATAAACCAAAGGTTACTTGTGAATAACATTGAAAATAGATGTGTTAATTTTGTCATTAACCGTTTGAATGTACTTGGTATTGTTTGTGGAAAAATTGCATACAAGGACATCATATGACCCTCCAAGAAAACTATAGTAAAAACCTCCGAAAAAGCAGCACGAAAAAATAGTTGTTTTAAGAAAGATTTAATGACAATCTTGAAAAGAGAGTTTGTCTGGTAGGACTGACGAAAAAAAAATTATCAATAATTCTCTATTTTTCACTCATCAAATCTATACCAATGTAATTTTTTTAACCAGAAACTGACCTTACAGATATGCCGACTTACCGAAAAATGTCCAAATTAAAAACCACCATTAAGTCAGAAACGTAATAATGGTTTAATAGTCACTAAAAGTGCACTTTCTATATATATATATATATATATATATATATATATATATGTGGTTGTTAAATGCCAATAATTAATGATGACTCTGAAAATAATACCATTTTTTTAAATTAAAACTGTGGACATAATATTAATATCAACAGCATATATATTTAAAATCTCCAAATGAAATCTTAATAAATAAATAAATATATATATATATATATATATTTACTTGCATAATCTTCGCGTGCGTGTTGTTTCAACGAGTGCAACTAAAAGCACGAGGCTGTGGCGGCAAGTTTTTTCTTTATTTATCTTTAGGGTTAGTGGTGCTCTAATCAGTGTTTTTCAAACATAATCATGAAACAAACTGCCAGGTAGGTCCCATTGTGGACTGAAAAATAATTATTGGACCCATATGCACAAAGATTTTGCCATTGAGCACCTCATTATGAGTTAGTTTGTCTCATGGGACCGTTCTTACTTTCTAAAATTTATATTTCCCTTTTTTCCCTATTCTTGTAAATTCCTTCTTTCTAAAGAACATATATAATGGTGCAATTTGATGTTATAAGTGATTATCAATCAAATTATACATATAAGAAAAAAACGAACTATTACTTTAATTACATTTAATGATGCGGTGTTTTACATGACTTGTTATAATAAATTAAGCAAGTACAGGTTAGCCTTAAGTATCAACTAAAAAATACATATTTGCTCTATTTAATTTTCTCATAATTAAAAAAAAAAAAAAAAAAGCATTTATAGTCATCAAAGTCCTCCTCGGCTCACTATCACATTTCCACCAAATCTTCTGTTTGTTTCTTAATCTTCTTTTTTTTTTTTTTTTAATTATCACAGTTTTTTTCTTCCTCAACGGGCTAATGAAATCTCAGACTGCGTCCGGGTTGTGGTTTTGTTGGCGGTGACTTCTCCCCGTTTGGCAAGAAAGTGTCGGATGTGAAAGTGAAAGAATTAGAATGTGTTTGCACTTTTTCTCCTTTTGTGTAAAATCCCCCCGCCTTTTTGTGTTAAATGCTGGAAATCAAGTTTTTGACTTAATGGCCAGAAGCGGGTGTGGAAAAGGATTGGGCATTTCTTTTTCGGGCTTATGTTTTTGCTTTTAGTCAGTAAAAAAAGATAAATAAATAAAGCTCTAGTTTTATAAAAAGTGTTTTAGACTATATTTTTAAAAGAACTTAATAGATCAAAATTTATCATCAAATGCTCACTTTAGGGTGAAGTTCGTGTCATCTGCGGATGAGCATGGTTGCATGATTAAATCTAAAGTAGGGATGAGAGCGTCGTTGGGCTTTAAGCATTTTTGAACACGTTTGTCTTCATCTCGATCTACTCTATGAAAGGTTGTGGTCTGTGAGAAAAGTTAAGTCGTCTTGTAGTACATACACCGGTTATTGCCTATGTATGTTTACCAACTACTTGTCCTCTCTACTGTTTTGTTTCGCTGATATTGAGGGGCCTTGCTCTCCTTGACATTTTGATGTTCTAGTTTGTGGATTTTTTTCATTTTTTGTTTGTTAGAACGGTAGTTCTTAACCTGATTAGTTTAAGTTATTGTTTTTCTTTGTCTGGAAAATATGTTTATTTGCAGTTTTTGTCTAGCCTTTGTGTTGTGAGTTTCTCCACGTCGGTTGATTGAATTGTTTCCATCGCTTGTGGAGTTCGGTACAGATTATTTTCTCTTAAACTTCATTCGAGTTTAATGATGAAATCAATTATCTATGGTGTCGTGTTTCCTATAGTAGAAACTACGTGTATTGCTATTTGCAATACCTTTTTATATTTTGGAATATGTTATCCATTTGGAAAAAAATAATTTTAACATTTTTGATAGGTTAATAAAAATTGTTAAAGTAAAGTTTATAATATCTTACTGAAGCTCTGATACAAGTTTTAAAATTTATTCAGAGAAGAGTTTTTTTTTTTTTTTTTTTCATAAGCCATATTTTGTGACTTTGACTATAAACTCTTTTATAGAGCTAAACCTGTTATGATAGCCCGATCTGACATTTCTTGAAGTAGTTTTTAAATCTAAGAATCCAAAAGCAGATTACAGGAAGTTTTGTCAAAAAAGTCCTAAAATTAGTATGAAATCCACATTCTACCACATAGTTGATCTTGAAACCAAGCGCCTCAAAGTGTTATAGCTTAAAGACCGTTGTAATAATGATAATTAATAAAAAGTTTTCTGTGTAAAATGAGTACATTTCTTTTCTACTGGATGGCTAATCCACATGTTGTCAACCACCCAACTAGTCGGACAAGCAAAGAATAGACGACTAATTCAGCAAAAGAAAAGAATAGACAAAAAAAAAATGTTGAATTTTAGATGATCCACAGTACTTTTTCGAATGTATATAACCACGTGTTAGGTTTTTTATTTTTTGTTTCTTTTTTATTTATTTTGAGTATGTTAGAAAAAAAAAAAAAAAAAAGTCTCCCGTTTATTTGTACTTTATTTTATAAATAATCTTTTATGTCAAAAAACTATAGTTCCATATAACATAATTTTATTTTCTTTGCACATGCCTTAATCCTCACCATGCTCTTGATCAATATTGTGGAGTGAAATATTAACCGTATTATGAAATAAGATAAAAATATGAGCCCCGTATTAGTAGAGATAAAGGGTGCATTTGAAACTCGTTTTAAAATGATTTTGTTTTTTGTATGAAAATAAAAATGAAAACGTTTTCAATTTCATACATAAATTATTTTTGAAAATGTGTTTGATAGTTTTATCAAGAGATTATTTTTAGTATAAAAAACTCATTAATGTCTCTCTTTGTCTCTCTGCTCGAGAGAAGAGAAAACAAAAACAAAAAATAAAAAACGACTAAAAGTCATTTTTCATTTCTCTTTCATTTTACACTAAACTAAAAAAATCGTTTTCATTTCTGTTTTTTATCTTTATTGCGCCAAACGCCGTTTCAGAAAGTTTTTATTTTTTCTTTCTTGAAAAATGTGCAAAACAAAAACGAGATCAATTATAAACACGGTCAAAATTTACTTGGAGCTTATTTTACTTTTCTTTCTCATTTTTTTTAATATATATAATAATCGAAGCACAAATACACAATATTTTTCCCGGCTTGCATTTTTTTTTCCGAAGCCTGATTGAATAATTGGCAGTAGTTGTTTGGATTTATGCATTGTCTAGTACCCCCTGCAATAAAAATAATAATAATAATAATAATAAAATGAGTAAATTTGACTGAGGGGCGATTTACTAAGAAATGAAATTATTGTATAGACTAATCATTTTTTAAAATACACCGTACCTTTTGAAAATAGTTGAAAATAAAAGGAATATTTTTAAATTACGTTTCTTTAATTTTAACTTGATATATTTAATACTTTCTAATTGCTTTCTTTCTTTGTTTTCTTCATTTTTTTTTTTTAAGAAATTTATATACGTACTTTCACCCAAGATTTTTTTTAGAAAATTATTTATGAGAAAGAGACAATGTTTATACAAAAATAAACCTATAAAACTATAAAAGATCTAGAACCAAAAAAAGAAAAGACTGTAAAGGAAAACTATTCTTTCCAAAAATGTAACTATTTTGATGCCAATTTAATTGGTGCATAGACAACAATTTTTCTTTGCCATTAAATCAATTAAAATATTTACTCAAATCAGATTTTTAAAAGCATATAGATATAGTTTCTTTTATTAAATTTTTAGCTGTTTCTTTGAATATTATTAGTCAGCATTTGAGTCCTTATTTTTTAAGCCTTAAGAAACGAAAATTACTTTCCATATTTGAACTTAATTTTAAATACTAATTATAATTTTAATGGGTAAATTATTCGTTAAAACATATGTTTAAAGAGTATATTTCCAAAATGATAAACAAAATAAAAAAAAAAAGAATTTAAGGACGAAAGGATAGACTAAGAGAGGTGTACATTATATGTACATGCAATTTAAGAGGCAACATATTGTGTTATCTTACCCAAAACACATGCAATTAGAAAGATAAACTCAACAGCCCTTAAAAGATGACAAACGATATAATAGTTTAAATATTTAAGGACACAAACTTATTAAGAGAAAATGTGAAGCATAGGTGCCGTTTGGTATCAGTTTCGATTGTTTTTTAAACAATTTTTGCATTTTTTTTGACACAAGAAAATGAAATCGATTTTTAAATAGCGTTTGGTTAGCAAATGCTTAAAAAATGAGAATGAAAATAAAAAATAATATGGTTTTCATTAAATAAAAAATGGTTGAAAGTTATTTTCACATTTCTGTTTTCATTTTATGTGACTATAATTTAATAAACATTTTCAAAAATATACTCAAAGTCAGTTTCATTTGTTTTTATATATATATATACCTAAAACAATCTCTCGAAAATAATCAAATGTAATTTCAGAAACATTCCCAGCATGATTCTCCAAAAATTCTCATTTCTATTTTAATACTCAAAACAAACCCAGCGACGAAGACGAGGAAGAGGGGCCATGGCCTCCCTAGCTTTTTTTTTTTCTTTTTTTTTTTTAGTATGGTGATTTTAATTTTAAAATAGTATGTATGTATATAAATTAGACTTGACCCCTCTTAAATTAATAATTATGTTACATATATATACTTGTTCATATAATCATAATAATAATATATAAAAAAAAAAAAAAAAAAAATTGGCCCCTCCTACTAATAAATCCTAACTTCATCATTGAACAAACCATTTTAAAAGCACTAGTAAGATCGTACCAACAATCCTTGAAAAGGTTAATTTTACAGCTGAGTTCCTCCTCCTCTTTGTCGAGAGATTTTTTTTTTTTTTTTTTTTTTTTTTATTTTATTTTAAGGGCTCTCTTTGGAAGAATTCAACAATGCATAACCGGGTAAAATAGATTCTTGATTCTGACTTTATATTATATATGTGATGCTCTTCAACTCGTTTAAAACTACCTACCAAAATTGGACCACATCTAACCACCAACTTTTTAGTAAATTAGGCAATGATGCTACCTCTATGTACAAGATAGGATGCCGGCCATTTGCTATAGCCTTTTAAAATCAAACGTGGTAATAATTATATCTATTTTCCCTCGATTCTTAAAGTCTCCTAACTATTTAATCTAGACAAATTACCTAATATTGAAATGCTCAAACCTTTAACGTTATTGCTTGATCCAAGCTCGTGTTCTGGTTTTAGTCAAAATATGCACATGCTTAGGGTTCTTCTAACTGTATTATACATGTTGCTTTATGCATGTTGAAAAAGGATCATAATATGCCTCAAACATTTTTCTACTTGAAATTTTGATTGTTACTTGGGTAAAATTTCATTTAACACTAAATTAACATTCTTAGACTATTAACTCGGATTACACGAATGGTTACACGGATGGAGTATTGGTCTTCAGGCATTCGATTGCTCTTGGTGTTTGGGTGCTCCGAAACCTAGATGCTCTGGTACCTTGATACCCGTATGCTACAGTAATCTCATAGTTTTTTATAAAGGTCAAAGACATAAGACACAAATAGCAACCAAGTTGTTCTTAGGGTTAGTCGTTTCTCAATCTCTACAATACACGTACATGTCAACTCAAGTCGATTAGACTTGAAGATCATAATGAATAATAAGACCTTCTAGAAAGATTCAAGAAATTGAGATAGTTAGAAGATGATCTACATCCAAGATTAACTCAAAACGACTGTAGCTCTTGGAATCAAATACGACTGCTTAATAAAGTAGAGGAGTCGACTGTTTTGAAGAATATTCTGATAAATCTTCAATTCAAGGATTTTAAAAAGGTACTGAATCACAATGTAGGTTGTCCATATCTTAGAGGATCCGAACTCTACAAGGAAAGTTCACAAATTACAAGACTAGGAAAGCCTACTTTATTCATAATAGGGAAACTAGCTCTAAACAGCCAACTAGAGTTTGCAGCAACAAAAGAAAGCCTTCCCTTAGCACAAGGTACATTCCAATACGCTCATTATCTTTCCAAGACGCCCTTAGGCCTTTCTACTCTCTTCTTGTCCCCCATTATTATTTTGCTCAAGTTTATCAAGCTCTCTTTTACTATTTTCTATCTATATAGTGAAGAGCCAAGCACCACAACGGACATAACTTTCATATTGAGGGTGAACTATTATAAATTGTGGTATCTCTCTAATTTATTTTTCACAGTTTACTTTCTTACTCATCCAGTAGATTGACCTCAGGCAAACAGATCAAATATCTAATGATGCTCAAAATGGGGTTATTGACCTAATATACATTGACTGTTGCAAAACACCCTCCACTATTTGGGGTCACTGTATCTTTAGCGATTATTGCCTCTAAAACCGAGAACAAAGACAATAACGAACACCGCTATGATAGCACCACTGCAATAGTCAAGATTGATTAGCAGTCAGGCGACTGTACTTTTGCAGATGATGATCCAGCAGCAAGAAGAAAGAAATAGACGTATCGCCTGGCTTATCATTGAGAATGAGGAATGGTGCATGCATGCGTCTGAGCTAGTTCTCCTTCTTTATGAACATGCCCTTATCATCCAGTGCCACTGCTAATAGAGGTCCTAGGCAGCCAGTCACAACGACCGTTGTTGCTATCCAGAATGCCAATTTTTTGGCTCTGATGATGAGTGGAACTGCCGTACCTAACGAGTCAAGGGACATCATAGTGTATAAGATTTCTCGACAAAGCCTGAAGGGCCTTGCCGTGAAGTGGAATTGTCTTGCACCAGCCTCCACTAGTGATTTAAAGTAGATGTTAAAGGTATTCATAGAAAATTGTACTGTGAATATCTATACAAGTACAACCATTGATGCACTATGCACCATCATATAACATCCTAGCGAGTCCTTGCGGGAATATGTCAAGCAATTTAGCAAAGTGGTCTTGGACATACTGAGCTGGCACAACGCAATCGTCCTATTCACTTTGAAGAGAGGACTCTTACATGGCTACAAGTAGGACTAAAAATCCAGGTAGCGACACGACAACACGGCTTGAAACACGTTCAAAGTTAATGAGTTTATAGATTTACTACAAATGGATTTGGGTCATAATTAGGTTGACACGATTAATATGATTAATAAATAGGTTGGTTTAGGATTGACCTCCTAACATGAGGTGACACGAATTGATACGATTAACTATATATGTATATGCAATCTAGTGATATTTGATATAATATGAAAGTTTATATGACATATTAAATAATGTGAATTTTAATATTTGTAGCTAAAATTCATTTATTTTTCTTAAAAGAAAGATAAATTGACTAATAAACATATTAAACATGTCTTGACCATGTTAAATATGTAATTAGTCTATTAGTTATTTATTCAATATATTAATTTAAACGAATTAACACGATTAATACAAGTAATAAATGGGTCGTGTTTGGGTTAACATTTTTAACACGTTTAATAAACAAGTTATGTTTGGGTTGATATTTTCTGACACGATTAATAAACAAGTTGACGCGAACAGGACTCACTAACACGAATTGTCACCTTTATCTACAAGCTCCTTGATGAGATTTGCATAATGAAGCCAAAGATGATTGCTGAAGCCGTAGTGCATGCCCATGGACTAATCAGGCTCGAAGAACTCCAACGAGTAGCAGCGGAAGAGCGACTCGATTTTGGGTCAAGGCAAAGCCCTTGTCAACGACAAGATGAGGGGCAACGAGTACCCTAAGAGACGAGACCAAGAAAGGTGAGACGACTACGGTAGAAAGGGCAAGTGAGATGGACATTCCTGCGAGTGACAAATTCTCTCGTAGTCACCTCCAGAAAAGTTCAACCAACAAAATGCGTCCTAACACACTTGTTTTTCTCAACTCACCATGAAGACGTTATGACACAATTTATTTCTGCGACTTATTATGAAAACCGTTTCACGTGATTATTTATGTCCATGAAGACATTTTTACAGATTATTTCTGTGACTCACCTCATAGACATTTCCATGTAATAATTTCAGCGACTCATCGTGAAGTTGTTTTCTCACAATTATTTTCGCAACTCACCGTGATGGCGTCTGACATAAATTGCTACACTGACTTATTTTTATAGCTACTTCGTGCAACTCAAATATGATGTCTCGCCAAGCGCGCGGTCAACCACACCTAATGAGCAATCACGCGGTCTACTCCCCAACGACATAAGCCTGACAAAGCACATGTTATCATGTACGTTTAGGAGTCGTCAAGAGGTAAGCAACCAAGGCAGTAAAAGAATACGATGTTGGTAAAATAAAGAATTCCATGCAATAAGAAACTAAGGGTCCGTTTGGTTCAGGGATTCGAATCATGTGATTTGAACCATTTTCGATTCGTTTTTGTGAGAGACCAAAAAAATCATGATTCCCGTAAAAAAACGACTCTCTGTTAAAAATTTTAGATTTTTAGATTTTCTCAAGATTGTATCTTCAAATTTTAAATTCATATTAAATTTGTATAATTTCTAAGTAAATACTAGATTTTAACCTTCGAATTAACGTATTTAACCCTTACACCTTATATATGTTCTTTAAACATTAAAAAAAAAAAAAAAAAAAAAAAAAAAAAAAAAAAAAAAAAGGAAAAAAATCACAAAACTTGTATTTTCAAATAAGTTACAAAGAATAAATTCATCAATTCAAAAATCAAAATGAGTTGTTGAAAATATGCGTTTGGTTCAAGGATTCGTGACATGGTTCGAATCATGGTTTATGGCTCGATGTAGTATTTTCTCTCACAAAAAACACACGTAATTCGAGAATGATTTTTAATCATGATTCTGAATCTTATATAATTTCAATTTTGGCGGAATGATATTAAGAACATTCAAAATAAAGTGCACTTTTTTGATAAACCCCTTTTATAGTCATGGTCATCTGCTAAGAGATCACATCAGCAAGTCTGTGACGACATATATTAGACGCGTTTAAATAGTGTGATACATGCATAACGTATACTTTAAGTCAGCTGAAGTTATGTAAAATAACACAAGCAATATTTCTATGCTAAAATCGTTTTAGATTTATTCAACAGAAAAAAAAAAAAAAAAAAAAAAAAAAAAAAACCCGCTTGTTTCTGTAATATATGACAATGTCATTTGGTGTTTGTTAAAGAATGAGTTATTGACTTGTGTAATTCTTAGTTGCTCTTTCCTATCTTAAGCAAATAAATAATATTATTCTTTTTGACAATAGATAAATGATTTGCGTTTAACTATTTCTACCATCTTTGTCTTTAGATGAGTTTTCTGCCAACTTAAATATGGCTGTCTAACTACTTTATACCTTATACTAAATATATATCTATATATATATATATATATTGTTTCTTTATTAGATTCTGCTCTTGTAATTTCCTTTTTTTAATTTATTATTGTTATTATTAGCATTTAGTGGGTCAAGCTTGTGATAGAAGGTCTGAAACATGAATTTACTTGGGATGCCCTTGGTTTCGCTTGAAGTTTGTATCGTGTTCAATGAAATAATAACAAGAAGAAGAAGAAAGTAATTATAAGTGATTTGATATCGTTGTTAAGTTCATCTCAAATATCATATCGTCCAAATACTGTAATACTTGCATTGGATGCATATTTAACCTTGGTGTTTGGAACGAACGATAAGCAACTTAAACTTACGTTCCAACCACTCCTTTTTTTTTCCTCAGCTAATAAAGCCAAAACTTTGTTTGGTAGGTCTGTCTCTTGTGCCTCCATGCATATACACATGTGTCTCTTTTCTAAATCTTCTCCATTCATGCAAATATTCGGCAATTTGGAGGATGTTTCCTCTTTTTTTTTATAGTCAAACTTTTAAAATTTTGTTTTGAAACAATTTTTTTGTCCCTCTTTGTCAAAAGTTGCTGCGGTCAATACCATGTAGGTGTTTTTTTATTTTTTTTTTTTTTTTTTTTTTTAAGTTGTTGGGAATACTAGAAGCAGAAATTTAGGGTATTTGGTAAATTATGCTTAAAATTTTTGTGAAGATGTATAATGACTAAATAAACATATTTTGATTTGATGAGAATCCACTATACTTGGTAATTTCTATGAACCTTGAGAATTTCATTCGGAAAATTTTTAAAGTCCTAGATCTACTATACTTGGTAGTTTCTACTCTAGTTCCTTGAGCTCCTACTGCTACTTTGGGATCGCCTTGCATGATTCTTGATGTTCAAGAGGACGAGTTTATTACTTCCCCATTCGTAGTTACTAATTTTTCTTGGTTTGTTGGAAGGATCGTCTTTTTAGTGATGATGCTTGGATAACTTCGGACGAGTCAAGAGACTTGATCCACGTCTTTTGGAGAGTTATCTATGTTAGAAATTAATGATTTGGTGAAAACCATCACCCAAAAGCTAAGAACATTCATGTTAGATCATCAAAAATTAATAAATTTGTAAGCATAAGCGTACCTAAATCCATATTGCTTGATTTCTCTCTAGAGTCAGTTTGTCTTCCAGATCAACACATTTTCCTAAAGAACCTTTTAACTTTCTCTATGTACTCTTTCTGATGATAGAATGTCAGAATAAATGAAATGATACGTGTGATCTGGAGACTATAACTGTCATTTATAGATAACTTTCCTATTATCTTTTATCATTTCTATTTTAGCCCATCATAAAAATAGAAATTACCTTAAGTCTCTACATATTAAAGGTTCACATACATTAAAACCCAAAATACTCAAACCTTAGTAGATCACTTTAATTGGGTTTAACTTTATATGACAGCTCACAACACATAATTATTCACATATAAACCCAACGTTGGATTAAGGATCCAACAATCTATAGTGTCACTCATCAACCCAGGGATAATGATATTAAGATAATGAGAGTTCCTTTAAGAGTTAAGGTTGTTTTAAGATTTGACTTATTTTATTTCATGTTTATCTATACTAGGATTTCTTTGAATTCCATTAAGACTATTTAGTATTTACTAGGAGTTTGATAACTATTAGATTTTACTCTTTAATGAATAGTCCTCTCTATGATTATTATTTTTCAGGCTTAATTAATAATACGGAATTTTGATATTTTTCTCTCTAACTTCTAAGTTCTTGAGTCACTTTCCCGATCTAATTCCTTTTCTTTATGACCTATATTTTTCTCTATTCTTCTCTTTCTTAAATGTTCTACGTCAATATGTTACAACAATTCTTGATAAGTGGAAAGCTCGACATGACTTTTATTTATTCCATCGATTAAATCAATTTGAAATAATATTATTGAATGGTATAATTTGGGCATTTTAAGATGAAAACAATAAAATTTACAGACTCACTTACATAGACAATATTCGATGAAAATTTGAATGGTAACATTTTTTTATATGGTAAAGGGTGGCAATTCGTATCTCGTGTCGTGTTCGTATTGTGTTTTGATCGTTTCTTTTTAAATTTACAGTCAACCCGAACACGATCCGTGACACAAAATTTTTTAAAATTGCAACACGAACACGACATGACCACTTTACGGGTTGACACAACACGATATGAAAATGACCTGTGACATGAAATTGACCCGTGAACCCGAAGTTGACACGAAAATTGTATACTTTTATTTATTTTTTTACAAATTAGAAATAACTTAAAATTCATAACACACTAAATTACAATAACATCCATTGAAATTAAGCAAATAATAGTATAAGATTTTGAGTATAACTATCATGATATCACAAGTTCATAATAAAATAAAAAATATGTAATGAAAAATATATGTATTTTGTAGTTTTTTTACGAGTTTTGTGTCGTGTTCGGGTTAGACGGGTCTAACCTGAAATTGACCAGTGTTTTTGTGTCAATTTCAGGTCGACCTAATTTTGACCCGAACATTTTTGAGTCGTATTGTCGTGTCGTGACTTATATGGCCGGCCCTACACGCAAACACTCACATACCAAACCGTTTGAGCTAGCCTCGAGTGGCCATACTGATAAAATTTGATAACGTACGGAATTCATTCATATTTCCGGGGGCCTTAGTTGAATACTGCTTTGACGAATATGGGGCGTCTGTGTAACTTTTCTTTTCGTTGTTTCGAGAAGAAGGGCATTAAGTCCATCATCCTACACATTATTCCCATCCTTCTTGCAGAAACAACAAAAACAGAAGTGTACGTTGCGTCACTTCTCCTTTTTATCTCGTTTCCTTCTTTCTTGTTTTTCTCTTTGTACAATCGAATGGGAAAAGAAAGGTAGTACTTCTATGTACCTTTACCAAGTAACTACATAATTTTAAGTCCATACGTTCACACCGGCAACTAGTTATTGCTGCTGCACATAAAGAAAAGACACATCAGCGTGGAAGGAATACAAGGGGTTGGCATGGTCACTTTTGTGACACATTGGATCCCTGGCTGAATAATTAGCCACAACTATATATATATATATATATATATATATATCCGGATTATATTATATTACAGCGTAGTGTTTGATTATTACCTGATCAAATGGAGATCGGTTGACTAACATTCAATGATGTAGAGAATACCACATTTTGTGGAAAGATCTGAGCACAAGTTACAAACAAAAAGGGTATGATCAGTTAAGAATTAGAGTTCACAAGTGATACTGGGTTTAGTTTACACGATCACAGGTTTATTAAAGGCCGATTCAGATAATTGCCCAAGTATGTGCATGGTTTTATAGTCCATGTAGGCACACTGACTTGACTAATGACTGTTTAATAGCATTAGCACATTACTAGTGGGACGTAAAAAAAGAAAAAGTTAAATTACACTAGCATTAAATTTTTGTTCTTAGAAGCAAAAAAAAAAAATATATATATATATATATATATTGAAATATGCTTTCTTTTTTTCTTTTTTAAAGAAATTGAAATATGGTACGGAAATAGTAAAAAGGTGTAGAAAGTCCTAAAAATGGCGCCAAAGGTAGTCATGTCATAAGGCAAATGTCTTTTGTCGACCAAAATCTACCATGGTGGGACCCACACCCAGATGAAGCAAATGTCTTTCAGCCTATGGTTTTTTATATATATGGCCACCACCCCTCCACTTCACACCCCCCCTCCTATATGCTCTCCCTCCCTCTTAAATTTTTTTTTTTTTTTTTTTTCTTTTCTTATCTTTCGCCGCTTTTTTCTTTGTTTTTTCCATCTTCTCTAGTCTAAATCACCAAGCTCTCTCTCTCTCTCTCTCTCTCTCTCTCTCTCTCTCGTCTTTCTTTCTTTCTTTCTTTATCAATCTGCTTCTACTCTCTCTCGTCTTTCTTTTTCTTTCTTTCTTTATCAATCTGCATCTACTCTAGTCTTGGATAGGGCATTGTCTCTAAATTTAAGGGCAAGGTACCCTACAAAACAAAGTGTTCCAACTTGTCGTTTAGCATATTTGCCAAGTAGTAGTAGAAGTGAGTGAAAGAAGTAGCCCGCACGCTAGCTCTCTGGTGGGGGTACTGACCATGAAGGACAATAACTCCGGATCAGGAAGCAGAAAGCAGGGCGCTCCTTCGCCCTGCGCGGCGTGCAAACTTCTCAGGCGAAGATGCGCCCAGGATTGTGTTTTCGCTCCTTATTTTCCTGCCGATGAGCCTCAAAAATTTGCCAACGTGCACAAGGTTTTCGGTGCCAGTAATGTCAGCAAGATGTTGCAGGTAATATGCTGTATATAATGCATGCTCCGCTACTGTTATTGGTCCGTGCTTTATATTATTAAGCAATCCCTTAAATTTTTGTCCTTTTCCCTGTTTTTGCTGTCCAAGAATAATATTGCAATTCAAGGTTTTTCTTAAAAAGAAAAAAAAAAAAAAAAAAAAGTATAGGCCGTTGTTGGAAGCAAGTTCATGCAATTCTTTACTAAAAAAAAAAAAAAAAAAAAAAAAAAACCAAGAACGGATATATTTTGCTAAATTAACTACCTAACAATAACGAATTAGCATGTTATAGAAAAAGTTGGATTCAAAAACCGTAATGATATGAATTATCTAATAACATTTTTGTTTGGCTAGGTTGTAGTTTTCTTTTTTTCTTTTTTTTTAATAAATTAAAAAAGGGGGAAAAAAAAAAAAAAAAAAAACTTGACTCATGATCCTGAATTCCTGATCATTTGAATTGCATGAAGCTTGTCACTTTGGAAGTTGTTCCACAACCCACATGCATTAATATACATGCATATATATATATATATATATATATATAATATATATATATATATATATATATCACCAATCAACCTTTCCACTAGCTAAGAGTCAAGCTTAGATTAGCTAACCGGAATTCGGAAAAAGGCTCCCCCAGACAACATCTTGATATTTTCTAGTCTTTGAGATTTTAGTCTTTAATTTGTCAATGGTTGGTATTTTTGTTCTTTGATTTAGAAAACAGTCTACAGTGTTTTTTTTTTTTTTAGAGGAAATAATTCTTATGTTCTCTTTGAATTGCAATACTAGTACATTTGACTTCGAGTAATTCGACTTCAATTAATTTAATAGGACAAGTGTTGTGGGAGTCGTTGGGGTTTTGAGTAACTTAGAGGAAAAGAGATTGTGTCATTCTCATTAGCTTCGGTTCCATGTCAAGATCAACAATATGAACTATGCAGTTTTCTATAACTTAAAATAAATAAATAAATAAATCTCCTAAGATCTCTTGGTCTAGTGACACTAAGCGTTTAGGTAGGGAGTAACAGGTTCAATCTCGTGTTGTATTAAAAATAAATAAATAAATAAAAACTTTTTTTTTTTTTTTCCCTAAGGCGGGCTTTTCACCTGATCACGTGAAGTTGTTTCCTAACATTTCTTATTCTACATGGCTTCTTTTTCAAATTGAAAAACAAATAATTATAGTGTCATCCCTTTTCTCTTCTCTGGGGCCTCCTTTGGTTTCTAAATTAGATGCGAAAATCAACCCCAAAAGAAATCTTGTTTGTTTATGAAGAAAATGTGCTTCACCGATAGAGATGGGTACCTAGAAATTCCAAACAGAAATTACAAAAAGCAAAATTCTCTAGATTTCGGATTTGTTACTTTTAATTCTTTTTTATTAACGATTTTGTACGTTGCAAATATTGAATTCGAGATAAACGGTATTCGTTAGACATATATAGTCAAATTATCATTCACCTTTTGAAGATCTGTCTCATTCATTTCAATAGACTTGCTAAGTTTGATGATTCCAATTTTCAGTGCAATATATACCATTCTGAATTTACCAATAATACACACACACACACACACACACACACACACACACACATATATATATATATATATATATATATACCATTTTTTGCAGGTTTTTTATTTTTCTTTTTTTGTTCTCTCTTTTGGTACACTTCCTGAGGAGAAAATTGTTGAATTTATTTTGACAAAAAAAAAATAATAATCAAGAGTGAAGAATAAAAATTTAAGACTTAAACCCTGTTTATTTTACTAATTTAAATTTTACTAATAAAAAACTCTAAAAAATAACAACATTTAATTTTTGTATTACAAAAAATTTACATCTCAATTTAAATTAAAACATAAATTAATAAACTAAATAAATATTTATATATTTTAAAAGTATTTATTTCTTTTCTCCCTACTTGAATTAGCAGGCCATTGCTATTTGCTTGCCTCAAAAAAGAGGCAGAAAGAGAGAAAATTTCAGAAATATAATGATAGAGTCAAATGTTGTAGGCACATCATAATAATGACAATGACGCAAGTTAAGCTTTTTGCACTATCTCACTACATGATGTTATCATTACGTAGTGCCCACTTGGCTTCATGGGCCTTGGGCTTACAGTGATTGGGTTGGGCCCACATAAGCCAAAAGTTCTCATGCTGCAGGAGTTGCCGGTCCACCAAAGAGGAGATGCAGTCAGTAGCATGGTCTATGAAGCAAATGCCAGGGTCCGGGACCCAGTGTACGGCTGTGTTGGGGCCATTTCATCTCTGCAACAACAGATCGATGTCCTCCAGGCCCAATTGGCTCTGGCCCAAGCAGAGGTAGTCCACTTGCGGGTTCGGCAGAGTGCGCCTCTGTCAAGTCATGGGCTTAGCCCAGCTAGCCCAAGTAACAGCGGCTCTCCCTCGTCCAAGTTCGTGGGCTCTCAGGCCAAGCCCATTTTCGACATGGATATGACAGTGGACCGATCCACCTACGGAGAGACGTGTGGTCATGCTGGCTTAATTTCCGGATTCTACTAATTAATACTACACATATATATATAATTATATATATATATATATATTTGAGTACTTAAACTCTTGTTCGCCTTAGGTTTAATTTATTTTTATTTAAACCTTACTATACATCTGGATCCATCGGTAGGAATGGGGCGGCGGTGATGGCAGCGCACAGCTGAGGCGAAGAAGCGGTGGTGGAGGCCATTCGCCCGCTTTGGTCTTAATTAATTTTGATTAACTAGGGATTAATGTACAGACGATTTAACTTTTTGAAGGAGTGGCTCATTATAAACTAGCTAAATTCCGGATATTGTAAGTTGGGGTCACCCATCTATTGCGTGGGATTTTCATTTAATCCAAGTGGTATAGTTATATTTAATATTGGATATTGGCTGTACTAGCTTATTGGTTATATATATATATATATATATATATATATATATATATCAATGAACCGTGTCCATCTTCAAAAGGGGGTTCATTGTTTTCTTTTTCAAAATGGGGTGGGGGTTGAATACGATTAGTGTTTGAACTTTGGGTCGGGTATGTCTGAATTTTTTGGGCTTGGCAGGTAGGCCCATAAGGCTACCCGTCCAAGCAAGCTTTTGGGCTGGGGCTGGGGCTGCTCGAGAATCGTCGAAATCACCAAAGCTCACGGCCTAAAAAAAGCCTCCGACCGTCGACCGCTGGGAATTTTTTTTTCCCTCCGACCCGAATGCTTGAAGCCCGATCAACAGTTTTTTTTTTTTTTTAACCATTGGCACCCGACCCGACCCGCCACCCGAAAGCTCGAGTTCAATAGTTTTTTCCTTTCCTATTGCCCGCTTTTCAGCCCGAACCTAACCCGCTAAGACAAAAAAAGATCGTTGGCTCCGAATTTAGGGGAAAAATTTAATTTTTTAACCCAAAAATTTCTCTATAAATACCCCTCATTCCCCACACATTTTTCTCACCCAAACTCTCTCAATCTCTCTCAATTTCTCTCAATCTCTCTCAATCTCTCAAATCTCTCTCACAATTTT
This sequence comes from Morus alba, assembly GCA_012066045.3. NCBI lineage: Eukaryota > Viridiplantae > Streptophyta > Magnoliopsida > Rosales > Moraceae > Morus > Morus alba. The sequence goes on along the minus strand of CP050227.2, from coordinate 2,239,446 downwards.
TCAAAAACTATCACAATATCCTAATGTATGTTGAATGTTGATTTTAGTTTTTATATAACTTTAACACAAAATAACTTAATAATTATTTATATACAAATACAATTACTAAATAATAGTATATTATATATAATATATATACAATATTATAAAAATTAAAAAATAAAAAAATATTTTTTTGGGTCATTCGGGCGGGCTTGGGCAGCCAAAACTAGGCCCGCAACCCGTCCATGGGCCTTCTCGGGCTTGGGCGGGCAAGTTGGAGCATTAGGCTCAAAATTAATTTTTTTAGGTGATTGCGGATAAGCGTCTAAAGTTCCAAGACTAATTACGATTATTACTTTCAGGTCAAATGTATGCTATTTCCTTGATTGCCTCTTGAACTTCTTTACACTTTAAAAGCTTCTTAGCAACAATTCTTTACATATATACAATAGAGATTAATAAGTTAAATACTGAAGCACTACTGATATTAAATACGGTAACTAATAGATATTAGATTCTATTTATGAGTTCTATATAATATCCATTCTTAATTATTATATTTTGCTTAACATTGTTGGTGCCTTTTAATATTGCTCTAATCAGTCTTTTGAGATGTTTTCATATGTTTCTTAAAGTTGTTTTCATTCAATTTTTTTCTTTAATCGAGTTCGGTACAATGGTTTGCATTGCAAAAAGTCAGCCGTACTTGCTTTGTTTTTTTCCTCCTAAGAAAGTTTGTCTTTCTTTTATTTTCAGATTAAGTCCAAACGTTACACTAAATCCCATGTTGGGTTCCTGGCGTTCAAAACATTCCAAAATTAACTTTGTTATATTTTAGTGTGGCAAAGTTAGAGCTTCCATGTTTGTAATAAAACTAAAGGTGCATTTGGTAGTACTTTTTAGAGCCTAAAATCACTTCTCTAACTACCAAAAATTGATAATGGTGTTTGGTACATATTATAAAAAGTGATTTTTAAAGAATCTACAGTTAAAATAAAAAACAATCTAAAGACAACTTTGACTTTTAAATTATGCGGGAATCAGTATATTACAATTAATAATTATCAATAAAATTATATTAAATAATTAATAATTAATTACTAATTATATTATATATTAATTAAAAATTAATAAATAGATATACTTAATAACTAATAAATAGATAGTAATTACTTAATTATTAATTAAATATTAATTTATTACTATTAAGTTTTTAATGTTGTTAATAAAATAATAAATAATATATAAATTATTTATTTAGTCAAAGATTAATTGTCAAAGTTAATTATATAACATATTATCAACAAGTAATAATAGGTTATTAAATAATTAATTAATAATTAATATATCAATCATATATTATGTTAATTATAATCTATTAATTAATAAATAGTTGGTAAATAAAAAATAAATAGTAATTACTCAATTAATAATTAATATTAAATTATAATTATCAATATGTAATATTAATTAATAATTAATAATTGATAATTAGTAATTAATTATTATAAAAAAATAATTACCAAAAATTGATAATGAGATATATCAAATAAGATATTATTAAATAAACATTAGTAATTAATTAATTAATTATTAAATTATGTAACTAAAAGTTATTAATTTTAGTAAAATGAATATTAATAAATTGTGTATATACTAAATATTTTTCTTAATACACTAATTAATTACTTATAATCTAATAAATAAGATTACATTACTAAGATAGTATATTAATTTATTATATATATAGTTTAATTACTAATGTACTAATTAATGATAATTTATTCATTATTATTATATTATTAATATATTAATTTTTATTTAATAAATAATTATTAATTACTTTATATATTAATTTAAGATTATTAATTACGATTATCTTAACTACCCACTACAATTCAACCTCACAATTTATCAAATGACACTTGTATAATTACAGTTAACCAAACACTTAATTATTTTTTATAACACATATTTTTTCCTTCAGCATAGCTAAAATTAATTTTTTTTTTTAATCTACAACATTACTAAACTGACCCTAATATAACTGAACATAAATCAATGTAAAATTCAACCGTTGGAAAAGAAACAAATTTCAAGCCAACACATGTTTCCTAGTAACAGAATTGGGCCAGAAAAGACGATTGTAGCTAGTAAATCGAGTATCTTATTGGGCATCTTTGTTCTGTCAAATAATAATCTGGTCATGTATAGGAAATAATTTTGGGTTTAATGGATGATGATGATGACGATAAGAGAAGCAAGAGTTTTAAAAGGAAGAAAAGTTAAGAAAGAAAAAATGATGAATCAGTTTTGAGTATCAAATGCAACCGTTGCATACATAAAAACAAGTAAAATTTTACAAATTAGATAGATACAAGAAATATAATCCGCCCATTCCCCTTCTCTCCCCAACACAAAATCTGTCCTTTTTGCCTGAACAAACCTCCTCTCCTCTCCTTTGTATTTGATGCCATCGCTGTAAGTTTTACCAAAACAAAATTTAACATAAAAAACCAATAAGATTAATTTGCAGAAATCTCACAAAAAAAGAATAAACTAGTGCTTGGGATGGTAACCAATATATACTCGTAAAATTCCCCATAATGAACAAGAACGGCATTTATAATTATTTGCTAAGAAGAAGCTTAAGCTAATCCAATAAAAAGATTTTCTTTTCCATGCAAATTATGGAGACGTGGAACCATATATATAGCATATAAACATAGCGCTGCACTGCCCAATTAGAAACTACAAAACCGAGTTCTTTAACACTTGTAAAAAATAAAGATAAAAATAAAATTGAGTTCTTAATCCTATCCCTGTTCGCATTTCAAAACTTCAACGAGAGAATAAATAATAGAATACAATAGAAACAAAATATTGTCCACAAGTCATACAAAAACGCAATATGCAAATAGGATATTGGTCCCCTATAGAAAATGATTTTCCATCATAAAAATATTATGCATGTTAAACCTATTGATTTTCCGGTTAAATAATGGATGAAGCCATAAACAATCGATTTATACTCTGCTCAATTAAGGAGCAAATTACTCATTTTATTAGTCTTCATGAGTCCAATTAATCCGTAATAGAGAGAGAGAGAGAGAGAGAGAGAGAGAGAGAGAGAGAGATCAAATAAACAAACCTTCTTAGACGTCCTTGGCAATGAGTTCACCAGTCACAAGCTCTCTGTAAGCAGCAACGGGCCAGATGAAGCCCCTGGAGACCAAGCTGAGAGCCAAAGGAACATCAATAATGATTTCCTTCTGGGTCGGCTTCTTCTCACCTCTAATGGCGATGAGGTAGCTCCTTCCGACCCACCCGATCCACCCGGCGATGTACAAGAAGAGCAATCCCGGCGTGATGAACTCTCCCCAGTGCCTCTGGTCTCCGCTGACGATCAAGTGAGGCAGCCCGTCAGACCCGCAGAGCAGCCCCGACTTCCCGTAGAAATCGAACCGGCGCTTTGTCTTCTCTATCGTCGCGTTTATGGCGAGCGCCGGGGCGCTGTCGGGGGCGTAGAGCTTCAGCGAGGACTCGAGTTTCTTTATCTGCTGCTTCTCCCGCTTCGCGAACTGCTTCGACTCCTTGCACGGAGTCAAGCCCGCGATGTCCGCGGCTGCGGGGAGAGGCGCCGAGAGGAGGATCGACGAGAGAGCGAGCGCCGCCGAGAACGCCTGCAGGTGCTGGTTAGCACTGGTCGTATTTTCAGGCTGCTGAGATGCGGAGGAGCAAACAATAGTCGAACGTTGTGAGGACTTTGGAGTAAATATTGAAGAATTAGCCAGCTTTGGCTTAAGAATTGAGAGGTTTGAAGGAATGGTGAGAGACATTTTTTGAATTTTGATTATTGATCTTCTAACTTCCTTCTTTCCTTCCTTCTTTCCTTCTTTGGTTCTTCTTTTTGTTTGTTAAGAGGAATTCAGGAGAGATATTGGAGGAAGGGGAGTGTGGAGAGAACAGGTTTTTAGATTCTCTTGATGGAAAGATTGGTGGTGGTGGAGGGAAGAGAGAAGATGGTGGATAAGGTGGAGGGTGGAAGGATGCTTAGTTGGATGGTTTCTATTGGTTGGGGCTTGTTTGGTTGTGGGATACTTGGATTTTCTCTTTATCTATCCTACAATTACTGCTCATGCTAAAAGCTTTGTGTGGATAAAGGGTCTCTTTATTTCATTTCTCTCTTTTTTTTTTTTTTTTTTTTTTTTTTTTTTTTTTATTTTTTTCATACGATCACATCTATTCAAATTAATAACATATATGTATATATAAGAGAGCACTTGAAAAGATACTAGGTAGTGACATTTCATTACATTTGGATGATTGATAAATGATATTACCTATCTTACCATTTTTTTTTTTGAATCACATAATTAATATCATACAAATAATAATATAATTTCATCTCGAAATACACATTAGAAGTTAATTCAAAGATATTACTACCTTTTTTCTTTTAATATTGAGATTATTGATTTTTTTTCCTCTGGAATTCTTGTTCTCCATTTATTTTCATTAATTCATTTTCTTTGTTGCTCCTCTTGACTCTCTCTTTTCTGTTCAAATTCTCTTTCTGTTCTTCGATCTATCTCAATTTTACATCAATTCGTATCAGAACGAAGTCATTTCCTTTGACTAAATCTATTTGTGTTCATTCTAAATACATTGAAAAAAAAACAGTATGGAAACTGGAGTCTCTTTTATCATTTTTCCTTCTATGATGACAAATTGGGAAGAACCCCTTGACATTTTTGCAAAAGGGCAAAATCAGTTGATCGTTGAAGTTGTTAAACTCAAGACTAATCGTGCTGGTTAATTTGTCCGGATAGATGATCAATTTAGTCAACTTCTTGACATGGCGATACAACAAAGAGATGAATTCTGCGGATCACAAGGACCCCTGAGAAATCAACAGGCTAATAAAGAATGAATTATTGGTCCACAGATTGTACAACCACAAGATGAACTTCTTGAAGAAACTTTAGGTGCGTTTAGAATTCATTTTAAAATAATTTTATTTTTTGTATGTAAATAAAAATGAAAACGTTTTTAATATCAGATAAAAATTATTTTTAAAAATGTGTTTGATAGTTTTATCAAAAGATTATTTTCAGTATAAAAAAAACTCATTAATATCTCCTTCTCTACTCAAGAGAAGAGAAAATAAAAAATAAAAAATAAAAAATGACTAAAAATTATTTTTCATTTATCTCTCATTTTACACTAAACCAAAAAATCGTTTTCATTTCCGTTTTTTATCTTTATTGCGTCAAACGCCGTTTTGAAAATGTTTTTATTTTTTCTTTCTCAAAAAATGTAAAAATAAAAACAGAATTAATTTCAAACACGGCCTTTTTTATCTATCTCGCTTTCCAAATGATCTAAACTTTGCAGCCTATCTCGCCTACAGAAGAATCTCATGATTCTAAAGTTTCTCATGCAGGTGCCATAACCACCATAAGTCCACCAAGTTGTTCACATTAAAATAATATCTTGTGAACAGTATTTCAATAAATTCGGTAATTGTGGAGATCAAAGCGCTAGAGTGTTATTTATATTTTCTTTACAGTGAAAATATCTCTCCAATCAACAATGCAGCACCTATGGTTCATTTCCGGAATTTAATATTAAGATTGAGAGATTTCTTATTTTTCATATTGTTACTTCACGATTTTTTTAAGTTTAAAACTCATAGGAGTCAAGTTTTTTCAACCTAAGAAAAACGATGCAGAATATTAAGATTATATAATTAATTTGAATTTTATAATTTCTTTTCGGACATATATTCTTTATTTTAATTTTAAATTAGGATCATATTTATTTTGTTGGATTATTTTTCAATTAATATAGTTTATTATATTCTTTAGATCTGTATTATTTTCATTCACGCTATTATTAATGGATATTCAAATTATTGGGTTTTCTTCCTCTGGAGTTTCTTTTCCTCTAACTTGGTTCTATTTCTCCTCTTGATTCTCTCTTTTCTATCTAAATTTTATTTTTATTCTCCAATCAATTCTGATCCTACACCAGAATTACATCAATAACTCTTATATTTGGATATTAACTATATGTGTATTATGAGAAGAGAGTTGCCATTATTAAGACGTTGTTGAGCCATTGTTTTTCCCATTCAGAACTCTTACACTCACATGGTCTTAAGTCATATAAGTTAAATACAGATTAATTTAAATTTAAATAAATTAGAAGAATAAATTAAGACTTATTTAAAATGTATACTTAAATCATAATTCTTAATTCTGATATTTGAAATTTAAATTTTTTATAAGAGAAAAATATTATAACAAAATTAATAATTTGAATTTGAATATATGAAACTAAAGGTCTTAAGTTTTATTCATTTCACTAGTTCGAGTTAAAAGCTCTAAGACAAAATTACATTTAAATTTTTTTTACTATAATACTTATAATAAAAATTACATCTTAATTCAATGGAAAACTCACATCTCAAATTCGAATGAAAAAACTCCAAAATGATTTTTTTAAAAATGCATTTAGTAATCAAGAGATTAGTTTCAAATGCGTTTTGAATTCATAAATTCAAATCAAAAATCATTTTTGATTTTTATTTTTTTATGAAAATGGAAATGAAAATTCGATTTTCAATCTTAAATGAACCCTTCGCTCACTTCAAATTATTTTTAAAAATGCATTTGATAAAATTTTATCAAGAGAAGCTTGTTTTCTCAAAAAAAAAAATCATTAATGTCTCTATCTCTCTCTCGTGCTCAAAAGAAAAAAAAAAAAAAAAAATTAAAAAAAATTAAAAATTATTTTTTATTTTTCTTTCATTTTATATTAAACTAAAAATTATTTTTATTTTTATTTTTTTATCTTTAATTATACTAAATACTATTTTTTTTTCTTATTTTTATTTTTTTTCCATAAAAAATAAAAAATAAAACTAATTCTAAACATGACCGTTATTTTCTACTATTTTCCTTCTTCTAATTTAGTCGGTCTAAAGTGTTTAAAAACGTCATCATAGGGTAGAAGAGGCCTGCCAGCCTAGACGCTGCCAGATAATTGGGTTCTCTCTCCACGTGGAAAGAGAAAGCAAAAGCAAAACATTCCCCGTTTTCTCATTCCTATTGGCCACATGAAAAGTGACCGTTACAAGCTTGAACGTTAAGCATACAGTTTTATATATGTACCGCACAACTCTTGCTCTTCTGGAAAGAATCAATCAATTCAACACTTCTCCAGATTCCTCTCACCTAAAACCCTACTCCATTATATACCCAACCTTCTCTCATCCCCTTCTTCGTCCACATCTCTCTCTCTCTCTCTCTCTCTCTCTCTCTCTCTCTCTCTCTCTCTCTCTCTATATATATATATATATATTTATATATAGCTTTGATTCTAAGGAAGCTCAGAGAAACAGGGGAATTAAATCCAAAATGGGTATGGTGGTGGTGATTTCTCTGCCATTGATTTTGTTCTGCTTACTGCTGGGTTTTGGATGCTACTTCTTGGGCCGAGCCAGAGGACGACAAGACGTACGCACCAACGCGCAGGTCTACGGCGTCCCCGCTCCGCCGCCTGGCGCAGCCAATTCTTTCCCTTCTCCGCCGCCGTCCCACTCCAAACCCAATATTTCTTCCAATGTTTAGACCCTTCAAGTTTCTCAACATTTTGAATTCTTTTTTATTTTTTTTATTTTTTTGGGTTTGTGGAAATTGAAAGTGATGAATGGTGTGGCTTTTTTTTTTTTTTTTTTTTTATTTTTAATGTGATTTGTGTTGTGGGAATTTTGAGTATAGATTAAAATAGCCTAATTGGGCACTTTTAATATATGGGGTTTGATTTGGGTGTATATTGGACTATATTTGTTGTAGATGGATGGATTTAATGAGAATTGTAGAAAGATGATTTTCTTAAAAGCATTTCCGATCTTCTCTGATTTTCTTGTTTACCAATTTAAAAGATAAAGAAAAGAGGGACTGTATCAGTTTAATATCTGTATGTTTAAGAGGTGATGCAGTAATGCAACAAAGTTTCTTTTAAAGCCTAATTTTAATTTTAAAGAAAGAAAGGAAAGAAGCAAAAAATCAGCTGATAAGAAATTAATGTTTTCAATGAGTTCACTATAAGTCGTTTCAACGGTATTATAAATATTTAAAAATGGTTGGTGAATGTTTTCAGCCTTATATTTAAGATAATTTTCCAAAATTCTATCTAACCCAAAAAAAAAAAAAAAAAAAAAATAAAAATTGATCTAATCTATTTTCATGAATGTATTTATTTTTCAAAGGAGATTTGTTTCATGTTTTGAATGAAATAAAGCTGGCAATACTACATGATGATATGTAACTAATTTATTACAGAGTCATTTGAATTTTTATGCATATTTTTGTAATTGATCAATTTAAAATTGAAAGTTAGATTTCAGTTCAGTTCATAATTTAGTTTAACGAAAAGTTCATATTTGTTTCAATTAAAAAGCTCAGTGAATATAAATCTAATTATTTTGCTTGAAAAAAAATTTCACATCAAATCACATTTCAACATGAATTAAAAACTTAAATCATTATGCCTAAATCAAATTTAGTGAACGGAAAGTTCAATTTTCAAAAATTTAGTTAATATAAATTAATTCATTGAAAATAATTGGGTATCAATGGCAGTGGATAAATTTTATAGCATTTTTAAATCAATTTAAAATTTAAAAGTTAGTTTTTCATTTCGTTTTTAGGAATTCAAGTTTTGTTACAATACCTCTCACAAACCATAACAACTGTTTTACACAATAAAAAAATTTCACATAAAATCACATCTCAAACTTGAATTAAAAACTTAAATCAACAAACTAATCTAGATATTTAGTGAAAAAAAGTTCATATATAGATATTAAATTTCAAAAGAATATAAATTAATTCATTGAAAATAATTGAGATCAATGGCACTATATAGACCAATATAATTTGAATTTTTTTTTTATTTTGTAATTGATCAATTTAAAATTGAAAAGTTATATTTCAGTTCATTTCGCTTATTCGAGTTTAGAATTCAAGTTTTGTTACAATACAAAAGCTCTCACAAATAGTCACATCTAACTATTTTGCTACAATAAAAAAATTTCACGTAAAATCACATCTCAACTTGAATTAAAAACTTAAATCAACGAACTAAACGGGCCATTTAGTGAACGGAAAGTTCATATCAGTTTTCAAGTTAAATTTCAGTGAATATAAATTAATTCATTGAAAATAATTGGGGTATCAATGGCACTCTGACACATAGCTTTAGACTTTCTATTGTGCCTAATCAAAGGCAATAACTGAAAAATTTTAGTTAGTAGGTCATTGATTGCAAGCAGTTGTGGAAGTTGATAAATGAGTATTTATAAACTTCCTTTATAGTTTTCTCTTTTTTTTGGACCGACCCTTCACATTCCATAACATGTTTTACACCTCAACTTCTTTAAACTCTGGCCCTCAACATGTGAAACGATTCCTTCTCACTCATCACCATCTAGATATAAGTGATAAAGCATATATAGATATGAAGAGAGAAAAAAAATACAAATAGCCAAATATCAAAGAGATCTGCTCTATAAATACCAATATAATTTCACATTTTTTTGCCTTGAGGTGTTTCTTATAGCTCCAAAAGCCACATCTTCTCCCTTCCTTATGAAGATCAAGACTTCATCTTCAGTAGTTGGGTTTTTGAGAACCTTCCTCATTGTTTCCTTATTCTTTTCACTCACTTTGTCACTCTCAACCCGCGAAATTCGTCTCTCTAGGCGTCAACTAACCGCCACTCCATACACCACAATTAACCAATTCTTGGTTCCTCACAACCTTATAAGATCTGAGCTTGGACTCCCTCCCCTCAGATGGAGTAGAAGGCTTGCCAATTATGCCTCTTGGTGGGCCAACAATCGACGGGGCGACTGCTCGTTGGTCCACTCGAGGAGTGATTACGGCGAGAACTTGTTCTGGGGCAGTGGGAAGGATTGGAAGCCAGGTGATGCAGTTGCAGCATGGGCTGAAGAGAGAAGGTACTATGACTACTACACTAACTCATGTTACCAAAACCAAGATTGTCTTCACTATACACAGATGGTTTGGAGGAGGACAATGAAGATTGGTTGTGCCAGAGTCACTTGTTACAATGGGGACACTTTTATTACTTGTAACTATGACCCCCATGGGAATGTGATAGGCCAAAGACCATTTTGAAATGTGAATATATGCTTTTGGTTTAGGATTTTGATGGTGGTTAAAGTAGTAATTTATGCATTTTGATCATGAATGTTCAAACATTTGTATGTAGTTTTCTTGATTAAACGGTGTCATTGGCAAGCAGTTGTGAGACTCAACATTTTGTAACATAAATTTTAGTCTATGACTACTGCGTTTACATTATTAGAACGTTCAAATTCAAGGCAACTATAGCATGGCATTTGTGCTCGCGTAAGATGAGAATAACTTTTTTTTTTTTTTTTTTTTTTGTTGTTTTTTTACAAAAAACGAGTGGTTTTCCAGTTACGTTGAATTGATTCGACGATCCTTAAATTAAATAAAAAAAAAAATAAAATAATTAATAAAATTAAATTTTTATCACTTATTAAATTTCTATATTTAGTAGTAATTATTGATAAAAACGTAATAATTGAAAACTCATCTATCCGTATCAACATGAATTTGAAGAAACAAGAGCAGCAAGAAAAATTTCAAACAGCAGAAGCCGCATGTCAAGGTCGAACTATACAAGAACATTGCACCAAGAACTATAAACATTGTCACCTTCCTTCAGCGATAAGCTCACTGACCGGTAATTCAGAGACGCTGTACGGAGAAGGGAACAACGGGTCATTCACAGGGCCCGGAACTATAGCATTGCCATCCTGAATATTGCCCTCATTCAAATTTGCCATATCCCTGTAACCCAATTCTGTTAAATAACTCGGCTTTGATATGTCGGTGTCTATCTCAGCATCTCCTGCAAGCATGGCCACAACACGAGACATTGTTGGCCGCAATGTTGGCGATGCTTGAGTGCACAAAAGTGCTACCCGTATCAATTGGATCACCTCGCGTTCATTAAACTCTGTTAATGTCGGATCCACCAGCCCCAAACTTCGTTCACTTTCGTGTGAGGTCCAAGCCTGAGAATGTTGAAGCAATGTATTGAATCCTTTTGAACAGATTTTGGAACGGGTTAAAAGAAGAAACGCTGTTTCATTTTCCTTACCGACTCAAGAAGATAGATTATTTCACCATCCTGACTATTATAGATGTTCGGTTTACCGCTGATAACCTCCAAAGCAACAACACCAAAACTAAAAACATCAGCCTTTTCTGTCAAGCGCCCACGTAATGCGTACTCTGGTGCTAGATAGCCTCTACAAGATAATAAAATGCCTCAATATTTCTATTATCTAATAGCATTCTTATGTCGGCACCCATCATGGGACACCTTTGAAAGTCGTTTATATTTGATGACTATTATATGAACATGAATTTGGTACCATGACGACCAGTTACCAATAAGCTCTGTTATTGCAGATTTTCTTCCTTCCACTCGTAATCCATGAATAAAAATTTTATCTAGTAGCATTTAATTTCTAATGGGCCTAAACCGTAATGAAGATAATTAAATAGTTGGCATGCAATAATATGATTACCTTATCAGCAATTTAGGCAAGAATGGCCTTGTCAATAGATTAAAAAAACTTACATTGTCCCTGCAACTCGCGTGCTGACGTGGGTTTTGTTCTCATCATAGAGCTTTGCCAAACCAAAATCTGATATTTTAGGACAAAGTGCTGCATCAAGCAAAATATTACTAGCTTTTACGTCTCGATGGATAATCCTTGGTCTGGATTCTTCATGAAGATAAGCAAGTCCTCTTGCTGTTCCCAAACATATATTGAAGCGGGTAGGCCAGTCCAGGTGCAAGTCATTTTTCCCTGAAAGATTGATCGCTTCATCCAATTAAAAAGACAAAAGAAAAAACTTTTATAACAAAGGAAATATCAATGCATAAAAGTAAAAAGGAAGAAAAGAACAATAATAAATAATAAACAATGTGTATCTTGTATATATCCAGTGTTCTTTAACCATTCGGGCAGTAACTTGCATTTGCTTGAAAGAAAATCAAAGCAGGCAAAGAATCTTTCAATCCAACGACATCAGGCAATTCAAATAATATTTGCTTGCTTTTCTTTGCAGCAGCAGAAAATATAAGAAAAATCAGCTAAAACATAATTTTGAATAAGATTTAAGACCTCTAGTAAGAGACGGCAGTGGATTCTGCAGAAACTTGCACATGCATTTATGAAAATTAAAGCAGGCAAAGAATCCTGCCATCTAACAACATGATAAGTCTCCCATGCGTTATACATACGCTCGGAGGAAATGCCACCACGAGTCAAGGTTGGCAGCTGAAGGAAGTGGGATGGGAAGTGCAAGTCAAGTGGTTGCTGAGGTGGAGGGAAACATTCGAGGAAAGAAAGAGGGGGTGGCTGAGTCAGCCGGTGGTTACTAATTAGTTAGTTCTTGGAATTGGTGAGAGGAATAAGAGTTAGGAGTATAAATAGAACAGGAGGTAGAATAAGTGGGCATTCATTCATTTGTTCAAACTTCTGAGAGGAGAAAGTCTAGGGAGAGCAAGGGATCTCTCGAAAATCCCCTTATCCTTTCTGTAACTAATTTCTACCATTAATACAATCAAGCTTTTCTGTTAGTTTTCTTCCGATTCTGCCATAATTCAACTAACAGTGGATTGGAGCTTATCACAACATCAAATAATTTAAACAATTTCTTCTAATTTTCTTTGAAGAAAAAGAAAATGATGATGAATGAGTTAAATTAAAATATCAAATATGATTTGATTCTTTTAAGGACATGTGGTGTGTTCTGATTTAGAGTGGGTGAACTCAGGAGAACAATTCATACCAAAGAGCGCTTGATCAAGGCTTTTGTTTTCTAGATATTCGTAAACCAGAATTCGTCTATTTCCTTCAATGCAGCATCCATACAGTTTCACTAGATTGCGATGTTGCACTACAGAAATGGTAGCAATTTCAGCTATAAACTGACGGTTTACATGGTTAGATGCTACCGAAATTTGCTTCACAGCTACTACTCTGCCATCCAGAAGTGTACCCTGCAAAGTAAGACATCTCAATGCCATAATATAACAACATTGTATTTATTCCAAAGAATCTGAAACATTATTATCTCTTTGTGAGATAAATTGATTATTATGAAGGACAAAGGATGAGAATAACTCAAACATACCTTGTAAACGACACCATATCCTCCCTCTCCTAGCTTATTAGAAGGACTAAAGTCTCCTGTAGCAGCTCTTAGTTCAGCATAACTAAAAGTATCTGGACGAGGGCCTATTCCAACAAGTTCTGCAGATTCAAGCCCAAATGTAAGATATAAGTAGTAGTAGTTAAGATACAGTGAGAACACTTTTTAAGTCCCTATTAACATAATATGCAGCAATGGTGATAAATAGCTCTGCAGATCTATATATTGAATCCTCTAGAAGGCGGCTGAATCTGTTGGTGTGAATTGACAGGACATATGACATTGCTCCTTATAATCTCTTACCTTCGTCATTGGCAAGCGATTTTTTCCTGCAACAAAATATCGCCAACAGCAAGAGAAGGCCCACAACCACAGAAGAAACTACAACACCAACGATCAAACCTGTCCTATTCTCTCCTCGAGTACTTGATCGAGTCCCCACTGTAGGTTTAAAATCTGAGCCAATAATGTATATAAATACATGGGAAATGGAAACCAGTGAAGCAAATTTAAGCAATTGATTTGGATACTTGCATACCGAAATATAAGTTACCTGAAGCAGCATGGACAGCTGCTATTAATGGACCGTAGTAACCTTCTTTAGGTATACAACAGGTCCCCTTACCGGCCCAAAACATATGAATTTCAAGATAGTTTTCTGACACTGTCGCATTGAATTTCTTCGCTATTGCTCTCTCAACCCCACCTGCCTCTTTTGCAATGTCAAAGTCCTTCAATTCGAGACTTCCCTAGAAAGAAAAATGATGCGAGAGTAAATAATTCTAGTTTCTGCACGCTCATGAAATAAACTTAGAAAAACTTTTCTTGGAGCTGGATCTTAACTGGATATGTTTTATGTTTTTCTTTTCTATGGTACAATTACCTGAATATAAATATCAAACACACGCCTTGCTAGACCAGCCCACGTCTCTGAGTTTCGATTTGGAAAACCAATTTCCGCAAATTGCAAGGTTACAGTGTAAGGTCCATTTTCAAGACCAAGGCCATAGTACCTTAGCGATCCTGGGGACATCCTTGCAGTATGGAAAAGATCCAGGTTCTCATTAGTACCGCTGATTTGTACCACAGTGCCTTCAAGATCTAGCTTCCCAGTTTTGTCAGCATACAAGCCCGCCTTGCTAACTGCCCATTTCTCATTGCTTACATAAAACTTGGCTGGGCCAAGAACTAGGTCGTCAGCTTCATACACTATGTCACCTCTTCCTATCACCTGTGGTCCACCACACTTGATTGAGAAGCTAGCATCTGTGATATTCAATAAAATATAGATGCCATGATTAATGAATCATAATAAATGAAAAACAGAACTGTACAACTTTTTTGGTAACTTGGTGCAATATGCGGTAAAATCAAAGCGTGAATAAGTTACTTTGACAGTGCAATATGCTTTATTCACACCGTTAATCATTCATTTTTGTTGTGTTTCATCAATAAATATACAACAACAACAACAGTAAAAATAAGAAAATAATAAAAAAAAAAAAACCTTGCAAATGAAGTTTTCCTACACTTAAATGGGTTTACAAGAATAGACACAACACAATGAAAGGAACTTGATTGCATTCTCATTCAAGGCTCAGGATGGATAGTTTTCAAAACAGAAAGATAATAAATCTCACATGCTATCATTAAAATCTAATTGTTTTTATCACATTCAAGTTCGAATAGAGAAAAAAAATTGAAACAGCAGTGCTTATGTAACTTGATACTTCACCAAATTGAAAAAAAAAAAATTATCTAAGTTACAGGGATTTACAGAGTGGGCTATCTCTATTGCAAGGAAAGTTTCTCTGGAGACAATCCAGTCCAGCAATAACCCTGCAAGAGAAATTGACAGGCACTGCATAAAGACAATCATTAAAGAAGAAAACAAACATGTAATGAAAATTCAGAAATGCTTTTCTTGTGAAACTCACGTTTTGTTTGAGTTGTCAAATATGAAGTTGTTGGCCACTAGGTTCCTGCACAAATTTACTCCGGTCATGCTCCATACTATATCCTAGAAAACATAATTCACATGTGCAATGTAACATAGAGAGAAGCATTGTGTGAGCTGTAAGAATGAGAGAGAGAGAGAGAGAGAGAGAGAGAGAGAGAGAGAGAGAGAGAGAGAGAGAGAGAGAGAGAGAGAGAGATACAGTTGTGAGATGGAGGTTACCCATGGGGGCAAACGTCCTGATAGGTAATTGTAAGACAAATCTCTGTACACATAAAAATATATAAGCGAAAATGATTAGACAAATATACAATGCACAAAGAACTTCCAAGAGGCAAGAGAGTAAATCAGATAGCAATCAAAGTAGTACTCTTTTTGACCCATAAAAGAGTAACAAAAAATAACAAATAACTACTTAGGGGGTTTCTCAAGAGTTTCATTAGTAAACAACTTGAGATGAGCATAAATTTAGTTGGCTGCTAGAATGATTATGATGGGGAACAACTGTAACGATTAACGAAGTACCCTACTGCTATCTATCTTTAAATTTTGAGGTGATAACTGTGCAATAATAGGAACAAGCAAATTAGAGTTCAGCCGTTCTGACCATTCTTGGATGATATGGCTACAGGGGACTAAATGGTTGTATTTAAGTATGTGGCAGAAGCCAGAAGATGAAGACTCTCTTTGGATATTCTTGTGGATTTTCATAAATAAAGGGTCTTAGGATTTCCTTTAGCAATGATGATAGGCTTCATTCTTTCTTCTTCATTTTCCTTCAACGACAACGTCTCATTTCTTTTGCAAAATTTTATTATTCAACATTAACCGTCATTTTTTGAATTAAAGAAAAAAATGCATCCAATAAAATAAAATGCAGCATTATGTTTTTTTTTTTTTTTTTTTTTTTTTTAATGATAATAAACAGAGAAACCTTTATTGATGAGAGTAAAATCAATGCAAGGTGAAGAGGATGAGAGATCCTCAAAAATGGGAAAAAAAAAAAAAAAAAAAAAAAACAACAACAACAACAAAAAAACTAAGAAAAAACACAGAAATAACTAGCTAGAAAAAAAAACAAAAAAAAACCTCACTCAAGAATTCAAAACATCCCTCCAACTTAACAGTATCTTAAAATCACATTCCAAGTTTCACAAAGTAACCTAAGTTCTACAAAGTAACCTATTCATTAGGATGGCTTTTACTTCAAAATATTAATGATACTACAACACAAGGACTTACATATTCTGAAGTGAATCACTCCATTGGACGGGAAGGCTTCCAGACAAACTATTGTTCCCAAGAAATCTGGCCATGTCAAGTGATAGCGCAAGAGAAGGCACCAAAAAGAAAGAACAAAATAGAAAATGTCAAGTAATGCCGTGGCAGGTGTTAGCTATAATGCTAAAGACATTGCTCGACTATTTACAAGTGTGTGAGAGTCATATTGAACAGCGAACTTGGTATCTCGCCTGTTAGGTTATTGAAACTCAAGTCCCTGCAAAGATTAATGGAAAGTTACAAGAAATAAATTGAATAGAAGCCATTTTTATTCAAACATTAATTTTGGCATTAAGTGTGTGTGTGAGAGCGTACAGTTTTAGTAGATGCTGGATTTCTCCAATATCAGATGGAATTCTACCAGTAAGTAATGCATTTCTTAGAACTCTGGAAGAGGTGGGGAAAGTAATAGCATAGTCAGTGCCTGTAGGTAGAACATAAACGAAAAACAAAAATTATGGTTGATTGTGAATTGAGAAGTTTGCTAACTTACAACTCTGTCAAGTTCTGCAAATTTTTGATGAAATCAAGAGAGGAGCTCCCGCTATAGATATCACTTATTCGCCTACATGATTATAATAACAAACTGATGCAGAACTAGAGAGGGACATAAAATAAGGAATAGTGAAGGGGAAAAGGGGGGAATTTAGAGAGGAGATAGAAATAGAAGACAAATTAGGGATTTAGGAAAAGAAATTGAGATAGAACTTGAGAGAGGAAAGAGGAAGAAGAATATGAGAGGGAGAAACAATCTGATAACACTTTTAAATAATTCAAGCCATAGTCTGCCTTGTCTATAAAAGTAGAGCCAATTAGGCTAATTACAAAACCAAAACAGGAAACTAATTAAATGCATAAAATCAAACAGAAATAAGGAAAGATCAAATAAAAAATCAATCCTAATCAAATCTAATTTGTTTTCTATGATTTCCTTCTTCAAAGTCAACTTCTTATTCTTATCAAAAACATAGTTTAAACTACACTTGTTTCCACAAGGGAGAAAGAGACTTAAAATTGTATTCTAGCTCAGATATATACTTACAGAGACTCCAATGAGGTCAATTGAGAAAAACTGGATGGTATAGGACCTTCAAGAGAGTTCCCTTGAAATCTCCTACAAAAGCAAGTAGAGGCTTGTTAAATTAAATGTCTATCATGGTAATGCTGGTGTGTCTATTTTAGTAAAAGCACCATAAAAACAGAAACTTTTCTATTTTAGTAATGGCACCATAAAAACAGAATGTTTTAATTTAGTAATAACACCATAAAAACAGAAACTTTTCATGCTTACAAAGATGTTAGCCTAGTCCAGTTTCCAATGAAGTCGGGTATTTTTCCTGAGATAGGACTGTCTGATGCCCACCTGATATCCAACAAGCCAACTTATACTAAGCTACGTTCAAGAAAATTAATCTTTCAGTACAAGAAGAAAGAAATAGTTTTGAAACGTTATATGCGGAAGGTTCCTTACATGATCCCCACATTTTGAAGATTAGCAAATGTGGATGGAATTTCACCACTGATTCCAGAGCTATCCAAGTAACTGTGGAAAGCACGAAGTGATTTTCAATCAACTTCATATGAGATACATGCCTTTCGCAAAATGTTCCTTACATATTTAGGCTAGATTTGAATTGAAATACAAATAGAACATCCAGTCTATAAAAAACTTTATGTGGAGACTTACATGTTAACACATTATATTGCCAAATACTTTTGATCAAGGATCACAAATTGAAGAGAATATTGAAACTCTTTTTCTTATTTTTCTTTCTTTTTTTTTTTTTTTTTTAAAAAAAAAGTAAAGCTTCAATTGAAACTCTATAATTACTTGTTCCGAGATGATCCAACTAGAGAATCTTAAGAACTGCTTCCATAAATCATTCAACCCTTCAATTATAAAGAGACTTACATTTGTTGAAGATTGACCAAATTACCAATCTCCGGGGGGAGTGATCCAGAGAAATTATTTGATCCAATCGAGCTGCGCTCCACATTTACAAGCCAATAAAATTATTTAGAAGGAAGCTACGGTGCTGACATAGGTAATTATGCATAAAATAAACACTAAAGTAGGGCTGTTCACACAGTAGCTGTTATGCCACAACTGGCACCATAAGTATCAGAATTACCACTTCGAGAACATCTAATGCACAATATTGCTAGGAAGACTCCACATTTAGGAGAACAATTATAAATGCTAGAATCGGAAACTGGTTGAGTGCATATTATGTGCATGTGTAGTTAGTGTGTGTGTGAACCAATAAAATGCAGAATGTAAGAAATTTCAATAAAGAAAATAACCAATAAAATAAAAGTACACTTCTTTAGTTATAAAATAAGGGGGGAGAGAGAGAGAGAGAGAGAGAGAGAATCGGAAACTGGTTGAGATATTATGATGTGTAGTTAGTTTAAAATAAAATGCAGAATGAAGAAATTTCAATAAAGAAAAAATAACCAATAAAATAAAAGTACACTTCTTTAAAAAATAAGGGGGAGGAAGAAGAGAGAGAGAGAGAGAGAGAGAGAGAGAGAGAGAAATAGAACCATAAAACAAAAAAGTAAACAATCCCACACATGGTTTTGTTATGATCCCTTTGACGCGGGCAGGTCTCTCAGAAAGAGATTTTTCAAGATCATGCTCTAAATCATTTTGTAAGTAAAGAGTGTACATGTAAATTTAAGTCGTTTGATATCTTACAGCATATAGAGACCCTTAAGCATTCCAAGCTCCTTAGGAAGTGATCCGTATAATGCATTGTGGGAAACAGACCTGACAGGAACCACCAACAAATACATTTCATCAGAAACTTGAAACTTTTCTGGAAGTATTACTAATCAAAAGAAAATCTGAAATATTAGAGTTTGAATCACACATTCACAAACGAGTCCTAGCATACTTTTGCACCTGCTTATATTCGAGTGAGACATAAACAAAATACTGAAACAATAATTTCCACATCTTTAACCAGAAGGATCATCCCTATATAAATGCTAATTTAAAATTAAGGAAAGTTGGCAATCCCTATTAATCCCGAGTGAGACATAAACAAAATAAAAGGCTAGCAAATAAAGCATATAAGTGGATGATGACCGAGTAGAAAGTGAGATGCGAAAGTTCCACAACAACGAGGAAACCAACTAGCATATGTTTTTTTAATTGTATTGGATAAAGTTTATATCTAGAATTACTAAAATAGATATGAAATCAAGCACGAGTGCAAAAAAACCTTTGCAAGTTTTTGAGAATTCTGTAGAAAAACTTTTAACTCAAAGAAGACTTTGTTCTCCGATACTCACAATATTACCAGTGCAGACAAATTTCCAATAAAGGCAGGCAAAGTACCGGTGAAGTAGTTCTCATCAATCTTGCTGCAAACATATGAAAATGAAATATTATTGTTAGTAGGATGAAAAAGATGAATATCAGCTTTGACAAACCAAACACAAAAGAGAAATTAATTGGAAAGGAGTCCATACAAAACTTCCAAATACTTCAAAGTTGTAATTTCTTCTGAAATCACTCCATTTTTGTCCAAAGCGTGCACTCTCCTGAAATAATAAACAACAAACTAAGCTATGACAAAGAAATTATTTTTTCACTTACACAATTACATTCTATCCTACAGAATAAATTAAGCAACAATAGGTGCTAAATACAAATGTGTCCTTGCTATTATTAAGCCCTTTGTGAACAGTTCTCACCATCAGACAAATCTAGTAGGTATTATGATAATATTTTCCTTTTCCAGAAAGAATTAATAAATATAGAACCAATCTTATTCTCAACACTTCCCTTAATATAAAAAGCATGTAATCTTAAAGTCTCCCCTTGTTCAACATAAAAGTATACCAACGCACAATTAATGTTCGCAGAAAAAAGGAATGCTGTTTAAAAATTCAGCATTTATGTTCTCTCCATAGGTATTTAGTGTTACTTCCGAACCACCAATCATGTCTTTCTTCCCAATTGAAACATAACATTGAAAATGATGCATTGTTGACGTTGAGCTTGAGCACATTAACTTTACAGAAGACTTTCTTTTTAACCAGTATATATCACTTGACACAAACAAACCATCAAATACTAACATGCACCTAGTACTAAATGACCTAATAATTCATTTTTCACTTGAAACAAACCAAATCAACACTATAAATTTTTCATATGAATGTGAAAGGACTCTCGGGGGAGGGGGAAGCCATACAGTTTAGTGATGTGGCAAGTCCTGTTATTGTCGTAGGAACAGTCGCATTTAATCGCCGGATTGTTATCACTGCTCTCAAACTCTGTCTCATCTATAGCAGATCCACTGCATGGTTCTCCACTTATGTTCCATGAGGGTATCGCTTGTAAGTCCCATTGTTGAAATAGTGAATTCAGTGCTTTCACTGCCTCATTGAGTCATATCAGAAAATCATTCATACAACACTCACTCCAACATACATTGAAAGTCCAGAATTCAAAATAAAACCATTTGATGTCACCATAATGAATTACTCATGTATATCAAAGTCCATACTAATAATGCTTGTATAGTTATTTAAAAAGTTGGTGGAAAAGGTTATTAAGATAAGAACAAAAATTTGATTTGTTCAAACTACAAAGGTAGGTAAATGCTTAAAGAAAGTTATGTGTAGAGTTGTAGATAAAATATATTTGTAGTGTTGTGAATATCCATAATGGACCAATTCCAAAGGATAAATAACAACATAGAAAACCAACCAAAAAGAAAAAAACACATTAGCGGCAACAAAATCTCAGAAGGAAGCAAAACCGAACAAGAAGCAGAGAATGTGATACTTTGTTGCTTCATCTACCTCATTTGCAATAAAAATAACATCAAAATTCAAAACAAATAAAGTATAAAAGAAGACTGATTCCATCTTTGCACCAACCACATTTAGATCTCTAGAAAATTAAGTACTTTCCTTTTTATATACAATATTATCAATAATAGCAATAATAGAAGTGCTTGATCTCAAGAGCTCATGAAAAGATAAAACAAGGGTAGCAGGTAATATTTTATGTTCCTAGATGTCCTTATATCAATGAAGTTAATCAAATAAACATAATATGATATTGTCCGTGATTAGCAAAATAATTGGGACTGTGCCACTGACCCCACTAACGTGACTGACAGAATACTAATTCAGAGAAAAGACAATCATACTGCAGAAGAGAATCTCAAGTTTGTGAAATTTGCAGATATTTTTCTTTCTGATTGCCTTAACTTAGAGAAACAAAAAAATTCCCAAAAGCTAAAACCCACTTAAAATAGGACATTGTTGAGGCAGAATTTAACTCAACAAAAGAGTAAATTTTTTGTTTTCTTTTTCAAGGAATTCTCATTTAACATGAAAAACAAAAACCCAGAGCAGAAAACAGAGAGAATACCAAAACCCCACATAGCAACCGGAAGAACAAAAAAGAAAACTTTGCACTATTTGTGACTGGATCAACTTTAGTTTTTGAATCGGTGAAAAACGCCTTTAGTGTGTGTGTGTGTGTGTGTGTGTGTGTGTGTAAACAAGGAATCTGAAATGGGTCATGAAGCATATAAATTATGGCATCAAAGTAACCCGTTTTAGCAAGGAAAAAAAAAAGTAAGGAAATGCAAAATTAGAGTGTGAGAAGAAAAGGGTAATCAGTACCTTCAGAAGGGTCGGTGGAGGCGTTTTGAGCTTCTGATTTCTGAGATGATAATAAAATGATGATGAAGAAGAAGAAGTTCCAAAAGCGAGAAAACAATGAAGAAATGGTCGGCTTTTGGAGTATCATTCTCTTCTTCTCTGCCCTTTTAAGTTACTGCAGATGGATACATGAGAAAAGTGAATAAGAAAACAAAGGCAAATAAGAAAGCATACAAGTTTCGGCTGCTGCTAACGATTTTCGACACTCGGGACATGTGTGTATATATAAGGTAAAGGCGGCACTATTGCTTGACTTTTGAGTTAACAAAACGTTGGAAATAGTTAGTTACACCTACTTGTTCTTTAAATAAAAAAAGAGAGGGAGAGATAGACAGAGAGAGAAAAGAAAACCGACAATATATATATATATATATATATATATATATATATATATATCAATCCTTTGGTCAACCAAAAATTATGATTCTTTTTTAGAGTTTAACTGATAGTCTTATCATCAATAGTCTTATTAGAGAAGACTCTTTTTTTTGTTCCATATAAAGATACGGAAATTTGTGCCTCCTAATAAATAGACGAGTCTCTAGTTTGGTACGCAGTTGAAACGATAATTGTATATTTTTTTATAAAATATGTATTTTTTTTTAAAATGTGTATATTTTTTTTTAAAATATGTATATATTATATATTTTATAAAAAAAAGTATATTTTTTAAGAAAAAATATACACATTTTAAAAAAAAAATATACATATTTTACAGAAAAATATACAAATATCGATACCGAATTAGAGACTCTGTCTGAATATTTATCTCTCTGTGATATAAAGAGGTTGGCTTCATACGGCGGGTCTTAGGTTGATCCACAAATAAGGTCTATTTTTTGTGAAAACACTAGGAATATGTTAAAAAAAAAAAAAATATATAAAAAAAAATGGCCGTAAACAGACGAGGTGGAGCTTTACCACACAATGAAATATCTTGCACGTAATTATATCTATATGAGCCAATATTTGTTTATTTTGAAAGGGACATTTCCATTTTTCTTAATTGGCTTAAATGAAAATAAATTAAAAATTAGGGGTATACATCCCAATAATAAGTTATAGAAAGAATGGTTTAGAAAGTTATAAAACACATCTTCTCTTAGTCTTCTCTTAGTTATAAAACACTTTTTTTTTTTTTTTTTTAATTGAGTATTACTATGGCATATCCTACGTATATAAGCTTCCTGCTGCTGTCAACTGTCGAGAAAATCCTCATGATCCATAATTTTCAACTCAAAGCTAGTTTGACATTTCCAATCTCATGGTCCTCCTGAAATTCCTAACTATTACTTGGACATTTCCAATCTCTTTTCTCCGTTTTCTTATTCAACCTAATGCACAATAATAAATGCTAGATTTCTCTTTAACTTTTCAGAAACTCTTAGTCCCATTTAGTTTACTGATTCAAGTTTTTAATTCGAGTTTAAATGTAATATTATATGAGAGTTTTTTACTATAGTATAAAAAAAATTAGATATAACTATTTTTGAGAGCTTTTTACTGTAATAAAACTCAAATCAGTGAAATAAATGAGACCTTAAATTTAACAATTAAGACACCAAGAACTAGTCGGCCACATGTACTGGATAACTATTTCTGGATAACTTTGAATTTTTCATAAACTTTTAGGTTTAATTCTATTTATTTTACTGATTTGAGTTTAAAATTTAAATTTTATTACAGTAAAAAACTCTTAAAAACAGTCATATTTAACTTTTTTATTATAATAAAAAAAATTTCAAATAAAATCACATCTTAATTTAAATTAAAAATTTAAATTAGTGAATTAAACGGATTCAACACCCTGAGAACTAGTCGGCCACATGTACTGGATAACTTTGAAATTTATGAAAGAGATCGTTGAAAATAAACAAAATACGAAGAATGTTTATTGTACAAGACTGATTAATTATATAAACATATATCCGTAGAAGAAATGTACCTTCTATGGCGACAATAGTGTCGGCGGACAACACCCTGTGTCTCTATTCACCATCTCATCGTTGAAAAGGTGTTCATCATTAAAATTGAAAAAAAAAAAACCATATAATTTTTTTTTATTACTATTACTGATGTCTGAACTTTGGTGTTATTTTTAATTTGTTCTATAAACTTTAAAAATTTTCATTTTACTTTATAAATTTTGAATTATTTTTACTAAACTCTTCTTGTACTAATTTTGTTAAAAACAAGAAAAAAAAAAATAACACAATCACATAGTCTTTTTATTTAAATATCTGTTAAAAAAACAAGAGAAAAACCACATGACCACACTTTTTTTTTTTATTTTAACAGAAATTAAGAATTAAGTGAAAACAACTCAAAATTCAAAAAGTAAAGTAAAAATTTTTAAAGTTTAATAAAAAGCAAATTAAAAATAACTATAAAATTTAAAGACAATAATAAGAATAATCTTTTTTTTTTTTTTTTTTTTTTATACAACACGAAAGTAAACTTATAACTCCCCACCTAAACCCCTAGTGCCACTAGATTAAGAGGTCTTAGACTCAAATAATTTTTTTTTTTCCTACAAAGTTCCGTATATAACTATCAGAATTCAGCGACTCTCAAAAATAAAATAAAATGAAATAATATCAGAATTCACAACGACCTAATTTGTTCATCGTCAAATTAAAAGTTCGGACACACTTTGAATAATGTAAAAAAAAAAAAAAAAAGCTCTCTCATACATTAAAATAGATACAGATACGCCAAAC
Organism: Morus alba; assembly: GCA_012066045.3. Classification (NCBI taxonomy): domain Eukaryota; kingdom Viridiplantae; phylum Streptophyta; class Magnoliopsida; order Rosales; family Moraceae; genus Morus; species Morus alba. The sequence goes on along the minus strand of CP050227.2, from coordinate 2,214,517 downwards.
CGACAATGAATTTAATTGGAATAGTTTAACAATGAAAAACATCTATACAACATCAAAGAAGACGTGTAAAAAAAGTAACCATTGGAAAGCTAGTCATGATCCTAACTCGTAGAGGAACAAAATCTAAGTTTTTTTTTTTTTTTTTTTTTTTTTTTTTTTGTTATTATTTACTGTTGTTATTTTTCATGCAGTCTCTCACGTAGAGTAAGAGAAAAGATGGCTACTTTGTTTCGATGAACTCTGTGAAGTATCCGCCGTGTCGGTTGAAAAGACACTAGTAGTCGTATCTTTAAAATCCAAATCTGTGAGATAACTCGGCTTTGATTTGGCAGTGTCTATCTCGATATCTCCAGAAAGCATGCCGACGACACGCGACATAGGCGGCCGCAACCATGGCGATGCTTGAGTACACAAAAGTGCCACTCTTATCAATCTGATGGCTTCATTTTCATCAAATTCAGATAAAGTTGGATCCATCAGCTCCAAGCTTTGGTCATTTTCGTATAAGGTCCATGCCTGAAAACAATAATAATTTGTTGGATTATATGTTGATGGAAGTTTGGAAATAGTATAAGGAGAAACATGCAATGACTTTCTTCTTTTTTTTTTTTATTTACCCATTCAAGGAGATAAATCTTCTCATCATCCAGGCTATTGCAGAAGTTAGGCCGCCCGCTGACAATCTCTAAAGCAACGACGCCAAAACCAAACACATCAGCCTTTTCCGTTAGGTGCCCGCGCAAGGCATATTCGGGTGCCAAATATCCTCTGCAAAATCATGCAATACGGCTCATTAATCTTGTCATTTAATGTAATAAGAACACTAATGCTAAGGTTTCATTGTATGGTTCGTCCATAAATTATTGCAGAAGTTTTGTTTTTCTCAAACTTCAAAATCAGGGGCATTACTAGTCCATGGACTTGCTAAAAAGCTCATCATTGATCATTACACATAAAGATAAAGGGAATAAACCCAGAATTTTCTCAAAGTTTAGGAAAACTAATTCCTGCTCATAAAAAATAAAAATGCCTATTTAGCTCTTTAACAAGAAAATAAAAAATAAAGAACTATGCCCTGTTCATTTCACTGGTTTAGTTCAATTCAACTCAGTTCGAACAATGAGCACAGTTTAACTCACATTTGGTAAGCACGCAATCCAAATTATATTGTTTGTTTGAATTGAGTTAAACTATCAAACTTAGAGTTTAACTTTCCCTTAAGTTTAAATGTTTAAAACCATTTTTAAAAAGTAAAAATGTGTCAACTCTCTCTGTTTTTCACACCCACCAAATACAAATTTGAATTTTTATTCCTTATTTAGATTATAACTTTAACTGCACATTCAAATGCCAATTTGGACCGCAATTTAAACTACAAAGTTTGAATTTTTTTGTTCAAACAAAAAAGTTCAAATAAAAAAAATTCGAACAAACGACTTAAATCAGGGGCTATGTTTATTGTTTAGACTATTGTTTCTTGATTTCTTTAAAGGACTACTGTTCTTGACTTTAAAGTTTGGACTAAAACCAAATTTTAACACAGTTTATGGAAAAATCAAAGGATTAATTCATTTTTTTTTTTTTTTTTTTTTGCGATACTATCACATTAAGTGACTAACATTTTACGACAGTTTTGAGTTGAAAGAGACTTACATTGTCCCTGCGACTCGTGTGCTGACATGGGTTTTGTTGTCATCATAGAGCTTTGCCAATCCAAAATCTGATATTTTCGGACAAAGTACTTCATCAAGCAAAATATTACTAGCTTTGATGTCTCGATGTACAATCCTTGGTCTGGATTCTTCGTGAAGGTAAGCAAGTCCTCTTGCTGTTCCCGCGCATATATTAAAGCGGGTAGGCCAATCCAGGTGCAAGTCATTCTTTCCTGCAATGAGGCAATGGTTTATTCAATCATATGAAACTATTGCAAAGATAACTCTCCTAAAAAACAATGAACGTTATAACATAGCTAGATTACAAAAAATGCATCACAACTGATTTATAGGGTGACATGGCTCGAGACACTTCTGATAACTGCAGACTGCAAACATGTACTACGTTTTTAGGGAATCAAATTTTAAACTGTATGATATCTAACAGCTTCATACCAAATAGTGCTTGATCAAGACTTTTGTTCTCAAGATATTCATAAACCAAGATGCGTCTATTTCCTTCAATACAGCATCCATACAATTTTACTAGATTGCGATGTTGCACAACAGATATGGTGGCAATTTCCGATAAAAACTGACTCCTTCCATGGTGAGATGCTACAGAAAGTTGTTTAAGAGCCACCAACCTCCCATCTGAAAGAGTACCCTATATAAAGTAGGATATTTAAGTGCCATGAAGCCAACACAACAACAACAAGAACAAGAACAACAACAACAACAACAACAACAACAACAACAACAACAACAACAATAATAATAATAATAATAATAATAATAATAATAATAAAGAAAAACTCCGCGACACTTTGTTCCTACGCAAAATGTAAACTTATTCTTTTAAAGCAGAGAACAATAATACAAGACCACATTTACCTTGTATACATGGCCAAATCCTCCTTCCCCTATCTTATTTGAAGGATTGAAGTCTTCTGTGGCAGCTCTTAGTTCAGTATAACTAAACATATTTTGTTGGGGGCCTAAACCGAGAATCACTGCAGATCAAAGCAAGAACAAAGCTTATAAATAACTGATATGACCATGAAAAAGACATTGACCATAAGGTGATTCTAATATGATTTTACCTTCTTCACCCTCTTTGTTTGATTTTCTCCTCATATAAAATACCGCAGCAAGTAACAGAAGGCAGGCGGACACAACAGGAACTGTAATCCCAAGTATCAAACCTGTTTTACTATTGTCTCCTTGAGTAGTTTTTCTAATCCCAGAAAACGTAGGTGTGAAATCTGATCAATAAGATTATGTAACATGTCAATAGCAAATAGAATTAGTGAAGCATATGAAGTCATATATGACATTATTTACCTGAAGCAACATGGATAGCCGCTATCAATGGGCCGTAATAACCTTGTTCCGGTATGCAGCAGGTACCCTTACCAGCCCAGAATAAATGGATTTCAAGATAGTTTTCTGAAACAGTTACATGGAATTTCTTCACTATTGCTCTCTCTACCCCACCAGCTTCCTTTTCTATCTCAAAGTCCTTTTGTTTGAGACTTCCCTGAAAGGAAAATGATGGGTCAATAACTGTATCGACAATCTTTGCTCAGTACCCTTCATCTTTTTTCTTTTTGTACATTATATTTACCTGAATATAAATATCAAATATGCGCCTTGCAAGTCCTGCCCACTTCTGCGAGTTCCGATTTGGGAAACCAATTTCTGCAAAGTGCAAGGTTATGGTGTAGTTCCCATTCACAAGGCCAAGACCATAGTATCTTAACGATCCTGGGCACATCCTCGCAGTACGGAAAAGCTCCGGGTTCTCAGTGGCGCCACTAACTTCTGCCCCGGTACCTTCAATATCTAGCTTACCTGTTTTATCAGCGAACAAACCCACCTTGCTAACTGCCCACCTCTCATCTATTACATAAAACTTGGCTGGCCCAAGATATAAGTTTTCAGCTTCATACACTATGCCAGTTTTTCCCCTCACTTGTGGTCCCCCGCATTTGATTGAGAAATTTGCATCTGGAGATCCCATACAATAAGACTGTCATTATTAATGCTTCATAACAACATTATTGCTCCTAATATTTTACTTTATTATTCTTTTATTTTTTCCTGAAAAGAACTGCATGTCCGTTTCAACCATAAATTATTCTGTTTGTCATCTTTAATTTCTCGGCACGGAGACAAAGTTATAAGTACTGCCTCTATCTGTAACTAAGTAGACATTCAATCAAATTGACAAACAATAAGTTTGATGAAAGTTATTCACATAGTGGGGCATCTCTGTTGCATGGAAAGTTTCTTTGAAGACAATCCAGACTGGGAATAACTCTGCAAGTGAAACAAACAGTTACTAACTATCAAGAGTGAAAGAGAAAGTACATTAAACTGGAGAAATGTTTACTGTCGTGCACTCACGATTTATTGGAGCTGTCAAATACAAAGTTGTTGGCTACTAGGTTCCTGCAAAAATTTTCTTTGATCATATTATGTGTGACGCATGCTAATGCCCTCATTTCCATGTCCCCACGCATGACAAAGAATGTGGAGGAGCACTGTGTTAGATGTAAAAGATGAACAAGAAAAAGAAAGAGACATACAGTTGCGACAATGAGGTCACCCACGGGGGTAAACTGCCGGATAGGTAATTATAGGATAAATCTCTGTACAGATTAGTACACATATAAGAAAAATTAAATAGACATATGATGCATAAAAGAACAAAAGATGGAAGCAATAGTAATAGTTCGAGTCTTGTAAGTGCACTTGAAAGGGCTATATTTGCCAGGGATATGTTTAGCAGAGTACATTTGCAACTAGATTCAAATTCCATATAACATTGTAATACTAACACAAGAAACTTACATGTTCTGAAGCTTGTCACTCCATTGGCTAGGAATGATTCCGGACAAACTATTGTTTCCTAGAAATCTGCTCATTTCGGTGCACCACATGAAAATATGCCAAGAAAGAAAAGTAAAAAAACGAAAAGAAATAGTTATGAGGTTGCCTTGGAGAAAATTTAAGTTTGAAAAGTGGAAGCATGCTAAAGGAAACAAAAAGAAAAATGGCAGTCATAATGAAATTTCAGCTTAATCATTTACAAGCATGTGAGATTACTCAGGGTGAACAACGAGCTTGGGATCTCGCCTGTCAAGTTGTTGAAACTCAAATCTCTGGAAAGATCAAGAAATTAAAAATATTTGTGTGAGACAATGACAAGGTGCATGCAACTTCTGTAAATCAATGTACTTTGATGTTCAAGTTCATCTCTGTTGGAACATACAATGTTTCTAGACTTTTGAGTCCTTCAATATATGATGAAATCCTACCAGTTACCAAAGCATTTCTCAGAATTCTGTTGAAGGGAAAACAGGAAAAAAAAAAATAAAAGCAATTACCGCATTTGTAAATGGATGTAGAATATACACACTAAAAAACAGAAAAATAACTTTAAATCAACATGTATAATGTAATTGAGGAGTTTGTCATCTTACAACTCTTTCAAGTTCTTCAAGCTTCTGACAAAATCAAGAGAAGAACTACCCTTGTATATATCACTGATTCGGCTGCATAATTATAAAGAAACATAACCAAAGCTAGTCTCATTTCTGTGGGGAAGGAGAAAAGGAGAGTGTGCGACATATACGACATATATACTCACAGCGACTTCAATGAGGTTAATTGAGAAAAACTTGATGGTATAGGACCTTCAAAAGAGTTTCCTTGCAATCTCCTACAAAATCATTTGAGAAGCTTGTAAACCAAAAATTCCCATCACAAATTATGCTGATCTTTATTCATAATATTACAGCATTATATATGGATCCAGGATCCTTACAGTTCAGTTAGATTTGTCCAGTTTCCAATGAAGTCTGGTATCTTTCCTGAGAAGGGACTGTCTGTTGTGTATCTGATATTCAACAGGTGAATTTTGGTAAGTAAATAAGCCAACCAAAGAGTAAATTTTTAGAACAAAAGGGGCCAACAAATGTTAAAACAAGATGTTATCCTTACAATACTCTCATGCTCCGAAGGTTAGCAAATGTGGGAGGAATTTCACCACTGAGTCCACAACTGTCTATGTAACTGCAGAAATGAAAATGAACTTCATGATTTTCATACTATAACAAATATGCTCACAATCATAAACTTAGACATGCTTAAGTTTTTTTTTTTTTTTGGTAGTTTAGACATGCTTAAGTTGAACGAATGTGAAAGGTCCTTACTTGTACTCTAGTACTTCTAGACTACTACTTATGTCGCTCTTACAGACGAGAGAGAGAGAGAGAGAGAGAGAGAGAGAGAGAGAGAGAGAGAGAGAGAGAGAGAGAGAGAGAGGGAAGGGAGTTGCTCTGTCTTGAACCATATATGTAGCAGGTTCAGTTAATTTTGCATATTTTTTCACATTCATGTGATTTTGATCAAATCTTACTTTAAGTGGGGCTACCATACCCTAGAGAGTTCCAAAAAAAAAAAAAAAAAAAAAAAAAAGGATCACAATTCAACTATTGATTATATCCAACAACTAGAAATTCTACTTGAAATCAGCTACGATATGCTGGAAGACCCATAAAATGGTTTTGACCCTAAATGAAAGGAGCTTACATCAGTGCAAGATTGGGCAAGTTACCAAGTTCTGGGGGGAGTGTGCCGGAGAAGTTGTTCGATCCCAAGGCACTGCAATTCATTGTGAAGAGATATAAATTAATATGTCAAAAGAATCATCAACATTGTTAAAAAATGGTGTTTTATGCATGAACCACATAATAGGGCACACTAATAGAAAGATGGATCTCGCAGCATGGAACCACAGATGAAGTATATCTTCTATTAATTATGGTGTTAAGCACCAATAGTGTCACAAGTATTTTCATTTATGCATGCAATAGTTAAATATCCTCTTAGGCTTATTCTTCTGGGGATCACAATTTGCTCTGTTATTTTTGTCCATTAATATTACCAACTATCTGTTAATTTTTTGTTTTTGTTTTTGTTTTGTGCATGTTAAATGTAGACTACAAGTTTAACTACTTACATCATAATGAGATTCTTAAGGTTTCCAATCTCCTTTGGAATTGTCCCATAGAAATCATTGTGGGAGACAGACCTGAAAGTAGTCAACAAAAAAATATAGTCAATAATCATAACTGGCTTTTTCACTCATTTGATACAAAAATACAAATACAAAAATTTTGGGCCTCACGACCTTTTTAATGTATATACTTACAATATTTGTAGTGCAGACAAATTCCCAATAAATGCAGGCAATGTTCCAGTGAAGTAATTCAAGTCAATCTTGCTGTAAAACAATATTTGAGTATTGCTAATCAGTCAGTTATTTTTAATAACGGAAAACCTTTTAAATTGAAAATGCATGTCCATTTAGAAAAACCAAAAAAAAAAAAAAAAAAAATAAATAAATAAAATAAAGGTAAATTAATGTTAGTTTTTGACTGGTCAAAAGCAAGAACAAAAGAGAAGTACGTGTTTGAATCCGTACAAATACGTAAGATATTTCAGAGACGTAATCTCCTCAGGAATCTCTCCATGGGCGTCCAATGACTGCACTCTCCTGTATGAATAAACAATTACACTGATTAAATGCAATAATTAGTAGTGTCATTTTTTTTTTGTGTTTTTATTTAGATAAACTATAAAAAGCCAACATTTTCTAGTGAACACAATAAGCAAACTCCTGTTTAGTTCACCTTTTGTTTTCTGCGTTTTAGAGCTATAAATTTCAGCTTTGAAAGGAAATACATAAAAACATTCCCAATCAATTACGCCAAAGGATATTACTAGCACATTTTCAAATTGAATAACACAATCAAATAACAAAACTTGACTCTCTACAAATTACAATTATTTTTTTTCCTAATAATTCAGAAACTAAGTACCATACCCCGCCTCAGCGAAACTAATGATTTTTTTTTTTTCCAATATTTTCCTGCCAAAGTAACAGATATCAAATTTTACCACTCTGATTTTATCTCAAATCCATTATGCTCCCACGAATACGTAATCTTCGTTTTCTATTGACCAACTCCATAAATATCGATGTTTAACTAATAATACACACACAAATACTTCATAATATTGCACATAAACACTTGCATGGGTACACACACATACATAGAGAGAAATGCTAACGCCACTCTTTATATCACTTTCTGACTTCATCACGTGGATTCCATATCATTTTCTGTTCAAATAATAATATATCGTGTTAGTAGAGTCTACGTGTCAACCAATGAACGTAGAGAATGATAAAGAGAGTGACACAAAGGATGACGCTAGCATTTCCCACATAATATAAAGAAAGAGGTGCAACTTAAAGTTTCCATGCGGGGTTTTCTTTTTGCAAGATCAATATTAAAGAAAGTGAATTGGCATAATTGTAAACGAAGTGGACGGTCGAGAGAACATACAGGTGAGTGATATGGCAAGTGCTGTTATTGTCGTAAGTGCAGTTACATTTGATGCAGGGGTTGTTATCTTGCTCAACATCTAGTGTATTATTGATAGCAGATCCTGTGCATGGCTCTCCACTTATGTTCCACATGGGGCTTGCTTGTACATTCCATTTTCTGAATATTGTGTTCAATGCCCTCACTGTATTGCAGACAACGTCATTATTACATCACGATATTAGTTAATATTGTTTCTAACTTATATATCGTCTTTCCAGCATACAATATATGTGTGTAGGTGTACATGTATATCTATTTATAGGGGAGAAAATCTAAATGCATAAAAAATAAAAATTAATGTTCAATTATCTAAAGAAAGTAAAACTTACATTACGTGGTATAATATTTACAAGAATCCAATTCATATATAACATTTTTTTAAAAAGTATTTTAGAAATAAAAATAATTACATAGTAATTATTATAAGGATTGTCGTGTTTTATGCTACAAAATTCTGTAGTAATTATTTTAATGTGATGTTTTTAATTTTTACATTTGTAAAGTATTCTTAATTTTTGCTATATTTTAATATAACCAGAAAGAATATACTATTTGTCTAAATTTTGTCCAAATTTGCTTGGATCATTCATCGATCTGGGCTCATCTCGCATCGCTTTAAGAAGTAGATCACATTCTTGTGTAGGATGGTCCAAATAAGCAATGGATGCTATTAATTAATAAAGATATTAATTTAGGCCTCATTCATTTCACCGGATTTGAATTTAGAATTAGAGTTTTATTACAGTAAAAAGTTCTCAAAAACAGTCACATCTAACTTTTTGCCAGAGTAAAAAGTTCTTACATAAAGTCACATCTCAACTTGAATTAAAAACTCGAATCAACGAACTAAACGGACCCTTAGTTATGACTTGGAACCTCGCACAATTAGAAGATCAATTTCTTAAAAACTATCATTCACTACAAGTTGATGTGATTCAAACAGAGAAAGGGTTAATAAAGGTAGTAATTTAGATTATAATATGATAAATATGCCTTGAAACCGTAATTTAAAGGGAGAAAAAAAAAAAAAAATACCACTCAGAACAGTTCTAACTAACATTTATGCCATCAAAATGGCATAATAAAAACGTGCCTTTTATGAAATCAGTAGAAAATAATCTTAAGTGGCACAAATTTATATTTTGAGTGATACAAATGTAAAGATAACAAAAAAAACAATGGTTGTATATGTAATTTTTCTCTAATTTTTAATTTTAAAACGGAGAATTGGTTAATAAAAGTAGTAATTTAGATTATAACATGATAATATGACGAAACCGCGCACAATTAGATCGTCAATTTCTTAAAAAATTATCATTCGCAAAAGAAAAAGTCATGTAATTCAAACAGAGAATGGGTCAATTAAGGCCCGTTCATTTTACTGATTTGAGTTTAAAATTTAAATTTTATTACAATAAAAATTTTTAAAAAATAATCACATTTAATTTTTTTATTACAATAAAAAAATTCTCATACAAAATTATATTTTAATTTAAATTATAAATTTAAATTAACAAAATAAATAACGGACCTAAAAGTAGGAATTTACGTGATGAAATGATAGTATGACTTGAAGCCGCCCATAATGTGTCAATTTCTCAATTTGTCCATTAAAAAAAAAAAAAAAAAAAGTTTAATGAATCCGCTGGACCACTTAAATGGGACCCATTCCCTGAAAAAAGTAGCTCGATCCAAGGTTGGCACTCAATAAAAAAACGACGCCTTGGTGTTTGGTGGGCCATTATACCCCCCACATGGCAATTGTTTTCAATTTTTTTGGCCTGAGACGCAGATGGCAGTTGATGTCAAACACCACCTGCGACTCCCAAACGAAAAACAAAAAGACATAAACGCCCCTTGGGGCGGCTAGACTAGCAGTGGAGCCTGGGCACTGGGCAGCCAGCCCATGCTCTCTCGCATGCGGATAATTATAATAAATTCCAACTTGTTCTTTTATCATAATTTAATAAATACATCATCTTATGCACAAAGATGCTCAACCTAACCTCAAACTTTGTTCGTTTTCTAAAATTCAACTCAGATAGAAGTTTAGTTAATGAATTTAGAATCATAAGAATCATTCAGAATAACTTTCGTAACAAACAGAGCATCCGAATAAAAAGAAATCTAATTTCAGATGAAGATCAACTTGAAATCTTCGGTTTACAAAATGAAATGGAGATGAAAGAGAGAGACCAAACAAAAGGGCAAGTAACGTCTGGTTTTTTTTTTTTTTTTTTTTAACATAGTGCTAAATCAAAGTTCGTGGTATGAGTGAGAAGCGCTTGATTTGCAAACACAAATTCTGAGAAGAAAGAGGAGAAGAAATTAATCAAAGTACCTTCTGAAGGGTCGGTGGTGGCGTTCTGAGCTATGCATTTCTGAGGAGAAAAGACTAAGAAGATGGAGAAGCAGAAGTGAACATAACTCCACCACCAAATCCGATTAAAAAAAGTTGGCCTTTTCACCCAACTCGTCCTCATGTAATAATATTTCTTCCTTTTTTTTCTCTTTTCTTGGCTGAAAAACTTTTTGAGATGTTTTTTCTTGTCTTCGCAAAGACAGAGAATGGGAAGAAAGAGGAAGGAGATGGTTGGTTGAGACTTGGACATATAATATATATATATATATATATATATATATATATATATGGGCCTTATTTTGCACTATTGTCCCCCGGACTTCTTGATCTTCGTAACATGGCCCCTAAATTTGTCTTTTTGACAATTGGATTCTTGAATTTAAAAATTTGTGGCAAAGAGGAGCACACACACCCATAATTGATAGTGGTGTTGATTTTTAAAAACAAAATTGATATGTGACTAGGCCATTCATCGTTAATTAATAATATATGAGGTTCTGTACCCTTTTATGCATTTAAATTTAAGGGCTCGTTTAGTTCGTTAATTTGAGTTTTTAATCCAAGTTGAAATATGATTTTATATGAGAGTTTTTCACTGTAGTAAAAAAGTTAGATGTGATTATTTTTAAGAATTTTTTACTATAACAAAACTCGAATTCTAAATTCGAATCGATGAAATGACCGAGGCTTAAATTTATGAAATTTTAGGTAAGCTTTGAAATTAATATTATTGTAAGAACAAGTTTTGGTAAAATAGATAGAATAAACACTCAAGCTCTTAATTGACAACCCGTGTGCATGTCAAATGTTCATTCTATCAAAAGACTTTGAAAAATACCTACAATATCCATTGTATTTTTTTTTTTTTCAATTTTTCGGGATTCTCTGATTATGTTATTATTAAATGTCTAAAATATATCCCTACAAATGTTATTAATCAGAAAAGTGTTCCCTATATTTTTTAAAAATATAAAAAAGAAAAGGCAATTCGTAACCTAGCCATATTTTTAAAATGCCAAAATTATTCTTTGTAATTTTTATTAAATATTCGTTAATTAAAAACTTCCAAAAATCAGAAAAGTATATTAAAAAAATCATTTTATGGACAAATACAAACCCTCCCTTCCCAATCAGCGATGCTTCGCGAAAGCATCGTTTGGGGACTTGGGCTGCAAGGGTTGGGCTAGGCTGCCGTTGGGGTGGGACTTTTCTTGCCACCTTTAGGGAGCATCGTTTGGTAATATTTTAAAAATAATTTTGTGACTCTAATTCTGAAATTACGTTTAGTTGGTTTATAAAAAAATTATTTTAAGTATAATAAAAAAATAAAATCGTATTTAGTTATATTTATGAAATTTTGTTTCGAGTATACGTAATTAATAATGTTAAATTAATATATTAAATAATTAATAATTATTAATTTTAAGATTGTTAATTGATATATTAAGTGATTAATTATTAATTGATAATTATTAATGTTAAATTAAAGGATCATTTTAAGTTTCAAGTTTTCTAATTTTAAGATTGTTTTAAATTTTCAACTAATTTATAGTTAATTAATATTTAAAATAATGTTCAACATAGAACAACAAGGGTAGCTAGGCATTTTCTATAATTTAATCAGTGTGAATGATCCTTTCGACTATTTTGTTAAAAAAAAAAAAGCCCACAAGAGATATTTTTTTCTTTTTACGTATTTTTTTTTTATCATTTTTTCCGTGTCTTTTACTTTATATAATTCTCCCACTTTTATTTTTGTTTCTTTTATCCTTTCTTTTTTCTTCTTTTTTTTTTTCAGCAATTTGTAAAATGGTTGTTCACTAGTCATTGTTTAAAATCATGATGGAATGGGTTGAATTGTCAAAGGAAGTGGCATGCTATTTACGTTTGCGGCTTCCCTATTCACAAGAGCAAATCCGATTGCCTCGTGAGTTGACGGTCGGAAGAAGGGGGGCTTGAAATTTGGTGAAATTATTGAAAAGGAAACACTCATAAATTAAATGTTAGTTTGGTGAAATTAGTGAAAAGTGGTGGTTATGTTCATATTTCAATACAGTTAAAGCGGGCTTGAAAGCTCCATCTAACTAAAGCATTACACGTTTAGCTAAATAGTCTAAAGTGGAACAGAATTTGATTACATAATATCAAGGGATGATTTCAATTTAGTAACCTATGATAGTGAAATTGTCTTTTAATATCATGTGTTTTCAATAATTATATATTGATATCTCTATCATGTAAAAAGTTAATTTTTGGTACCTTGAGGCCTTTTCTTAAGACAAAAAAAAAAAATGTTAAATTTGTCATTTTTAGTAATTTTTAATTTTAGTTGACTCGAAATTAATTTTTAAGATTTTTAATGCCATAAAGGATGTTTGGTTACTGAGATAAGTTTTTTTTTTTTTTTTTTTTTTTTTTGAAAACCTTTAATAAATAGTAAATTCGGGTAGACAAAATCAAAAAGGGAGTTGCTTTGATAGTCTGTCCTACCAGTAGTTCCAGTTTTTTACTGTTGGATATAGTCAAAATCACATTAGATTGAAAAAAATATGCATAACAGATAGATTCAAATATAGATTTGAAGGCTGAAAAATAAGAGATTACCGGTAGTCTATTTTTGAAGGGACTACCAAAAAAAAAAAAATCTAAATCAGAAATTATTAAAAAGGACAAATTTGATATTTTATGTCCCAAAAAAGGACTTTAGGGTACTAGAAATCAATTTTTCAAAAGATAAAGGTATTAATTTAAAATTTTAAAAAACATAGGATACTAAAAGATAATTTTACTATAACACATGGTACCAAATTGAAATTATTCCTATTGTGAAACATATGAGCTGATTGCGAACCTTTTCTCTACTGGTATGCTCTTCGCCTTGTGCTGTTTGTGTGGTGTATTTGTTTTGTTTAAAGATTTTTTTTGATAGAATGTTTTGTTTGAAGATTGAAACTTCCGGAATATGCTAACTGCTAATTGTTGTTTTAATTCTAGTTAACCAATAATGTTATTTTACGCTTTATGTCTTTCCATGCTAACTAGATTACGATTAATTGATTTTGTTATGTATATTTCACGCTACCATTGGAATTGATTTTTTGCCAGAAACGATGTACATTGAAGATCGGAGGGTTTGTTTGCAGCTTTGATGGGTTGCTCGTTAAATTTCGTGCCCGGCCCGACACTAGACTTGTAGGTTTTAAGACCGGATTGGGCCGATTCTCTCTTTTAAGATTGGGTCAACCCGATAAAAAATATTTATATCCGGCAGCTTAAATTTTCACCTCATATCAGAATCCATATATGACGATTGTTAATAGCTACCAAAATGAAGCATATATGTGTAGACGTGTACAATTATTCTTGATGAATTCCAATAGAGGACACCAGTAGTATTTTTGAACAGTAAATGAGTAAGCATATTGACAAATTTTTTTACAAAAAACAAAATTATATAGACAAATGAAGTATAACAAAAAAAAATGTTAGGTGTATTTTTTTTTTTTCGTTTTACCTATTACAGAATTTCCCCAAATAATTTGAGACAAACTTATAGATGCCAATAGATCTATAAGCTCAATACAATTACAGTAAAATGTTATTCTGACAATTTTTTCTTAAGCTGCAAGTAAGAGAAAGTGGAAGAGATGAATAACATAAAAACCAGAACAAACAATAAAGTAAAATCAGAGTAACAGTAAACCGTTTAGTTAGAGGATTCGTTCTCTGATTTAAATCATAATTCATAGTTCGTTATAGTATTTTTTCTCACAAAAAACACATGTAAATCGAAAATGATTCTAATCTCATAGTTCTAATCTAAGAACGAAACGTAAGTGTTTGGAAGCTACCTTCAGCCACCTAATACAACATTAATTATTTGTCCATTTTTTTCTTCCGCTCCAAAAAACAGAAAACAGGAAATAACAAGTAGAAACCACCAAAGATGAAAGACATCAATAAAAACAAAAATTAAAACACAATAACTTGCTTCATTACACTTTTAAATAAAATGGAATAATAAAAAATTGTGTTCGTTTTTCTACATTTGTGTCATTCCTTTATTTGTCCTTAAACATTATAGATTTTAGTTGCTTACTCATGAAACCAAATTTGATATAGCAACCTACATATATAAAGCTACGTTGTAGCCAAGAAAAAGGGGGGAAAAAGAGTCAGAATATATATATATATATATATATATTTATATATATATATATATATCAGAAAATACATGTATTAGGCATTGTTGCATCTAAAGACAGCTTAAGAGCAAATAAAGATAACATGAAAGTTAAATTCAAGAGTACGAAGAAATAAACAAAATTGTGAATTTATGAAAATATAAAAAAAAATACTGCCGGTTGCTACCTAAAATTCTAGTTTTCTAGTCATTGTCATGAAGAATACACAAGAAAAAACCATGCAAATAAAATAAGGAAAGGGGTCGGCAGTTATATTCTAAGATCCAGAAGAATCAACATTATTTTAAGAGGCTAATGACAATTTAAGGTGAAAACTGCATTCAACTTTATTAGCAGAAAAACTGATAATTTATTTTTTTTTGCTTAAACTGACAACTGATATACAACAGTCTTAACAACTTTTAACCTCAAATATGTCTATTGCGGACTGGCAAGAATCTTTAATGTCATCAACGCTCCTACTTTATGTCATGGAGTTCTACTCTCATCACCCAATATATAAATAGAAAACTTTTTCATGACTACTTTGACGTAGAGAAATTTAAAATGGCGGGTTTGAACTTGAAACTTCACATACTCTTGAATATTATCTTATCCATCTTCATCATTTGCTCTCCAGCCTCTAAATCATTCTCTACCAAAAGTTTCCTTAAATGTTTCTCTTCTCATCTAAAACACAACTCTAAAAAGGTCCCAATTATTTCGGAGATAATTCTAACTAAAAACAGCTCATCTTACTCCCCAGTCTTGCAATCTTCTATCCGGAACAAAAGATTTTTAAAAACACCATCGCGGTTAAAACCCGAAATCATTCTCACCCCGTTCCACGAATACCACGTCCAAGCAGCAGTAGTTTGCTCCACGCAAAACGATATCCAAATCAGGGTTCGAAGCGGGGGACACGACGACGAAGGTTTATCTTATATCTCCGATCATTTCTCTCCTTTCGTGATCATCGATCTAAACAATTTTCGTTCCATTAAAGTAGACATAGAGAAAGAAGTCGCTTTTGTCCAGGCTGGTGCATCTGTTGGAGAGTTGTACTACAAAATCGCCGAGAAAAGCGGAGTTCATGGATTCCAAGCGGGGTCGTGCCCCACAGTAGGAGTTGGAGGACAATTTAGTGGAGGTGGTTTCGGAACAATATTCAGAAAATATGGTTTAGCAGCGGATAATATTATCGATGCGATAATTGTCAACGTTAAGGGAGAAATTCTTGATAGAAAGTCAATGGGGGAAGATCTTTTTTGGGCCATTAGAGGTGGCGGAGGGTCGAGCTTTGGAGTCATTCTTTCATGGAAAGTCAAGTTGGTTCGCGTTCCTCCAACTGTTAGCATATTTCACATCCAAAAGACACTTGAAGAAGGTGCAACCAAGCTCTTTCATAAATGGCAAAGGACCGCCAATCACATCCATGAAGACCTCTTTCTTCACGCTACGACCGGAGTGGCAAGTACAAACGAAATCAACCGGAAAACCATTAAAGTTTCGTTCACGTCGTTGTTTCTCGGAACAGCTCAGAAGCTCGTCTCTTTAATGGAGGAAAGCTTCCCAGAACTAGGCTTGGAAATTAGCAACTGCACAGAGATGAGTTGGATTCAATCTGTTCTTTATTTTGCGGGGTTTTCGACCGATGATCCTTTAGAGGTTTTGCTCAACAGAAATATAACGGCCGATTTCTTCAAAGCCAAATCAGATTACGTGAAAGAAGCCATTTCAGAAGCTAGTTTAGAAGTTATATGGAAGAGACATATTGAAGATGAGGGATCGGTTCTGATTTGGACACCTTATGGTGGAAGGATGAGTGAGATTTCGGATAGCGAAATAGCTTTCCCACATAGAAATGGGAATTTGTACGGAATTCAGTACTTAGTTTCTTGGAGTGAAGATAACGAAACTGCAAATCATATAGGATGGATGAGAAGGTTTTATAGTTATATGGAAGCCTACGTTTCAAAGTCTCCAAGAGCTGCTTATCTCAACTACAGAGACATTGACATTGGCAAGAATGATATTGGTAATACAAGCGTTTCAAAAGCGTCTACTTGGGGGGTCAAGTATTTCAAGCATAACTTTAAGAGACTTGTTAGTGTCAAAACCAAAGTTGATCCTTGCATTTTTCAGGAACGAACAAAGCATTCCTGTCATGGAATCTTAATATATATATATATATATATATATATATATATATAATAAGTAGCTATCTATAAGCAGGTTAATTGTAGTTTGTGGTTTCAATTTTTGTTGTACACTTCATTAGCTATCTATCTGTTTCAGCATATAATAAGTACGGATGTTCTCGTTCTGCCAAATTTTGTCACTCATTGCCATGTTTAGACGTTTGGTTCATGGATTAGAATCATGTGATTAGAATCATTTTCAATTTACGTGTATTTTTTGTGAGAGAAAATACTGTAGCGAACCATGAATCATGATTCAAATTATGGTTTAAATCCTCAAACTAAACATCCCCGCATGACTCGTGAAATTTGTTTTCCCTATCTTCTTATATAATTAATTCTTATATAGTGTGTATGTATATGTGTTATAATCCCAAAGGACTGGCCCTGGTTCTCGCTCGCCCCAAATTGTGAGACAAGAAGTCGTGAGTTCAAGATATATAGCAAACATTACTCTTCTAGTATGAACTCATATATGTGAAAGAAACGCAAATACTATTATGACTTTATCCTCGAATTACAATTTAAATTTTTTACTATGGTATTTTCTCACATAAATTCACTTTTCAATTCAAATTCTGAATTAGAACAAGCGAAATGAATGGGCCTAAGTATGCTCTAATTCATACCATAGAATCCGCCAAAAAAAAAAGAACTAAACAAGAAAGATATAGTGGTAATTGGATATCATCAAAAAATCAAAATCATATTATCGCGATATAGAAAAATAAAGAACACCATTCGATTGAACAACAAATAACTAAGCATATAGAAAATAATGCTAGAAAAATAAAGAACACTAGAAAATAGTATTGCGGTTCGGTGCGCATACCTATATCTGCGGAGTCACGCCCAGACAGTGAATAATCCACTAAGATTAGAAGATTACAAAACACCGGTCAGTTTTACACACTCTAAGACTCTCTCCTTAACGATGTCACTACTGTGAAGAATCTCTTAGTGGTCTTATTCAGCAGGTACCACTCATTTTTGAAACTATAAACACCATTCGATTGACAGACTTTCTCCAAAAAGTAATTCGTTCTCCTCTCAAAGAACACACTTTTGCACTCAGTTTTTCAAGGGCTCACATACGGAGACTTTTTCTCAAGAACTCATACACGCTTATGAGCAGCTTTTTCAGAATGATACAGGCCCCAAAACAAAAGTCCAACCTGCTCTCAAAACGAATATAATCAGCCCCACGTGCAGCAATCAATCAAAAATACTTTCCATAAACAACCTCCATCCCACATCTGCTAGAATCATGAGACAATGAAATTGCCTTTCCCAAAAACTACTTTCCTTCTAAGGAAGAAATCATTCCAAATCTGGCGCAAATAACCAGAAACAGGATCTCCATGAACTGTCCAAAATGTCAATAGCCAATGTACTTATTTTTTGAATTTTTACAATACATTGCCCACAAATTGCCAACACAAAAAACCTAACATATACCGCCATGAGAGAGTAAAATGTCTTGCAGAAAAACAGTATGCGATAAGAGCTAGCTAGTTATTCTAGAGAGGAGCAAACCTGAGTTTGTTGTGAAATAGAACGAGAAAAAAGCATTAATTGATCCCTAATTAAACAAAATCGCTACTGGGGTTAGCTGCAATGGAGGAGGTAATCTCATTTTGAGTAAAAAGGCTGCTACTGGTTGTATCTTCAAAATCCAAATCGCTAAGATAAGTTGGCTTTGATCTAGCAGTGTCTATTACATCAACGTCTCCGGCAAGCATTCCAACGACACGTGACATTGGCGGCCGCATCGTTGGCGAGGCTTGAGTGCACAAAAGAGCTACTCTTATCAATCTGACGGCTTCCCTTTCATCAAGATCCGCCAAGGATGGATCCACCATGAGATCCAAATTTTCGTTATTTTCATGTAAACTCCACGCCTGTGAAAATGCAAGTAGTTTACAGCAGGATTGATTAATAAACTCTCTTGGTTACTTCCTAAAACCTGCAATATGCTTGGTTTTGACAGATATAAGAGTATCTACAATCCAATACCAAATTTTTATGTCAATACAAAATTTGTTGGTTATTATGTAAAAAAAGCATTCTCCATTAAGGTAAAATTCGATATTAGGTATTTAGAAATAATGAAAAAAAAAAAAAAAAAAAAAAAAACAAGATTTTTTATATATCAAGTTCTCCCAAATTCTTAAAAAATAAAAAAATAAATCGCGCATTTAATCTTAATGAAGGAAATGTATGACTGTCTCTATAAAACAAAATCGCTTATATTTTTTAAGATTAAAATACAACATTGTCCTCTTAACTTTAAAGTCATTTTTATTTTACCCTCTTAAATTTTAAAAACACTAAATTCGTACTTAAATTTTAAATTAGTCTCACTTAAACCTTTTTTTAAAATTTTATAGAAAAATGGAGTGTTAAATAAGATCACATGGTTCTTTTCATTCATTTTTAACGAAAATTATAAAAGAAGAGGGTAAGTGAAACTAATTTAAAATTCAAATAGCAAATTATATAATTTTTAAAGGGTATAAAGTAAGAAAAACTTTCTAACTCCGCCACTAAAAAGTATGACATGCTATGTTTCGTACCCGTTCAAGGAGATAAATCTTTTCATTGTCCTGGGTATAGAAGTTTGACCGTCCACTAACAACCTCCAAAGCAACGATACCAAATCCAAAAACATCAGCCTTCTCTGTCAAATGGCCACGCAATGCATATTCTGGAGCCAAATAACCTCTACAACATCACAAAACATAGCTTAGTGATTTTTTTTCAAATTGGTAAACTATTAATGTTAATTCAGTTCCATAACCATAAGGTAATTGAGATGTTAAGGCAAGAATTGGTTAAAAAACTTACATTGTCCCTGCAACTCGTGTGCTCATGTGGGTTTTATTGTCATCATAGAGCTTTGCCAATCCAAAATCTGATATTTTGGGACAAAGCTGTTCATCAAGCAAAATATTACTAGCTTTAACGTCTCGATGCACAATCCTTGGTCTGGATTCCTCATGAAGATAAGCAAGTCCTCTTGCTGTTCCCAAGCATATATTGAAGCGGGTCTTCCAGTCCAGGTGCAAGTCATTCTTTCCTGCAGTCGTCAACGTGCGGAATGATACTTTGTTTTCTGGGATTCAACTTGTAAATGTAAGGTACTCAATAGATTTGTATATACCAAATAGTGCTTGATCAAGACTTTTGTTTTTAAGGTACTCGTAAACTAGGATGCGTCGATTTCCCTCGATGCAGCATCCACACAGTTTCACTAGATTGCGATGTTGCACGACAGATATTGTGACAATTTCGGATACAAATTGTTCATTTCCATGATGAGATCCTACTGAAAGTTGCTTAACGGCTACTTCTCTCCCATCAGAAAGCGTACCCTATAAGAGTAAGACATTTCAATACAAAGAAAGGAAAGCTAAATGTGAAATAAAGCCATTATGCATACTTGGAGCTATTATTTTCAAGCAGAAAACTATGTTTGATCATCTCGATCGACCTTGTAAACTTGGCCAAATCCACCCTCTCCTAGCTTATTTGAAGATGCGAAGTCTCCTGTGGCAGCTTGCAGTTCAGAGTAACTAAAAGTATCGGCGTTGTGGCAGCCTATTCCAAGAAGTCCTGCATATTTAAGCCAGAATATAACATATAAAAATACTGAGCTTATAACAAGACTAGAATTTTCAGTTATTTGAATGCTTTTACCTTCGTCATCCTCATTGTTTGATTTTCGCCGAAAATAAAGTACTATTAGTACCAACATAAGACCCACAACAACCACAACAGGGACCGTAATACCTATAATCAACCCTGTGTTGTTGTTCTTGTCTCCTTGAATATGTGTTAAATGATCTGAGCAATAAAAGAGTAAAATTTTTCAGTAGAAATAGGAGAAATGAAGCATGTTAAACCATCATAATATAGATACAACTTTGTACAAATATTACCTGAACTAGCATGAAGAGCCGCTATCAAGGGACCGTAGTAACCATGCCTCGGTATACAGCAGGTTCCCTTACCAGCCCAA
Organism: Morus alba; assembly: GCA_012066045.3. Lineage (NCBI taxonomy): Eukaryota > Viridiplantae > Streptophyta > Magnoliopsida > Rosales > Moraceae > Morus > Morus alba. The sequence goes on along the minus strand of CP050227.2, from coordinate 2,193,633 downwards.
AACAAATGGATTTCAAGATAGTTCTCCGTAACGGTAACAGTGAAGTTCTTCACTTTTGCTTTCTCTACCCCACCAGCTTCCTTTGTAATTTCAAAGTCCTTTTGTTCTAGGCGTCCCTGAAAAGAAAATGATGAATAAGTGGTTGAAAAACTGTATGGGAAAATCTTTGCTCTCTGCAGTTGATTATAACTTGTAATGCACGGTACCATAACTTCCTTTCGGTGTAATTTACCATTTATTTACCTGAATATAAATATCAAATACGCGTCTTGCAAGGCCTGGCCAGGTCTTTGAGTCCCGATTTGGAAAACCAATTTCTGCAAAGTGCAAGGTTATAGTGTAATTTCCATTCACAAGGCCAAGACCATAGTATCTTAGTGATCCCGGGGTCATCCTTGCTGTTTGGAAAAGCACTGGGTTTTCATTGCTGCCAGTAACTTCTGCCTGCGAGCTTTCGAGATCTAGATCACCTCTTTTGTCAGCAAACAAACCCACCTTGCTGACTGCCCACCTCTCATTTATTACATAAAACTTGGCCGGCCCAAGAACAAACTCGTCAGCTTCATACACTGTGCCATCATGTCCTTTAAACTGAGGTCCACCACACTTGATTGCGAAGCTTGTAGCTGAATTTTTCATTAGAGAAAATTATTATGATTGATGTTACATGAGAACAATGCAATGGTTTTCACTTCAATTCATAAATGAATTTTCACGAATAATTTGTCAAATAAAAAGTAATTTACAGAGGGGGGGATTTCTATTGCATAGAAAGTTTCTTTGAAGACAGTGCAGACCAGAAAGAACTCTGCAAACAAACAACAACAACAGTTACTTCTTCGAAAGGTAAGAAACATTTGTTTAGGGGGGGAAAAAAAAAGTTGTCATGTGTAGGAGTCTTCCACTCACGCTCTGCTTGAGTTATCCAATGTGAAGTTGTTAGCCACTAAGTTCCTGCCAAAAAGGGGAAGAAAAAATCTAATTACTATTGCAAAAAACTGAAGCTGTGATAACCATGCAAAAATATGCACACCCGTACACTTTACGGCTTCGTTTGGAGGAATGATGGAAAGAGTTGGAAGGACGGAGAAGATGGAAGAAGAGGATTACAAAAATCCTTTATATTGTTTAGTAAGGGGAAGAGAGAGTTAAAAAGATGATAGTTATTTGATTAATTACTCTATTGTCTATTTATACAATATGTTATTATTATTTTACTATATTATCCTCTTCCTCTCTTCCTTCGAACCAAATACGGACTTGATCCTCTCCCTCCACCTCTCTCCTTTCACCCGTCTTACTCCCTCCATCTCTCCCTCCAACCAAACGCATTGTGAGGCATGGAGAAGAATCTTTGAATACTTATAACGAGGAAGTAAAATTTGAAAGAAGACATACAAGTGCGATAGCGAGCCGACCCATCGCGGCAAGCGTCCCGACAGGAAATTGTATGACAAATCTCTGCACATAAAAAAGTGTCCAACCACATTTCAATGCCATAAGTAAGTCGTCCTGGCCCAAGTATCCAAATAAGCGAAATGGAAGCTATAAGTTTATATCCTTTTCTATAGGAAAAAGTACTTTAGTCCCTTAAATACGACATAATCGCTTCTTGGATTCAGTAATATTGTTATGTTCTATGAATATTAAGCAGTTGACTCTTCATAATATACATACAAGAACTTACATATTATCAAGATTGGGACTCCATTCATCAGGAAGGGATCCAGATAGGCTATTGTTTCCAAGAAATCTGGTCATTTCAGTAGTAGCATAAGGTCAAAACCAAGCCACCCGAAAAGTTAAAAGGACAAGAACAAAAGAGGTGATCAGTTTAATTTGAGGAAGCTCTTAGGTTTCGACATTTGAATCTGGTTGAAGAAAAGAAATCTAAGAGATTATAATGAAAGCAGTAATCTTATTTACAAGTATATCAGATTACTCAGGTTGAACAGCAAACTAGGAATCGTGCCTGTTAGCCTATTGAAACTCAAATCCCTGCATATATCCATGAAAAAAAGTTAAAGTAGCAAATATAATGACAACTATATATATATATATATATATATATATATATATATTTTTACTAAGCGGTGTGCCCTTGCGACTTGTGTTTATTTCTCTATTAGAACATACAGTGTTTTTAGACGTCGGAGTTCGGTAATGGAAGGTGGTATTGGACCAGAAACCAATGCATTTCTTAGAATTCTGTCGGAAGAAAAGAAAACTAGTAGTAAGTTAAATGGTTAGGAGGATAAATGCATGAGAAAGTATACTATAGAAAATAAGATGATGTACATCTGACATGGAATCAAGGAGTTCTTTACTTACAACTCAGTTAAGTTCTCCCAATTTTGAACAAAATCAAGGGTAGAACTTCCGGTGTATAAATCGCCAATTCGCCTGCATATGAATTAGGAACAAATAAAATTAATATTTAGTCTTGTTCCTACAGGGGAACTGGGAAGAGAGATCAATTAGAGAAACTTTCCAATCTCTCTACGTACTTACAGGGATTCCAATGAGGTCAACTGAGAAAAACTGGATGGTATGGGACCTTCAAGAGAGTTACCTTGTAAAGTCCTACAAAACATTTGAGACTTGTGAAACTAAGGGGCTGTTTGGTGCTTAGGTTCATACACTGGAGCTGATTTAGAACCGGCTTTAATTGATGTTTGGTAGACCAATTTGGTACATCAATTTGGACTGTGGAGCTTCTTTAGAACTGGCCTAAATTGGCAATTTGCTGATTTACTCCCTTATATTCAAGGAATCCTAACCGAAATATCAGTTCCGGTTTACTCTCTCAAACTGATGTTTTCAAGACGTATCCAAGCACAATTCGGATTTTATTCTTTGCTCGAATTTACACTTTAACTACATATTCAAACGCCAGTTCGGATTGCAATATAAACCGCACAGTTCAAATTTTACAGATCCAACGAAAAAGTTTAAAAACTTTAAAGTTTGAACCCGCGTAACAAACAGAACCTAAAATCTCATCTTATAAGTTCTGGTCTATATACATGATCAGAGTTTCCTGTACTCACAAATTTGTTAACTTTGTCCAGTTGCCAATGAAGTCTGGTATCTTCCCTGAAAGAGGAGTGTCCAAAGCATCCCTGATATTTGACAACATATAAATAGCTAAGACAAGTGCAGCCAAATTTGTCTTTTAGCATATGAAAGTAGTCGAATTGCATTCCTTACAAGACTCGCACTTTTCGAAGATTACCAAATTCGGATGGAATTTCACCGCTTATTCCAGAACTGTCGATGTAACTGCACAAACAAAATTGAGATGAATGTGGTTTTCAAGACATTAACACAGAACAGCTTACTAGAATGATGCTTAAGGTGAAGTGGATTCGGAGTGAACAATACTTTTAACCACTCAAGTTTGGAACACCTTTTAGCATCGACATTATTGTATAAAACTTCAAATTGAACCTTAAAAGATATAATTTCAGTTTCATAATTAAAAAGCATCTAATTGCAGAAAGCAATGACATTGGCCTTCCTATTAAAACACACATAAATTGGCCTATTAAATAGTGAAGCCTCTATAGTACACCTTCAATATTAGTTGGCTGCAAGTATATTCAACTTATAGATGTCAAATCCTGGCTAAGATTTTCATACTAGAAACTCTACATCAAAGCTACAATAACTAAGAAAACTTATAAATTGGTAGAGGCACTTTGTAATAATGAAACAGACTTACATTAGCTCAAGGTTGAGCAAGTTACCAAGTTCTGGGGGGAGTGATCCAGATAAATTATTTGATCCCACAGCGCTGAAAAACATATATTAAAGATATATGACTATATGAAAAGCATTTAATTAGGAGTAATCTGTCAAGCAAAAAAAAAAAAAACAGGAACCAAAGTGATACAATACTCATAATTCAGGGAATCGTGATGATAATGACTCTAAAAAAGTATTGACTGTACGAAAGCAGTCATTCGCACTGGCAGGGATTACAATGAGTAGTCTTTGATGTTGTTTGCATAGAATGCTAATGGTAAAAAATTCTAATTAACCAAAAACTCATCATTAAGTAACATCAAAGTCAAAGCTTACAAGTCAGTAAATACCTAAGTCATAACAATAAGTAATCGTTAAGTAACATCGAAACTATATCACACAACCTAACAAAATTTAAGCAAACTAAATGTGTTGCAGGGCTAAAGTGCTGGAACAGCACTGTGTTTTTTGGCAACACACATTCTAGTCATATTTTGCAAACTAGGTAAGTTATACAGCTCTCATGATTTCATAAATCATTGCTCATATATCTTGTCACAAGCTCCCGAAGGCTTTCAAGTTTAGTTTGCATTCGGAACATATGAAACTTACTACATTTTAATTCAATGTCATTGCAAATTTTGGGTTAATCTCAGCGGTAGCTTCTGAATTTTGGGTTTTGCCAATTTATCTCCTGAACTTTAAAAACTCTAATTTTACTCTTTAAATATTAAATTAGTCTCACTTAATCTCTTTGTTAAATTTTCTGTTATAAGTGGTTATGAGGTCATTTTATATTTGTCTTTAATAAAACTTCTAACAAAAAAACCATGTAATCACACTACTACATTTTTTCCGTCCATTTTTAACAAAAACTTTATCAAATGGGGATAAGTAGGACAAATTCAAAATTCGGGATTAAAAAGAGAATTTTTAAAGTTTGGGCATCATACTGGGAATGTAATACCCGAGATTTAATTAAGCCTTAAGCCAATAATAAATAAATTTAGTAAATTAAATCATGCACCACATTTACCATTTATCGTAAAGTTATTTGTTGGCATTATATTTTATTATTATAGCTATCATATGATTTTATTAAGCTTATAACTTTGCTAATCAAGTTTTGAGTTTTAATGTGCAGTGCAACTAGCTCGATGTGGAAACTCAATGTACTAAACTTATGAAGCAAAAAATGATATTAATTATGATTATTTAATATGATATTTTACCTCTATTATGATTCATTTAATGATGAATTATTATTTTATATTTTTATTATATGATTTTATGTAAATGTGTTAAGGACTTAGTTGCTATTTTGAGTTTTTGTGAGAGAAGGCTATGTTAGCAAATTGAGTGAACTTTAAGCACCTAATTGAAGAAGAAAAATAGAGACTTTAGAGCTGATTTTATGAGGTTATGATAGTTGTTAGAGACTTAGAAAAACCTAGACACTTGTTCTATAATAAGGTCACTTTACTTTTGCTTAGTTTCTATCAAGTTTAGACTTTATTTTTGGGTCTATTTCAACAACAACAACAACAACAACAACAACAAAAAAAAAAAAAAAAAAAAAAAAAAAAAAATCAAGGTTTTGAGCTTCTATTCACTTGGGAATGAGTTTTTCTTTGAGGTAACTTCTTTCTTAAGCTAGAAACTTAGATTTTAGAGATTAAGATGTTGAAATCCTACTTGAGATTCAAATTTTTGATGTGGTTTATCATGCATGTTGGTTGTATACCCTTAAAAATGAGTTTCTTGAGGTTTTGGTTCAAATATTAGTTTCTAGGTGAAATTAATGATTTTAGCTTGATATTATTGATGATTATTTGCAGACAAACTCTTATTAGGATGATGATTCATGTATTTGAGAGTGGGTCTTGAAAATTAAGATCTACATGCTAGGTATTTGATGAAATGTTCAAATATAAGTCATTTGTACAGCTTATGTAGATTCTATTTTCATGCTATATATATTTATGATTTTGACTATTTTATATTTTTTTTATTAAACTATACATCTCAAGCTGTACATAATTTTTTGAAACACTCTGAACCGAGTTTTCTACATTTAGTTATGAATTTTATAAGTTCAGCTAAAAAGTTGTCATTTTTTTGATGAGATTTTACTTCAATCAGGATTTCGGGCTGTTTTTGTTGGGAATGGTGTCCTAGAAGCATGAGATGTAATAGGACATTTATTATTTATTTAATAAAAGAGTTTATTCATTATTTTATGTGCATATATTTATGAATATTTTATGAATATCAATGAAAATTCCATGATTATTTATGTAACCTTAAACATTGTATATAAGTGTTATATACGAGAGGATAATGTTTAAGGATAATAATCAAAAAGCAATGTTCATAATGAATTTAATTAAAGTTCGGAATCTTAATTAAAACATTATTAATACATGTCATTCCCATTTAGAATGGAACAATGTTATCCGGCACTGTTAATATGGTGAGATATTGAATGAGTGTATTTCGTATAATGAGATTATGTGGAACAAGGACACAGACACAATATGAATTTCTAATAATTTCCGTTAAGTATAGAAATTCTAATTGAGTCTACCGATGGTCATATATAGAATAATCTTAATCCTGAGTTCTTAACAAACTCCTATTTATGGATTTGTGTCTTTTGATTTACTCTCATGCGGATTCCGAGACCCCGAATCCTATTCCTTGTATTTTGGAGACATGATGAAGTAGGTAGTGGGAATGTTATTATACAAGATGGAATCCATTCCTTCTTGAGAAAGAAGTAGATAAATAATTCTCTTGAGGGTTGATTCGGTACTTGGACCAAAGGGGAGCTCCGATTCATGAATGTGTTTTATGAATCATTTGTCCATTAGAGAATCAATGATACTCAAGGATAAAGATATAATTAGAGAGGTTAACGGATTCTACCTGGCTCTAATTATGAATTATTTTTGGAGGATTGATCTATATGCAATGACTATATCAAATGGACACTTCACAGTTTAGAAGTAATTTATATCTATAATTTCGAGAGTGCAATTCCAAGTTTATAGTGGAGTAACTATTAGAATTAACAGAATTAATTAATTAATTAAAGTGTTTAATTGATTATTAATTCTATTGGAGCTTCGGGATTATAGGTCCATTAGTCCCCGCTGCGTCGTCCTAGTAATTCTACCGCATACGAGAGGACAAAATGGGAATTTTAGAATTACGAATTCTAAAATTAAACACTCGGAAATAATTAATTGAGAATTAATTATTATTTAAATAATGTGATTATTTAAATTTGAATTTGAACACATCTAGATTTATCCATTTGAGCTTATTTAATAAGTTGTTCAATTTAGAATTCAAATTAATTTAAGTTTGACTTAAATTCAAATTTGAATCAGAATTAAAATTGGACTACTGGATAAAGGATAAAATATCTTCCTTCCTTATCTATAATAGGCGCCACACATAGGGATAAACCCTACTAGTGTGGCCGGCCACCTTAAGGATAAGGGGAAGGGATTTTTTGTTCCAAATTCAAATAGGAGATAATTAACAAGCTTTATCTTAGAGATAGAGATTGGATTCCTTTTAGAAGTTTGACTTCTACTCTCTAAATACTAATTTTTGAGACAATTTTCGGAATGCCTTTTTGCCCTAATTTTAGAGGTGGCCGAAATTTCTCTATAGAAATTTTGAAACAATTTTTTCAGCCCTAAAGGTTCAGGCTGGCCGGATTTCTCAAGTAGAGAGGAAGGAAAAATTTTTCTCCAAAAATTCGACATCGTGCATGCGTTGGTGTTTGTGGAAATTCGAGTGTTTATTGTAACCCGTTTTGTCTCATGTGTGCCCACACACACGTCTTCGTGGATTCTAGGAATTGACGTGAAAGACATTGGTTTTCTAAACACAAAGCTTTGGAGCAAGGATTGTTCGAGGTCAAAGAACTCAAGTTATCAACCGAGTCGGCCTCCGGTATTTTTCCGAATTGAGTTCTTAATAAATGAATTAATGAGATTAATTTATTCGTGCATAAATTAATATAATCTATAGCGTATCTCAAAGGTTTTATGAAAATTTTTGTTATACACGATCCGCCTTTCCGCTGCGCTTTCGCATCCGAATTCGATTCGGGAACCAACAGTTTTTTGCTAGTTTGAAAAATCTGAAACCTATCACATAGTAGCTCTAAAAAGAGGGTTTTGAGTCTACTTTTATTTGCCACTTGTCTCATAATATTTTGAGTTTTGATGAATTGGTTATGAATATTTTCGTAACAATGCGGAGTTATGTGTTTTGTTAAATGATGATATAAATGAGATTTTGAAAGCTATGTTTTTAAAGGTTAATTAGCACATTGAAGACTCCCCATAACTAGCTAGTTTGTGCTTGCAAAGTGGTGATCGAAATTCAAGTAAGTAGAGTTAAAGTATTTTCAAAACTGCATCATAAGACCAATTTGACGAAATAACTTGTTCAAAATTTTAATTTATGCAAGTTTATTCTCTTATGAAATTCTTATATGTATTATGTTCAAAGATATTCATAATTAATTATTTTGAAAGATATTATGATATTTACTTTTTATGTTTTTACGTTTTAAGAGATTTTATGGTATGGTATATGGATGAGAGGTTGGGTAAGCAGGGGTGCGAGAGACCGGTGCCCCAAATTAGAGTAACTATCTCTTTGAGACAACTAGAGAAAAATGCTAGTGGGAAGTCACTTATTGATCACATGAGAAAGAGATTTTAAAAACCTCACTTAGTGTTTAAGAGAAGAGAATTGGCCAAAATTAGAGAAGGTCTTGTATAGAGAGGCTAACCAAAGTTATGTATCATACCTAAACTAAGAATAAGTATGAAAGTTTATGAACAATGTTTAACAAAGAGATTTCAGTCACGAAGATTTTAGATACTTACTTTATTTGAAATCTACTTACTGAGTTTTTGCTCATTAATTTTACCTTGTGATGTAGATGATGTTGTAGTTACCGAAGAGTTAAAAAAAATTCCAGGATTGGCTGAGTACTCCAAGTCTTACATCTGGCATCATGCTTATATGTACTTCCAAACAATAGATGGGCCCAAAATGTTTTTTCGTTACTATGTCGCTTTTAAATAACTGTTTAATGTCTAAGATTTATGGTTGTAATCATTTTGTGCACCGACTCATTTTGTTCAAAAACTTTTACACAAATTTTGTGCTGAAATCAACCACAAGTTTCTGCATCTTAAAAATGACATTTTTTTAAGTATAAAAAGTATGTTTTAAGTAGCACTGACTCGCTACTGTCTGTTTTACATACTTTTTTAATCTGATATGATTTTAACTAGATTTAATGCTAAAAAACTTGCACTACCGGTAGAGAGGCTTATCGGAAAAGTTCCTTTTGTTTTATGTAGGGAATTGTGTCTTTTTAGTAGTCAATTTTGCCTAAATCTGACACTAGGAGTGATCTGGTGTGATCAGAAAAACACAAAGATGACTTTGTGTGATTTGGAAAAAGCAGATGATATCGCAACATTATTTATTAAAAACGAAGGGCATAAGATAAAATCGAAACAAACTTTAAATAAATATTGGGGGTGATTTTTTTCCCTAATGCGTCCATGAAGATTTAAAGAATAATTTAGATGAAACCTATAAAATAAAGCTATATGCAGAGGCAACAACTCCTAAATTTGATACTAACTGTTCTTTGTTCTATCCAACCTTACATGGCTTTGATATGTCTTCCATACGTTTTAGGGTAAAATATGCACTTAACAAATCAAGAGATTCAAAATTATATCTCAGATAACATACGTTCCCCTATTTTTTTTTTTTTTTTTTTAAAAAACAAAGGAATAACATTAAATTAATATTTGCAAACAAAGACTTGATATTAGTGTTTGAGGGTTCAAATCAGACGGTCTGAATCAAAATTTAAATTTTATAAGAGTAAACATGTATTAGAACTTTTTAAATTTAAATTTTTTTATAAGAGAAAATATTATTTGAACCAAAACCATGGTGGTTTGAAGTCTCAAACCAAACATGCACAAAGTGTCGTGTAACTAGTCTGATAGCTTACAGCATAATTAGATTCTTAAGGCTTCCTAGCTCCTTCGGAATGGTCCCATGAAATGTATTGTGGCCAACATCCCTGAACGGAACCAACAAAACAATGCCCATCAATAATCTACTTGAAAATATGTTGCCTTTGAATCAAAGAATGTTTTATCATTGGCCAATGCATTATGTACAAATTCAAACAACTAAAAAACTTGAGCTTCACACGTCTTCAAAAGATAATCCTATTCTTCATGATGCTCTTGCAAGACTTTATGGTTTTTAGTTCTCTCTTCTATTGCCTAAAAGCAAAAGTAAAAACATGCTAAATAGGCCTTTTATATCTGAGAATACTAGCACCATTATTTCTGTTATTCTCTTTGTCACTTTCTACATTCACTGTTTGATACGTGGACTGTATTAATAAGATATATTATTAGTTAAACATAAAATGAGATAATAAAGTCTATGTTTCAAATAGTAAATGCAGAAAGTGAGACAAAGAGTGATGCTACCATTTCTCTTTTATGTGTAAGATTAATGGTTTTGGTAATAGTCCAATAGAGATTATTTGTGAGTCGCTAATGTTCAGTTGAAATGATCTCTAGCTTGTAAGACAAAACGAGGGAAACGAAGTCGGACAATTTCTTCTTTAAATATACTTACAAATATTGCAGCGCAGTCAAATCTCCAAGGAATGGTGGCAAAGTACCAGTGAAGTAATTTAAGAGGATTTGCCTACATATGTTTGAAGATTCAATTTTTAACTCTAAAGGTTAAACAACAATAAAAATGACATGGGGAAAAAAAGCAATATATATATATATATTTATAGAGGAGTGGATAAATTGAAAATCCATACATGACTGTCAGATATTTCAAAGCTGTAATTTCTTTGGGAATCACCCCTTGCCTGTCCAAAGACTGCACTCTCCTACAAATATTTTACAATGAAATTAAAGGTAAGATGTAATAAATTGGCAAAAGAGAGTGAGATATATGAGATTGCGAATTTTATTCCTCGATTTTAAATTTGTGTGGAGTACTCCACCCAATCTTATTTTGAGAACTTATAAATTAGTGAACAATAAGTATGTGGAATTGATTCCAAATATTCAACTCATTCTCTAGTCCCCCTAAGTAGACATACCATTGACACAACCACAGGAACTTCTTATGTCATTAAAATAAAAAAAATTAAAAAAAAACAAGAGAGAACGAAAGTTATTTATATGTGTCTTTTTTTTTTTTTCTTTGTTAGGAAATATACATGTATATGTTAGTATTGTGTGCACATAAGTATCTCTAGTTCATTGCCAAACTAATTTTTCATGCCAAATTCGACAATTGAATACGAAAATCACTCTCTAAAATAGTATTATTTTTCATGTTACATTTGAAATATACTATATTTTGTGTCAAATTTGATATATATATATATATATATATTTGATATTTGATTGCTATTTGATTGGTGTATTGAAACTTTTTATTTATTTTATTATAGCATTGTCATTTTTAAAATTATTTCGAAATTAAAATTTACCATCACAAGTTCGTGAGCTTATGATTATGACAAAAAAAAAAAAAAAAAGAAAGATATAGCATTTTAAATAGTGCTATTATTAGAGCATAAAATAAAATAACATTTTTTTTTGTATTCAATAAAGTATTGACATTAATATTTTGTTTTCAATATGATTTAATAACTTAAATATAGGAGCTAATTTAGTAAGATAAAAAAAAAAAATGAAGTAGCGATAATTTTTTATTTTCAATCATTATTAAATATGTATATGGTTATTAAAATATATATATATATATATATATATATATATATATATACACACACACACACACACACATGTGCGTAGAAATTAAAACCAGAGAAAAGAAAACATACAGGTGAGTGATGTGGCAAGTCTTGTTGTTGTCATAGGTACAGTCACATTTGATGCCTGGGTTGTTATCTTTGTGCCCAATAGCTCTTTCGTCATCGATGGCAGATCCTGAGCACGGCTCTCCGCTGATATTCCACGTGGCGTTTGCTGACAATCGTATCTCCCAATTTTGGAATATTGCATTTAGTGCTCTCACTGCCCTTGTTATAATGCATCACACTGTCATCATCGTTTACATCATCATTTTTATCCTTTAATTAACTTATATTTATTTCACTAATTCAAATTTTATTATAATAAAAAGTTCTAAAAAATAATCACATTTAGTTTTTTTATTACAATAAAAAGCTCTCACATAAAATTACATATCAATTTAAATTAAAAACTCAAATCAGCGAACTAAACGGACCCTTAAAATTATATGCTAAACTCAAAAATATGCCTCTGAACATGAAAGTTTTGGTAAATTTATTCCTTAAATATGAGATCAAAGTTAAAACATTAATTAGAGTTGAACGTTAGTAATCATCTCCTTCTCATTCTCTCTCGAAAATTTATGCATTCATATTTCATCTCATAAATTAGAAGATATATAACCTTCTCTCTTTCTAAGTTTAATAAAAGTTATAAGCACCGAAATGTCAACCTCAGGACTGTGATCCTAAAACTACTTCCCTTGACAAGTCCTCATTGACGATGGTACCTCACTGAGAACCTCCACCAATGATAAAGAGTAGGGTTTTTGATGCATCGCATATGGACAGGAGTAGACCAACTGGTTAATCAGTTGCATACTTCCAGTTAACCATACTTCCAGTTAACCAGATGATGGACTTCCAAATATGACCAGAATTTCGAGAATTGCATTTAAAATTCTGATTTTAAGGTCTCATTCATTTCACTGATTCGAGTTTAGAATTCAAATATTATTATAGTAAAAAGTTCTCAGAAAGTCATATTTAACTTTTTTACTACAGTAAAAAAATCTCACACAAAGTCATATATCAAGTTGAATCAGCGAACTAAACATGCCCTAAGTTTATTTTTCTATTTTATTGCTTCCCATTTTTAGATAAGCTTAATTCCAAATTTTAGATAGGTTTAATTCTCAACTGCTGGACCACTTAATTTGTCCATTCAAAAAAAAAAACAAAAAAAAAAAAGTTTAATGAGTCCCAACTGCTGGACCACTTAAATGGGACCCATTCCCTGAAAAAATTCAATCTTGGCACTCAATAAAAACCGACGCCTTGGTGTTTGGTGGGCCATTATACCCCCACATGGCAATTGTTTTCAATTTTTTTGCCCTAAGACGCAGATGGCAGTTGATGTCAAACACCACCTGCGACTCCCAAACGAAAAACAAAAAGACATAGACGCCCCTTGGGGCGGCTAGACTAGCAGTGGAGCCTGGGCACTGGGCAGCCAGCCCATGCGGGCCATGCTCTCTCGCATGCGGATAATTATAATAAATTCCAACTTGTTCTTTTATCATAATTTAATAAATACATCATCTTATGCACAAAGATGCTCAACCTAACCTCAAACTTTGTTTATTTTCTAAAATTCAACTCAAATGAAGTTTAGTTAATGAATTTAGAATCGTAAGAATCATTCAGAATAACTTTCGTAACAAACAGAGCATCCGAATAAAAAGAAATCTAATTTCAGATGAAGATCAACTTGAAATCTTCGGTTTACAAAATGAAATGGAGATGAAAGAGAGAGACCAAACAAAAGGGCAAGTAACGTCTGGTTTTTTTTTTTTTTAAACATAGTGCTAAATCAAAGTTCGTGGTATGAGTGAGAAGCGCTTGATTTGCAAACACAAGTTCTGAGAAGAAAGAGGAGAAGAAATTAATCAAAGTACCTTCTGAAGGGTCGGTGGTGGCGTTCTGAGCTATGCATTTCTGAGGAGAAAAGACTAAGAAGATGGAGAAGCAGAAGTGAACATAACTCCACCACCAAATCCGATTACAAAATGTTGGCCTTTTCACCCAACTCGTCCTCATGTAATAATATTTCTTTCTTTTTTTTCTCTTTTCTTGGGTGAAAAACTTTTTGAGATGTTTTTTCTTGTCTTCGCAAAGACAGAGAATGGGAAGAAAGAGGAAGGAGATGGTTGGTTGAGACTTGGACATATAATATATATCAATTATTTACACATAGGATATGTAATATATTTTTCTATTCCCACTGATAATAGGGTCGTATTTATCACATTTTTTTAAATTCAAGGTTTTCTTTTTTTTTTTTTAGATTGCAATGGTTTAAGGGAGGAAAAAAAGCCTATTTATTGAGGGTTTGTTATTTATTACGGTGACTGTATGATTGTTTGGAGGGAGACTTCTGAATGTTGAAAGTGACAGCGTTGAGAAGTAGTACTTTACCCAATGCTAACCATTCGATTGCTTCTGCCTTTTAGTTGCGATGGAAAGTCATTCAATTTTTCGGCTCGTTTAATTTATTAATTTAAATTTAAATGTGATTTTATGTAAAAAATTTTATTATAATAAAAAAAAATATATGTAATTATTTTTAAAATTTTTTTACTATAACAAAATATAAATTTTAAACTCAAATATGTAAAATGAACGGAACCTTTATTATACTATTTAATGAGCCAAAAAAAAAATCTTATTATACTAGTCTAAAAGCAAGTGCGTATGTACGTGTGCATTCAAATTGTTGAATTTTTTAGGAACACGGGTGTAAATATCTTAAAAAGAAATTAGTTTTTCTATTGATTTATTATTATCTTAAAAATAAAAAGTTATTGAGCCATTTATATGGGGAAACTTTCAGGAATGCCATTGAAAAAGTAATATTATTTTTTTCTATCGTTAATTTTAAATTTCTAATTTATGTCACTAAAAAATATTCTACTAAGTTAGATTATTTTTCATATCTTATACGTTATCTTTTATATCTTGTTGAATTATCTTTTTGTAAGTTATTTTTCATATTTTGATAGGATAATTTTCATATCTTTATGTTTATTTCTCAACATTTTTTTTTTGAATTCTCTCTTTTCTCTTCTCTTCTCTATGCATGGCCACCAACCTCCAATGAACTTTTGGCGTCTGTGGGCTCATCGGAAAGCTCACGATGATCAGCTGAGTCTGGAACCGTGCCTTGTAGCTGCCAGTTCTGCTGGAGGAGACTACCCTTGCAGGCAGAAATTACGAAACACTTAAAATTTCAGATCTTTATATCTATCGTCTGACCTTTAATTGAGGTGATTTCGGTCTCTATGGGCAAATAAAGTAATGAGACGAAGAGAACCGAACTAGTTTCTCCGACCGAATCTTACTGCAGCACCGTTGCTGAAGTATCGCCCAAACCCATTGAGCCATCGTTGAATTTTACTTTTCGGTGGGTGATGGTGTGCACCGCCAGCATCAAATGTTTTAGAGGGTGACCACAAGTCAATCTAGTCCTAAAGCCGTGAAAACATAGTTTGCTGAGGAATTGAGGACCTCTGTTGTCACAGTCATCGTAGCACCGTTTTACTAATCTAGTCGTTCGATCATCGTGATTTAGGTGTCAATTCAAAGTGAGAGGGAGAGAGACACAGCAAAGTGAGGGGAGGGAAAAATTTGGAGGAGAGAGTGAGAGAAAGATATGGGTAGAGTGAAAGATAGAGAGAACGAGAAAAGAGGAGAGAGAGGCGCGTGGGAGAAACTATTTAATATTGTAATTTTCTCTTCTATATATATGTAAATATAGATATAGAGTATTAGATTATAAATATGTACGTATGTAGGTATATTAAAAGTGACAAAGACAGAGGGTCATAAATGTCTTTTACGTAGTATCCAATTTTGGTATTATCATGTGCATTTTGCGCACTTGAAATCTGTACGATTTATGCAATTTTTTCTTTTTTGCTGCAGTTAATTTACGCAAGTTGTTCTTTATTATTATTTTTTTTCCCCAAAGAAGTTGTTCTTTATTATTAAGTCACTTTGTCATTATATTATATTTTTTTCAAGGCACTACTTGTCAGTATATTATTAAACTACTTGTCGATATTTTTTTGGTACGCCGTGTTATATTAAAATATGCGTGTGATACCTCATATTTTTTATAATTTCATGCATGTATCTCGATATTTTACAAAATATTTTTTGATACCAAAAATAGTTTTTTGATATATGACAATGTCAAATTATTACATCTTTTGTTTATTGCATCTTTTAACCTTTAATTTTTATATATTCTCAAATATATTTCCTTAAATACTTTTTTTAAGGTTATTTAAAATATTATTATTTTTAATTATCTTACTAAATTTATTTATTTTTAAATGTGTCCCTACATAAACATCTTTTACCTATGATCTTCATAAATTTCAACTTTAATTGCAAAACATTTTGCACAAATTTTTTTCAAAGGAAGTGGCAAGCTATTTACGTTGGCGGCTTTCCCTATTCACAAGAGCAAATCCGATTGCCTCGTGAGTTGACGGTCGGAAGAAGGGGGGCTTGAAATTTGGTGAAATTATTGAAAAGGAAACACTCATAAATTAAATGTTAGCTTGGTGAAATTATTGAAAAGTGGTGGTTATGTTCATATTTCAATACAGTTAAAGCGGGCTTGAAAGCTCCATCTAACTAAAGCATTACACGTTTAGCTAAAAAGTCTAAAGTAGAACAGAATTTGATTACATAATATGAAGGGATGATTTCAATTTAGTACCATGTGTTTTCAATAATTATAAATTGATATCTCCATCATGTAAAAAGTTAATTTTTGGTACCTTGAGACCTTTTCTTAAGACAGAAAAAAATGTTAAATTTGTCATTTTTAATAATTTTTAATTTTAGTTTACTCGAATTTAATTTTTAAGATTTTTAAAGCCATAAAGGATGTTTAGTTACCCGGATAAGGTTTTTTTTTTTTTTTTTTTTTTTTTTGAAAACCTTTAATAAATAGTAAATTCGGGTAGACAAAATCAAAAAGGGAGTTGCTCTGATAGTCTGTCCAACCGGTAGTCCCAGTTTTTTATTGTTGGATATAGTCAAAATCACATTAGATTGAAAAAATATGCATAACAGATAGATTCTAATATAGATCTGAAGGTTAAAAAATAAGAGATTATCGGTAGTCTATTTTTGAAGGGACTACCAAAAAAAAATCTAAATCAGAAATTATTAAAAAGGACAAATTTGATATTTTATGTCCCAAAAAAGGACTTTAGGGTACTCGAAATCAATTTTTCAAAAGATAGAGGTATTAAAATTTTGAAAAACATAGGATACTAAAAGATAATTTTACTATAACACATGGTACCAAATTGAAATTATCCCTATTGTGAAACATATGAGCTGATTGCGAACCTTTTCTCTACTGGTATGCTCTTCGCCTTGTGCTGTTTGTGTGGTGTATTTGTTTTGTTTAAAGATTTTTTTTGATAGAATGTTTTGTTTGAAGATTGAAACTTCTGGAATATGCTAACTGCTAATTGTTGTTTTAATTCTAGTTAACCAATAATGTTATTTTACGCTTTATGTCTTTCCATGCTAACTAGATTACGATTAATTGATTTTGTTATGTATATTTCACGCTACCATTGGAATTGATTTTTTGCCAGAAACAATGTACATTGAAGATCGGAGGGTTTGTTTGCAGCTTTGATGGGTTGCTCATTAAATTTCTAGCCCGGCCCGACACTAGGCTTGTAGGTTTTAAGACCGGATTGGGCCGATTCTCTCTTTTAAGATTCGGTCAACCCGATAAAAAATATTTATATCCGGCAGCTTAAATTTTTACCTCTAATCAGAATCCGTGACGATTGTTAATAGATACCAAAACGAAGCATATATGTGTAGGCGTGTACAATTATTCTTGATGAATTCCAATAGAGGACACCAGTAGTATTTTTGAACAGTAAATGAGTAAGCATATTGACAAATTTTTTTACAAAAAACAAAATTATATAGATAAATGAAGTATAACAAAAAAAATGTTAGATTTTTTTTTTTTTTTTCGTTTTACCTTTTACAGAATTTCCCCAAATAATTTGAGACAAACTTATAGATGCCAATAGATCTATAAGCTCAATACAATTACAGTAAAATGTTATTCTGACAATTTTTTCTTAAGCTACAAGTAAGAGAAAGTGGAAGAGATGAATAACATAAAAACCAAAACAAACAATAAAGTAAAAACAGAGTAATAGTAAACCCTTTGGTTAGAGGATTCGTTCTCTGATTTAAATCATAATTCATAGTTCGTTATAGTATTTTTTCTCACAAAAAACACATGTAAAACGAAAATGATTCTAATCTCATAGTTCTAATCTAAGAACGAAACATAAGTGTTTGGAAGCTACCTTCAGCCACCTAATACAACATTAATTATTTGTCCATTTTTTTCTTCCGCTCCAAAAAATAGAAAACAGGAAATAACAAGTAGAAACCACCAAAGATGAAAGACATCAATAAAAACAAAAATTAAAACACAATAACTTGCTTCATTACACTTTTAAATAAAATGGAATAATAAAAAATTGTGTTCGTTTTTCTACATTTGTGTCATTCCTTTATTTGTCCTTAAACATTATAGATTTTAGTTGCTTACTCATGAAACCAAATTTGATATAGCAACCTACATATATAAAGCTACGTTCTAGCCAAGAAAAAGGGGGGAAAAAGAGTCAGAATATATATATATATATATATATATATATATATCAGAAAATACATGTATTAGGCATTGTTGCATCTAAAGACAGCTTAAGAGCAAATAAAGATAACATGAAAGTTAAATTCAAGAGTACGAAGAAATAAACAAAATTGTGAATTTATGAAAATATAAAAAAAAAATACTGCCGGTTGCTACCTAAAATTCTAGTTTTCTAGTCATTGTCATGAAGAATACACAAGAAAAAACCATGCAAATAAAATAAGGAAAGGGGTCGGCAGTTATATTCTAAGATCCAGAAGAATCAACATTATTTTAAGAGGCTAATGACAATTTAAGGTGAAAACTGCATTCAACTTTATTAGCACAAAAACTGATAATTTATTTTTTTATTTTTATTTTTTGCTTAAACTGACAACTGATATACAACAGTCTTAACAACTTTTAACCTCAAATATGTCTATTGCGGACTGGCAAGAATCTTTAATGTCATCAACGCTCCTACTTTGTCTCATAGAGTTCTACTCTCATCACCCAATATATAAATAGAAAACTTTTTCATGGCTACTTTGACGCAGAGAAATTTAAAATGGCGGGTTTGAACTTGAAACTTCACATACTCTTGAATATTATCTTATCCATCTTCATCATTTGCTCTCCAGCCTCTAAATCATTCTCTACCAAAAGTTTCCTTAAATGTTTCTCTTCTCATCTAAAACACAACTCTAAAAAGGTCCCAATTATTTCGGAGATAATTCTAACTAAAAACAGCTCATCTTACTCCCCAGTCTTGCAATCTTCTATCAGGAACAAAAGATTTTTAAAAACACCGTCGCGGTTAAAACCCGAAATCATTCTCACCCCGTTCCACGAATCCCACGTCCAAGCAGCAGTAGTTTGCTCCACGCAAAACGATATCCAAATCAGGGTTCGAAGCGGGGGACACGACTACGAAGGCTTATCTTATATCTCCGATCATTTCTCTCCTTTCGTGATCATCGATCTGAGCAATTTTCGTTCCATTAAAGTAGACATAGAGAAAGAAGTCGCTTTTGTCCAGGCTGGTGCATCTGTTGGAGAGTTGTACTACAAAATCGCCGAGAAAAGCGGAGTTCATGGATTCCCGGCGGGGTCGTGCCCCACAGTAGGAGTTGGAGGACAATTTAGTGGAGGTGGTTTCGGAACAATATTCAGAAAATATGGTTTAGCAGCCGATAATATTATCGATGCGATAATTGTCAACGTTAAGGGAGAAATTCTTGATAGAAAGTCAATGGGGAAGATCTTTTTGGGCCATTAGAGGTGGCGGAGGGTCGAGCTTTGGAGTCGTTCTTTCATGGAAAGTCAAGTTGGTTCGCGTTCCTCCAACTGTTAGCATATTTCACATCCAAAAGACACTTGAAGAAGGTGCAACCAAGCTCTTTCATAAATGGCAAAGGACCGCCAATCACATCCATGAAGACCTCTTTCTTCACGCTACGACCGGAGTGGCAAGTACAAACGAAATCAACCGGAAAACCATTAAAGTTTCATTCACGTCGTTGTTTCTCGGAACAGCTCAGAAGCTCGTCCCTTTAATGGAGGAAAGCTTCCCAGAACTAGGCTTGGAAATTAGCAACTGCACAGAGATGAGTTGGATTCAATCTGTTCTTTATTTTGCGGGGTTTTCGACCGATGATCCTTTAGAGGTTTTGCTCAACAGAAATATGACGGCCGATTTCTTCAAAGCCAAATCAGATTACGTGAAAGAAGCCATTTCAGAAGCTAGTTTAGAAGTTATATGGAAGAGACATATTGAAGATGAGGGATCGGTTTTGATTTGGACACCTTATGGTGGAAGGATGAGTGAGATTTCGGATAGCGAAATAGCTTTCCCACATAGAAATGGGAATTTGTACGGAATTCAGTACTTAGTTTATTGGAGTGAAGATAACGAAACTGCAAATCATATAGGATGGATGAGAAGGTTTTATAGTTATATGGAAGCCTACGTTTCAAAGTCTCCAAGAGCTGCTTATCTCAACTACAGAGACATTGACATTGGCAAGAATGATATTGGTAATACAAGCGTTTCAAAAGCGTCTACTTGGGGGGTCAAGTATTTCAAGCATAACTTTAAGAGACTTGTTAGTGTCAAAACCAAAGTTGATCCTTGCAATTTTTTCAGGAACGAACAAAGCATTCCTGTCATGGAATCTTAATATATATATATAATAAGTAGCTATCTATAAGCAAGTTAATTGTTGTTTGTGGTTTCAATTTTTGTTGTACACTTCATTAGCTATCTATCTGATTCAGCATATAATAAGTACGGATGTTCTCATTCTGCCAAATTTTGTCACCTCATTGCCATGTTTAGACGTTTGGTTCATGGATTAGAATCATGTGATTAGAATCATTTTTTATTTACGTGTATTTTTTGTGAGAAAAAATACTGTAACAAACCATGAATCATTATTCAAATCATGGTTTGAATCCTCAAACTAAACATCCTCGTGGCTCGTGAAATTTGTTTTCCCTATCTTCTTATTTAATTAATGCTTATATAGTGTGTTTGTATATGTATTATAATCCCAAAGGACTGGCCCTGGTTCTCGCCCGCCCCAAATTGTGAGACAAGAAGTCGTGAGTTCAAGATATATAGCAAACATTACTCTTCGAGTATGAACTCATATATGTGAAAGAAACGCAAATACTATTATGACTTTATCCGTTTCACTATTCGAATTACGATTTAAATTTTTTACTATGGTATCTTTTCACATAAATTCACTTTTCAATTCAAATTCTCAATTAGAACAAGCGAAATGAATGGGCCTAAGTATGCTCTAATTCATACCATAGAATCCGCCAAAAAAAAGAACTAATCAAGAAAGATATAGTGCTAATTGGATATCATCAAAAAATCAAAATCACATTGAAACAATGCCGTATGCATATAATTAAATAAAATGAACGTAAGTCTGATTCCACATACGTATCCTTGCATAAATATGATACATATATACTGTAAGGTTTGTTTTTTACGGCAGGTGTTATAGCACTTTCAATAACTCTGGTGATTAATAGTTATTTCTAGATTGAACAACAAATAACTAAGCATATAGAAAATAATGCTAGAAAAATAAAGAACACTAGAAAATAGTATCGCGATTCGGTGTGCATACCTCTATCTGCGGAGTCACGTCCAGACAGTGAATAATCCACTAAGATTAAAAGATTACAAAACACCGGTCGGTTTTACACACTATAAAACTCCCTCTTTAACAATGTCACCACTGTGAAAAATCTTCTTAGTGGTTTTATTCAGCAGGTACTACTCATCTTTAAAACTATAAATACTATTCGATTGACAAACTTTCTCCCAAAAGTAATACGTTTTCCTCTCAAAGAACACACTTTTGCACTCAGTTTTTCAAGGGCTCACATACGGAGACTTTTTCTCAAGAACTCATACACGCTTATGAGCAGCTTTTTCAGAATGATACAGGCCCCAAAACAAAAGTCCAACCTGCTCTCAAAACGAATATAATCAGCCCCACGTGCAGCAATCAATCAAAAATACTTTCCATAAACAACCTCCATCCCATATCTGCTAGAATCATGAGACAATGAAATTGCCTTTCCCAAAAACTACTTTCCTTCTAAGGAAGAAATCATTCCAAATCTGGAGCAAATAACCAGAAACAGGATCTCCATGAACTGTCCAAAATGCCAATAGCCAATGTACTTGTTTTTTGAATTTTTACAATACATTGCCCACAAATTGCCAACACAAAAAACCTAACATATACCGCCATGAGCGAGTAAAATGTCTTGCAGAAAAACAATATGCGATAAGAGCTAGCTAGTTATTCTAGAGAGGAGCAAACCTGAGTTTGTTGTGAAATAGAACGAGAAAAAAGCATTAATTGATCCCTAATTAAACAAAATCGCTACTGGGGTTAGCTGCAATGGAGGAGGTAATATCATTTTGAGTAAAAAGGCTGCTACTGGTTGTATCTTCAAAATCCAAAGCGCTAAGATAAGTTGGCTTTGATCTAGCAGTGTCTATTAAATCAATGTCTCCGGCAAGCATTCCGACGACACGTGACATTGGCGGCCGCATCGTTGGCGAGGCTTGAGTGCACAAAAGTGCCACTCTTATCAATCTGACGGCTTCCCTATCATCAAGATCCGCCAAGGATGGATCCACCATGAGATCCAAACTTTCGTTATTTTCATGTAAACTCCACGCCTGTGAAAATGCAAGTAGTTTACAGCAGGATTGATTAATAAACTCTCTTGGTTACTTCCTAAAACCTGCAATATGCTTGGTTTTGACGGATATAAGAGTATCTACAATCCAATACCAAATTTTTATGTCAATACAAAATTTGTTGGTTATTATGTGAAAAAAGCATTCTCCATTAAGGTAAAATTCGATATTATGGCTGAGGTATTTAGAAATAATGAAAAAAAAAAAAAAAAAAAAAAAAAACAAGATTTTTGATATATCAAGTTTTCCCAAATTCTTAAAAAATAAAAAATAAATCTCGCATTTAATCTTAATGAAGGAAATGTATAACTTTCTCTATAAAATAAAATCGCTTATATTTTTTAAGATTAAAATACAACAGTGTCCCCTTAATTTTAAAGTCATTTCTACTTTACCCTCTTAAATTTTAAAAACTCTCAATTCATACTTAAACTTTGAACTAATCCCATTTAAACCTTTCTTTTAAAATTTATAGAAAAATAGAGTGTTAAATAAGATCACATGGTTCTTTTCCTTCATTTTTTGCGAAAATTATAAAAAAGAGGCTAAGCGAAACTAATTTAAAATTCAAATAGCAAATTATATAATTTTTAAAGGGTATAAAGTAAGAAAAACTTTCTAACTCCGCCACTAAAAAGTATGACATGCTATGTTTCGTACCCGTTCAAGGAGATAAATCTTTTCATTGTCCTGGGTATAGAAGTTTGGCCGTCCACTAACAACCTCCAAAGCAACGATACCAAATCCAAAAACATCAGCCTTCTCTGTCAAATGGCCACGCAATGCATATTCTGGAGCCAAATAACCTCTACAACATCACAAAACATAGCTTAGTGATTTTTTTCAAATTCGTAAACTATTAATGTTAATTCAGTTCCATAACCATGAGGTAACTGAGATGTTAAGGCAAGAATTGGTTAAATAACTTACATTGTCCCTGCAACTCGTGTGCTCATGTGGGTTTTATTGTCATCATAGAGCTTTGCCAATCCAAAATCTGATATTTTGGGACAAAGTTGTTCATCAAGCAAAATATTACTAGCTTTAACGTCTCGATGCACAATCCTTGGTCTGGATTCCTCATGAAGATAAGCAAGTCCTCTTGCTGTTCCCAAGCATATATTGAAGCGGGTCTTCCAGTCCAGGTGCAAGTCATTCTTTCCTGCAGTCGTCAACGTGCGGAGTGATACTTTGTTCTCTGGGATTCAACTTGTAAATGTAAGGTACTCAATAGATTTGTATATACCAAACAGTGCTTGATCAAGACTTTTGTTTTTAAGGTACTCGTAAACTAGGATGCGTCGATTTCCCTCGATGCAGCATCCGTACAGTTTCACTAGATTGCGATGTTGCACGACAGATATTGTGACAATTTCGGATACAAATTGTTCATTTGCATGATGAGATCCTACTGAAAGTTGCTTAACAGCTACTTCTCTCCCATCAGAAAGCGTACCCTATAAGAGCAATTAGACATTTCAATACAAACAAAGGAAAGCTAAATGTGAAATAAAGCCATTATGCATACTTAGAACTATTAGTTTGAAGCAGAAAACTATGTTTGATCATCTCGATCGACCTTATAAACACGGCCAAATCCACCCTCTCCTAGCTTATTTGAAGATGCGAAGTCTCCTGTGGCAGCTTGTAGTTCAGAGTAACTAAATGTATCGGCGTTGTGGCAGCCTATTCCAAGAAGTCCTGCATATTTAAGCCAGAATATAACATATAAAAATACTGAGATTATAACAAGACTAGAATTTTAATTTATTTGAATGCTTTTTACCTTCCTCATCCTCATTGTTTGATTTTCGCCGAAAATAAAGTACTGTTAGTACCAACATAAGACCCACAACAACCACAACAGGGACCGTAATACCTATAATCAACCCTGTGTTGTTGTTCTTGTCTCCTTGAATATGTGTTAAATGATCTGAGCAATAAAAGAGTAAAATTTTTAAGTAGAAATAGGAGAAATGAAGCTTGTTAAACCATCATAATATAGATACAACTTTGTACAAATATTACCTGAACTAGCATGTAGAGCCGCTATCAAGGGACCGTAGTAACCATGCCTCGGTATACAGCAGGTTCCCTTACCAGCCCAAAACAAATGGATTTCAAGATAGTTCTCCGTAACGGTAACAGTGAATTTCTCCACTTTTGCTTTCTCTACCCCACCAGCTTCCTTTGCAATTTCAAAGTCCTTTTCTTCTAGGCGTCCCTGAAAAGAAAATGATGAATAAGTGGTTGAAAAACTGTATGGGAAAATCTTTGCTCTCTGCAGTTGATTATAACTTGTAATGCACGGTACCATAACTTCCTTTTGGTGTAATTTACCATTTATTTACCTGAATAAAAATATCAAATACGCGTCTTGCAAGGCCTGGCCACGTCTTTGAGTCCCGATTTGGAAAACCAATTTCTGCAAAGTGCAAGGTTACAGTGTAATTTCCATTCACAAGGCCAAGACCATAGTATCTTAGTGATCCCGGGGTCATCCTTGCTGTTTGGAAAAGCACTGGGTTCTCATTGCTGCCAGTAACTTCTGCCTGGGAGCTTTCGAGATCTAGATCACCTCTTTTGTCAGCAAACAAACCCACCTTGCTGACTGCCCACCTCTCATTTATTACATAAAACTTGGCCGGCCCAAGACCAAACTCGTCAGCTTCATACACTGTGCCATCATGTCCTTTAAACTGAGGTCCACCACACTTGATTGCGAAGCTTGTTTCTGAATTTTTTATTAGAGAAAAGTATTATGATTGATGTTACATGAGAACAATGCAATAGTTTTCACTTCAATTCATAAATGAATTTTCACGAATAATTTGTCAAATAAAAAGTAATTTACGGAGGGGGAGATTTCTATTGCATTGAAAGTTTCTTTGAAGACAGTGCAGGTCAGGAAGAACTCTGCAAACAAACAACAACAACAGTTACTTCTTCGGAAGGTAAGAGACATTTGTTTAGGGGGGAAAAAAAAAGTTGTGATGTGTAGGAGTCTTCCACTCACGCTCTGCTTGAGTTATCCAATGTGAAGTTGTTAGCCACTAAGTTTCTGCCAAAAAGGGGAAGAAAAAATCTAATTACTATTGCAAAAAACTGAAGCTGTGATAATCATGCAAAAATATGCACACCCGTACACTTTACGGCTCCGTTTGGTTCCGTTTGGTTGGACCCTGAAGGGATGGAGAGGAGGAATGATGGAAAGAGTTGGAAGGACGGAGAAGATGGAAGAAGAGGATTACACAAATCTTTTATATTGTTTAGTACGGGGAAGAGAGAGTTAAAAAGATGATAGTTGTTTGATTAATTACTATATTGTCTATTTATACAATATGTTAATATTATTTTACTATATTATCCTCTTCCTCTCTTCCTTCCAACCAAATACGGACTTGATCCTCTCCCTCCACCTCTCTCCTTTCACCCGTCTTACTCCCTCCATCTCTCCCTCCAACCAATTGCATTGTGAGGCATGGTGAAGAATCTTTGAATACTTATAACGAGGAAGTAAAATTTGAAAGAAGACATACAAGTGCGATGGCAAGCCGACCCATCGCGGCAAGCGTCCCGACAGGAAATTGTATGACAAATCTCTGCACATAAAAAAGTGTCCAACCATGAGTTAAGTAGATATTATATGGTGCAGAAAAAATGAAAAATAAAAAATCAATCCGTTTATAATCTACCGCTTGTTCTTTACAGAATAACACCATCGAGGTTCCTGTTTAGCCGCTTTATTAGTTAGCAACTAAGGTTCAAGTTTACTAACCAAATAGTGTAATTAAGGTAATTCAAATTCCTAATAGCGAAGTAAACAGTACTTGGACGGCAGCTTAAATTCCTTTCCTTATTCGTCTTCTTCAAACCAGGTCTCATTGAATTCACATTTCAATGCCATAAGTAAGTAGTCCTGGCCCAAGTATCCAAATAAGCGAAATGGAAGCTATACAGTTTATATCCTTTTCTATAGAAAAAAGTACTTTAGTCCCTTAAATACGACATAATCGCTTCTTGGATTCAGTAATATTGTTATGTTCTATGAATATTAAGCAGTTGGCTCGTCATAATATACATACAAGAACTTACATATTATCAAGATTGGGACTCCATTCATCGGGAAGGGATCCAGATAGGCTATTGCTTCCAAGAAATCTGGCCATTTCAGTAGTAGCATAAGGTCAAAACCAAGCCACCCGAAAAGTTAAAAGGACAAGAACAAAAGAGGTGATCAGTTTAATTTGAGGAAGCTCTTAGGTTTCGACATTTGAATCTGGTTGAAGAAAAGAAATCTAAGAGATTATAATGAAAGCAGTAATCTTATTTACAAGTATATCAGATTACTCAGGTTGAACAGCAAACTAGGAATCGTGCCTGTTAGCCTATTGAAACTCAAATCCCTGCATATATCCACGAAAAAACGTTAAACTAGTAACAAATATAATGACAACTATATATATATATATTTACTAAGCGGTGTGCCCTCGCGACTTGTGTTTATTTCTCTATTAGAACATACAGTGTTTTTAGACGTCGGAGTTCGGTAATGGAAGGTGGTATTGGACCAGAAACCAATGCATTTCTTAGAATTCTGTCGGAAGAAAAGAAAACTAGTAGTAAGTTAAATGGTTAGGAGGATAAATGCATGAGAAAGTACATCTGACATGTAATCAAGGAGTTCTTTACTTACAACTCAGTTAAGTTCTCCCAATTTTGAACAAAATCAAGGGTAGAACTTCCGGTGTATAAATCGCCAATTCGTCTGCATATGAATTAGGAACAAATAAAATTAATATTTAGTTTTGTTCCTACAGGGGAACTGGGAAGAGAGATCAATAAGAGAAATTTTCCTATCTCTCTACATACTTACAGGGATTCCAATGAGGTCAACTGAGAAAAACTGGATGGTATGGGACCTTCAAGAGAGTTACCTTGTAAAGTCCTACAAAACATTGGAGACTTGTGAAACTAAGGGGCTGTTTGGTGCTTAGGTTCATACACTTGAGCTGATTTAGAACCGGCTTTAATTGATGTTTGGTAGACTAATTTGGTACATCAATTTGGACTGTGGAGCTCCTTTAGAACTGGCCTAAATTGGCAAATTGCGGATTTACTCCCTTATATTCAAGGAATCCTAACCGAAATATCAGTTCCGGTTTACTCTCTCAAACTGATGTTTTCAAGACGTATCCAAGCACAATTTGGATTTTATTCTTTGCTCGAATTTACACTTTAACTAAATATTCAAACGCCAGTTCGGATTGCAATATAAACCGCACAGTTCAAATTTTACAGATCCAACTAAAAAGTTTAAACTTTAAAGTTTGAACCCGCGTAACAAACAGATCCTAAAATCTCATCTTATAAGTTCTGGTCTATATACATGATCAGAGTTTCCTATACTCACAAATTTGTTAACTTTGTCCAGTTGCCAATGAAGTCTGGTATCTTCCCTGAAAGAGGAGTGTCCAAAGCATCCCTGATATTTGACAAAATATAAATAGCTAAGACAAGTGCAGCCAAATTAGTCTTTTAGCATATGAAAGTAGTCGAATTGCATTCCTTACAAGACTCGCACTTTTCGAAGATTACCAAATTCGGATGGAATTTCACCGCTTATTCCGGAACTGTCGATGTAACTGCACAAACAAAATTGAGATGAATGTGGTTTTCAAGACATTAACACAGAATAGCTTACTAGAATGATGCTTAAGGTGAAGTGGATTCGGAGTGAACAAATACTTTTAACCACTCAAGTTTGGAACACCTTTTAGCATCGACATTATTGTATAAAACTTCAAATTGAACCTTAAAAATATAATTTCAGTTTCATAATAAAGGAGCATCCAATTGCAGAAAGCAATGACATTGGCCTTCCTATTAAAACACACATAAATTGGCCTATTAAATAGTGAAGCCTCTATAGTACACCTTCAAGATTAGTTGGCTGCAAGTATATTCAACTTATAGATGTCAAATCCTGGCTAAGATTTTCATACTAGAAACTCTACATCAAAGCTATAATAACTAAGAAAACATATAAATTGGTAGAGGCACTTTGTAATAATGAAACAGACTTACATTAGCTCAAGGTTGAGCAAGTTACCAAGTTCCGGGGGGAGTGATCCAGATAAATTATTTGATCCCACAGCGCTGAAAAACATATATTAAAGATATATATGACTATATGAAAAGCATTTAATTAGGAGTAATCTGTCAAGCAAAAAAAAAAAAAAAAATCAGGAACCAAAGTGATACAATACTTATAATTCAGGGAATAGTGATGATAATGACTCTAAAAAAGTCTATGATGTTGTTTGCATAGAATGCTAATGGTCAAAAATTCTAATTAACCAAAAACTCATTATTAATTAAAATCAAAGTCAAAGCTTACAAATCAGTAAATACCTAAGTCATAACAATAAGTAATCGTTACGTAACATCAAAACTATATCACATAACCTAACAAAATTTAAGCAAACTAAATGTGTTGCAGGGCTAAAGTGCTGGAACAGCACTGTGTTTTTTGGCAACACACATTCTAGTCATATTTTGCAAACTAGGTAAGTTATACAGCTCTCATGATTTCATAAATCACTGCTCATATATCTTGTAACAAGCTCCCGAAGGCTTTTAAGTTTAGTTTGCATTCGGAACATATGAAACTTACTACATTTTAATTCAGTGTCACTGCAAATTTTGGGTTAATCTTAGCGGTAGCTTCTGAATTTTAGGGTTTGCCAATTTATCTCCTGAACTTTAAAAACTCTAATTTTCCTCTTTCAATATTAAATTAGTCTCACTTAATCTTGTGTTAAAATTTTCTGTTATAAGTGGTTATGAGGTCATTTTATATTTGTCATTAATAAAAATTATAACAAAAAAACCATATAATCACACTACTACATTTTTTCCGTCCATTTTTAACAAAAACTTTATCAAATGGGGATAAGTAGGACAAATTCAAAATTCGGGATTAAAAAGAGAATTTTTAAAGTTTGGGCGTCAGATTGGTATTGTAATACCTGATATTTAATTAAGCATTAAGCCAATAATAAATAAATTTAGTAAATTAAATCATGCACCACATTTACCATTTATCGCAAAGTTATTTGTTGGCATTATATTTTATTATTATAGCTATCATATGATTTTATTAAGCTTATAGCTTTGCAAATTAAGTTTTTAATGTGCAATGCAACTAGCTCGATGTGAAAACTTAATGAGCTAAACTTATGCAGCAAAAAATGATATTTATTATGATTATTTAATATATCAAGGCCTTTTATATAAAGGATTTACTCGTTACAAATAGAATTTATACTCTATTCTTTTTCAAATCTCTTCTTTCACTCAGATAATATAATATTTCAAGTCAATGCACAGGAAATGATCCATTTACATACTATGAAGTAAGTGAAATATAAAACCAAAGTTGTTATTCTCAAATATCAAAAAATTGAAGGTCAAAGTTACTACATTTGGATTCCTCTCAGAGAATTATCATTTGTTTTAGGGAGTTTCTCTGGTAAGACTATAAAAATAAACTTCTGTTAGTTTTTTAACGTTTTAACTATCCGATATGTATTAGATATTGTTTGTTTTACATATTTTTTTAATCTGATGTGATTTTATCTAGATTCATTGCTAAAAAACTTGCACTACCGGTAGAGAGGCTTATCAGAAAAGTTCCTTTTGTTTTATGTAGGGAATTGTGTCTTTTTAGTAGCTAATTTTGCCTAAATCTGACACTATGAGTGATCTGGTGTGATCAGAAAAACACAAAGGTGACTTTGTGTGATTTGAAAAAAGCAGATGATATCGCAACATTATTTATTAAAAACGAAGGGCATAAGATAAAATCGAAACAAACTTTAAATAAATATTGGGGGTGATTTTTTTCCCTAATGCGTCCCTGAAGATTTAAAGAATAATTTAGATGAAACCTATAAAATAAAGCTATATGCAGAGGCAACAAGTCCTAAATTTGATACTAACTGTTCTTTGTTCTATCCAACCTTACATGGCTTTGATATGTCTTCCATGCGTTTTAGGATAAAATATGCACTTAACAAATCAAGAGATTCAAAATTATATCTCAGATAACATACGTTCCCCAATTTAAAAAAAAAAAAAAAAAAAAAAAAAAAAAAAAAAATAACATTAAATTAATATTTGCAAACAAAGACTTGATATTAGTGTTTGAGGGTTCAAACCAGGTGGTCTGAATCAAAATTTAAATTTTATAAGAGAAAACATGTATCCAAACTTTTTAAATTTAAATTTTTTTATGAGAGAAAATATTATTTGAACTAAAACTATGGTGGTTTGAAGTCTCAAACCAAACATGCACAAAGTGTCGTGTAACTAGTCTGATAGCTTACAGCATAATTAGATTCTTAAGGCTTCCTAGCTCCTTTGGAATGGTCCCATGAAATGTATTGTGGCCAACATCCCTGAACGGAACCAACAAAACAGTGCCCATCAATAATCTACTTGAAAATATGTTGCCTTTGAATCAAAGAATGTTTTATCATTGGCCAATGCATTATGTACAAACTCAAACAACTAAACAACTTGAGCTTCACACGTCTTCAAAAGATAATCCTATTCTTCACGATGCTCTTGCAAGACTTTATGGTTTTTAGTTCTCTCCTTCTATTGTCTAAAAGCAAAAGTAAAAACATGCTAAATAGGCCTTTTATATATGAGAATACTAACATCATTATTTCTGTCACTCTCTTTGTCACTTTTTACATTTACTATTTGATATGTGGACTGTATTATAAGATATATTATTAGTTAAACATAAAATGAGACAATAGAGTCCACGTTTCAAACAGTAAATGCAGAAAGTGAGACAAAGAGTGAAAAAAAAAAAGTGATGTTAATATTTCTCTTTTATGTGTAAGATTAATTGCTTTGGTAATAGTCCAATAGAGATTATTTGTGAGTCTCTAATGTTCAGTTGAAATAATCTCTAGCTTGTAAGACAAAACGAGGGAAACGAAGTCGGACAATTTCTTCTTTAAATATACTTACAAATATTGCAGCGCAGTCAAATCTCCAAGGAATGGTGGCAAAGTACCGGTGAAGTAATTTAAGAGGATTTGCCTACATATGTTTGAAGATTCAATTTTAACTCTAAAGCTTAAACAACAATAAAAATGACATGGGGAAAAAAAGCAATATATATATATATATATATATATATATTTATAGAGGAGAATCCATACATGACTGTCAGATATTTCAAAGCTGTAATTTCTTTGGGAATCACCCCTTGCCTGTCCAAAGACTGCACTCTCCTACAAATATTTTACAATGAAATTAAAGGTAAGACGTAATAAATTGGCAAAGAGAGTGAGAGATATGAGATTTTCAATTTTATTCCTCGATTTTAAATTTGTGTGGAGTACTCTACCCAATCTCATTTTGAGAACTTATAAAGTGAACAATAGGACCTCGTTCATTTCACCGATTTGAGTTTTCAGTTTTAGGTTTTTACAGTAAAAAGCTCTCAGAAAATGTCACATCTAACTTTTTCTGTTACAGTAAAAAGCTCTCAGAAAATGTCACATCTTAGCTCAAATTGAAATTTTAAATCTATGAAGTGAACGAGGCCTAAGTATGTGGAATTGATTCCAAATATTCAACTCATTCTCTACTCCCCCTAAGTAGACATACCATTGACACAACCATAGAAACTTCTTATGTCATTAAAAAAAAAAAAAAGAAAAAAAAAAAAAAAAAGAAAGTTATTTATATGTGTCTTTTTTTTTCTTTGTTAGGAAATATACATGTATATGTTAGTATTCTGTGCGCATACGTATCTCTAGTTCATTGCCAAACTAATTTTTCATGCCAAATTCGACAATTGAATACGAAAATCACTCTCTAACATAGTATTATTTTTCATGTTACATTTGAAATATGCTATATTTTGTGTCAAATTTGATATATATATATATATATTTGACAATTAATTGCTATTACTTGGTGTATTGAAACTTTTTATTTATTTTATTATAGCATTGTCATTTTTAAAATTATTTCGAAATTAAAATTTACCATCACAAGTTCGTGAGCTTATTATGATTATGACAGAAAAAAAAAAAAAAAAAAAAAGAAAAAGAAAGATATAGCATTTTAAATAGTACTATAATTAGAGCATTAAATAAAGTAACATTTTTTTTTTTTTGTATTCAATAAAGTATTGACATTAATATTTTGTTTTCAAGATGATTTTTTAATAACTTAAATATAGGAGCTAATTTAGTAAGATAAAAATAAATAAACTACAGATAATTTTTTATTTTAATTTTTAATGTATTATAAAGTGTCTATTCTAAATATATATAGTTATTAAAATATATATGCGCATAGAAATTAAAACTAGAGAAAAGAAAACATACAGGTGAGTGATGTGGCAAGTCTTATTGTTGTCATAGGTACAGTCGCATTTGATGCCTGGGTTGTTATCTTTGTGCCCAATAGCTCTTTCGTCATCGATGGCAGATCCTGAGCACGGCTCTCCGCTGATATTCCACGTGGCGTTTGCTGACAATCGTATCTCCCATTTTTGGAATATTGCATTTAGTGCTCTCACTGCCCTTGTTATAATGCATCACACTATCATCATCGTTTACATCATCATCTTTATCTTTTAATTAACTCTGTTTATTTCTCTGATTTAAATTTTATTATAATAAAAAAATTTTAAAAACAGTCACATTTAATTTTTTTATTATAATAAAAAGCTTTCACATAAAATCACATCTCAATTTAAATTAAAAACTCAAATTATCGAACTAAACGGACCTTTAAATTTTTATGCTAAACTCAAAAATATACCTCTGAACATGAAAGTTTTGGTAAATTTATTCCTTCAATATGAGCTTGAATTTGATCAGAGTTAAAACATTAATTAGAGTTGAACGTTAGTAATCATCTCCTTCTCATTCTCTCTCGAAAATTTATGCATTCATATTTCATCTCACAAATTAGAAGATATGTAACCTTCTCTCTTTCTAAGTCTAGTAAAAGTTATAAGCACCGAAATGTCAACCTCAGGATTGTGATCCAAAAACTACTTCCCTTGACAAGTCCTCATTGACGATGGTACCTCACTGAGAACCTCCACCAATGATAAAGAGTAGGGTTTTTGATGCAACGCATATGGGCAGGAGCAGACCAACCGGTTAATTGGTTGCATACTTTCGGTTAACCATCCTTCCGGTTACCCAGATGATGGACTTCCAAATATGACCAGAATTTCTAGAATTGCATTTAAAATTCTGATTTTAAAGTCCCGTTTATTTAATCGATTCGAGTTTAGAATTTAAATTTTATTAAGTAAAAAACTCTCGAAAAGTCGTATTTAACTTTTTTGTTACAGTAAAAAAATCTCACACAAAGTTACATATCAACTCGAATCAGCGAACTAAACGGGCCTTAAGTTTATTTCTCTATTTTATTGCTTCCCATTTTTAGATAAGCTTAATTCCAAATTTTAGATAGGTTTAATTCTCAACTGCTGGACCACTTAATTTGTCCATTAAAAAAAAAAAAAAAAAGTTTAATGAGTCCCAACTGCTGGACCACTTAAATGGGACCCATTCCCTGAAAAAGCTACTCGATCCAATCTTGGCACTAAATAAAAAGACGACGCCTTGGTGTTTGGTGGGCCATTATACCCCCACATGGCAATTGTTTTCAATTTTTTTGGCCTGAGACGCAGATGGCAGTTGATGTCAAACACCACCAGCGACTGCCAAACAAAAAACAAAAAGACATAAACGCCCCTTCCGGCGGCTAGACTAGCAGTGGAGCCTGGGCAGCCAGTCCATGCTCTTTCGCATGCGGATAATTATAATAAATTCCAACATGTTCTTTAAGCATAATTTAATAAACACATCATCTTATGCACAAAGATGCTCAACCTAACCTCAAACTTTGTTCGTTAGGTGGCGTTTAGTTAATAAGTTTAAAATTATATTTCTTTATTTTGAAATTTATATTTATTTTGAGAAAAAAATACAAGAACTATCCAGAATAACTTTTAAAACAAACTGAGCATCCGAATAGAAAGAAATCTAATTTCAGATGAAGATAAACTTGAAATCAAAGTTCGTGGTATGAGTGAGAAGCGCTTGATTTGCAAACACAAGTTCTGAGAAGAAAGAGGAGAAGAAATTAATCAAAGTACCTTCTGAAGGGTCGGTGGTGGCGTTCTGAGCTATGCATTTCTGAGGTGAAAAGACTAAGAAGATGGAGAAGCAGAAGAGAACATAACTCCACCACCAAATCCGATTACAAAATGTTGGCCTTTTCACCCAACTCGTCCTCATGTAATAATATTTCTTCCTTTTTTTTCTCTTTTCTTGGCTGAAAAACTTTTTGAGATGTTTTTTCTTGTCTTCGCAAAGACAGAGAATGGGAAGAAAGAGGAAGGAGATGGTTGGTTGAGACTTTGACATATTAAATATATATATATATATATATATATATATATGGGCCTTATTTTAGGCAAGCTAAATCTATCAAAATCTTAGGTAAGCTTTGAAATTAATATTATTGTAAGAACAAGTTTTGGTAAAATAGATAGAATAAACACTCAAGCTCTTAATTGACAACCCGTGTGCATGTCAAATGTTAATTCTGTCAAAAGACTTTGAAAAATATCTACAATATCCATTGTATTTTTTTTTTTTTATTTTTCGAGATACTCCGATTATGTTATTATTAAATGTCTAATATATATCCCTGCAAATGTTATTAATAAAAAAAGTGTTCCCTATATATATTTTTTTTTAAATATAAAAAAGAAAAGGCAATTCGTAACCTAGCCATATTTTTAAAATGCCAAAATTATTCTTTGTAATTTTTATTAAATGTTAATTAAAAACTTCCAAAAATCAGAAAAGTATATTAAAAAAAAAAAAACATTTTATGGACAAATACAAACCCTCCCTTCCCAATCAGCGATGCTTCGCGAAAGCATCGTTTGGGGACTTGGACTGCAAGGGTTGGGCTAGGTTGCCGTTGGGGTGGGACTTTTCTTGCCACCTTCGGGGAGCACCGTTTGGTAATATTTTAAAAATAATTTTGTGATTCTGATTCTGAAATTATGTTTAGTTAATTTTTAAAAAAATTATTTTAAGTATAGTAAAAAAGTAAAATCGTATTTAGTTATATTTATGAAATTTTGTTTCGAGTACAGGTAATTAATAATGTTAAATTAATATATTAAGTAATTAATAATTGATAATTATTAATTTTAAGATTGTTAATTGATAATTAAGTGATTAATTATTAATGTTAAATTAAATGGTCATTTTATGTTTCAAGTTTTCTAATTTTAAGATTGTTTTAAATTTTCAATTAATTTATAGTTAATTAATATTTAAAATAATGTTCAATATAGAACAACAAGGGTAGCTAGGCATTTTCTATAATTTAATCAGTGTGAATGATCCTTTAGACTATTTTATTTATATAAAAAAAAAAAAAGCCCACAAAGAGATATTATAGATATTTATGTAATATGATGGACAGATATATCAATTATTTACACATAGGATATCTATTATATTTTTCTATTGCCACAGTTAATAGGGTCGTATTTATCACTTTTTTTTAAATTCAAGGTTTTTTTTTTTTAGATTGCAATGGTTTAAAAAAGCCTATTTATTGAGGGTTTGTTATTTATTACGGTGACTGTATATGATTGTTTGGAGGGAGACTTCTGAATGTTGAAAGTGACAGCGTTGACAACTATTACTTACCCAATGTGAACCATTTGATTGCTTCTGTCTTTTAGTTGTGGCAGAAAGTCATTAATTTGTTAATTTAAATTTTTATTTTAACTTGAGATTAATTTTATGTAAAAAAAATTTATTATAATAAAAAAATTAAATATAATTGTTTATAACTATAATAAAATATAAATTTTAAATTTAAATGTGTAAAATAAACTGAGCCTTTATTATATTATTTGATGAGCAAAAAAAAAATCTTATTATACTAGTCCAAAAGCAAGTGCGTATGTACGTGCACATTCAAATTGTTGAATTTTTTACGAACATGGATGTAAATATCTTAAAAAGAAATTAGTTTTTCTATTGATTTATTATTATCTTAAAAATAAAAAGTTATTGAGCCATTTATATGGGGAAACTTTCGGGAATGCCATTGAAAAAGTAATATTATTTTTTTTCTGTCGTTAATTTTAAATTTCTAATTTATGCCACTAAAAATATATTCTACTAAGTTAGATTATTTTTCATATCTTATAGGTTATCTTTTATATCTTGTTGAATTATCTTTTTGTAAGTTATTTTTCATATTTTGATAGGATATTTTTCATATATTTATGTTTATTTCTCTACATTTTTTTTTTTTTTTTTTTTGAATTCTCTCTTTTCTCTTTCTTCTCTTCTCTATGCATGGCCACCAACCTCCAATGAACTTTTGGCGTCTGTGGGATCATCAGAAAGCTCTTGATGAGCTGAGTCTGGAATCGTGCCTTGTAACTGCCAGTTCTGCTGGAGGAGGCTACAATTGCAGGTAGAAATTATGAAACACTTAAAATTTTAGATCTTTATATCTATCATCTGATGTTTAATTGAGGTGATTTTGGTCTCTATGGGCAAACAAAGTAATGAGATGAAGAGAATCGAACCAGTTTCCCCGACCGAATCTTACTGGAGCACCGTTGCTGAAGTATCGCCCGAATCTGTAACACTCATTTTTCTAACTGACAAATTTGTAGAAATAGACGTTAGGAATTAACATGAATGATGTTATGGTGTTATAATTAGTTAATTCTAACATCACGTTGAGTTATATTCTGCAGGTGAACGCGACGAGGACTCGTGGTGTAAGAACAAGTTCATACCAAATTGTTAAGTTTTATATGATGATTTGATGAATATGTATGTTGATTTAATACCATTGATAGATTATATGGATATATGGTTTTTACAAAATACATATTATATAGCTATGTATATATATATATATATTATATGTAAAATATCAATAGCCAACCACCGTTTATGTTATTACATTTTTTGGTGATGATTATTTCTATGATGAATTGTTAAGGGTGGGGATTGGTTTAATGTCTTTGGAGTCAATAACCGTATAAAGGAACTTTCACTATGGTTTGCAAAACGATTTCTACCTCTATGACAGCCACTATATCACCCAACCCAAGACAATTAATATTCTTTATTGAGTTATATATTTCACGCTTTCATTCTATTTCTTTTCTTTTGCGCCTATTTATGAAAAGAAGTCAACTTCATATACGTACAATGTGAGAAAAATAGGCAAATTCATTGCTTAACCAGCCTTGCCATATATGTGCGTTAACCGTATGTATGGTCAAAAGAGAATAAGAGGAATCAGCGTACTTGAAGCAAGGGAAAAAAAATAAAAATAAAAATAAAAATCTGTCTCTCTCACGCTTATGCTCTCTCCTTCATATATCTCTATCATTTTCTCTCTAGAGCCCTAATTCCCAGAGACACTTTTCATCTTCTTCTCCTTATTTCTTCTTTTCTCACGTTTTTGAACACCACAAGAGAACTTTTGTTTATCAGCCATCAAACACATTTCCTCTTAATCCTTTTTGAAGTCATCAATCACTCAAGATAAAATTTGGAGATTGTTAAGGTATGATTCTAAATTATTGGTTCTTGTACAACCTAGAAACATGCAAAGGATTTATTTATGATCATTTATATGATTGGCTTATGTGATTCTTTTAATAATCATTTTATAGATATAAGATGTATATATGCAGGTAATTATATTTTTTTAAGTATTAGAAACATGTTATAGGGCTGAAGAATAAATGGAGTGCTGTTTATACATGTTGAGGATGATGGTTTTGTATTTTATAGAATTATTGGTGAATTTTTGTCCTAGTTTGAGTGCTGGAATTTCTCCAGGTTTCATGACTGATTTTAAAACAGGGTTTAAGGGAGCAAACGAACTCCGTTTTTAGCAAATTAGATACCGTTGGAAAGCTCTAGATGTCTACTTTAATTTAAAATTAGTTTCAGGTCATTTGGAGTTCTATGTGAATTGTTATGAGTTTTTAAATGAGTAAAGGTCAGGCTGGCAGTTTTTGTTAAGTTTTGTGATTTTGTGTAATCAGTGAGTTTTTATGTCTTGATGTTAATGAATGGTGAGAATGGTATATTACACACTGTTTTAATGTGATTAATGTATTTGATGAGTTATTAAGGCTTTGTAGTAATCTTATTTATGATTTATGGCATGAACGGTTCTAGAAACAAGCACCTGAGGACCTCAGTCGTCGTGTCACCGTTGTGAAATTTTAAAAGGCTAAGTAAGGCTCTCAAGTAAGTACACTCTCACCTGCAACATGAATTGAAGAATTAAGAAGTATATGATTTTGATGTTTATGATGATGTCATGAAGCCTTTAATATTTCATATGAAGACGTTTTGAAAGAAAATGTATATATGTATTTTTATGTTTTTAAATGGTACTGTACACCATTGATGGTGACCGGTGAGCAGTCTTATTGCCACGGTTGGTATGGGATTTGCTACCCCATGCTTTCCGTGGCTAGCGCGCTATGATGGTACATCGTTGGGCCCAATATATGATGGATTTTAAAGTTTAAACATGTTCAAAAATAATTATTCTCAAGATGAGGTTTATTGTTGATGAATAAAAATATTCATTTGAATTTGTGAGAATTAAGTGTCTTACTAAGCCCTTGCTTTTATAAGTTATTTCATGTTACAGACAATCGAAAGGTAAGATGTAGCCATGGAGAATATTGGAGCGGATGCGAGCTATGCGTGATAGGAAAACAAGAGAAACAATCATGGGATGAAAGTGTTTAAGGTTAAACAAAGTTTTTGGTTTTTACTTTTATTGTTTTGAAACTTTGGTTTATGGTGGTTTTGATTTGAAGAATATTTTAGAGTTTATAGATTTCAATAACTAAGTTGAACTGAATGTTGTTTTATTTTTCTTTGAGGAAGTTCAAAAATTTAAAGATAATATGTTTTTAAAAAAATCTAGGCTTTTCTTTAAGTCGTTCAAAGCAAAGTATTTCAAGTTTAACGATTTTCCGCATTCTTTAAGAGATAAATGTTTGAAAATTAAGATAATTGTGACGGTCCGTGAGGAGTCGTTACAAAATCCCATTGAGCCATCGTTGGATTTTACTTTTCGGTGGGTGATGGTGTGCACCGCCAGCATCAAATGCTTTAGAGGGTGAGCACAAGTCAATCTAGTCCTAAAGCCGTGAAAACATAGTTTGTCGAGGAATTGAGGACCTTTGTTGTCACAGTCATCGTAGCACCGTTTTACTAATCTAGCCGTCTAATCATCGTAATTTAGGTGTCAATTCAAAGTGAGAGAGAGAAAGACAAAGCGAGGTGAGGAGAGGGAGAATTTGGAGGAGAGAGAGTGAGAGAAAGACATGGGTAGAGTGAAAGATAGAGAGAACGAGAAAGGAGGAGAGAGAGGGACGTGGGAGGAAGAACAGTTGTGAGAGAGAGAAAAAGAAAAAAAATAATTAAAACGGCATTAAATTTTTTTAGTGGCATATATTATTTGATGGTTTAAAATAATGGTTAATATTGTAATTTTTTCTTCTATATGTATGTAAATATAGATATAGAGTATAGATTATAAATATGTACGTATGTAGGTATATTAAAAGCGACAAAGAGAGAGGGTCATAAATGTCTTTTACGTAGTTTCCAATTTTGGTATTATCATGTGCATTTTGCGCACTTGAAATCTGTACGATTTATGCAATTTTTTCTTTTTTGCTTCTGTTAATTTACGCAAGTTGTTCTTTATTATTATTATTTTTTTCCCCAAAGAAGTTGTTCTTTATTATTAAGTCACTTTGTCATTATATTATATTTTTTTAAGGCACTACTTGTCATTATATTATTAAACTACTTGTCAATATTTTTTTGGTACGCTGTGTTATATCAAAATATGTGTATGGTACCTCATATTTTTTATATGTTTTATAAAGTATTTTTTAGTACCAAAAACAGTTTTTTGATATGTGACAATATCAAATTATTTACATCTTTTTTTTATTGCATCGTTTAACATTTAATTTTTATTTATTCTCAAATATAACCTTAAATACTTTTTTTAAGGTTATTTAAAATATTATTATTTTTAATTATCTTACTAAATTTATTTATTTTTAAACGTGTCCCTACGTAAACATCTTTTACCCATGATCTTCATAAATTTCAACTTTAATTACAAAACATTTTGCACAAATTTTTTTCAAAGGAAGTGGCAAGCTATTTACGTTGGCGGCTTTCCCTATTCACAAGAGCAAATCCGATTGCCTCGTGAGTTGACGGTCGGAAGAAGGGGGGCTTGAAATTTGGTGAAATTATTGAGAAGGAAACACTCATAAATTAAATGTTAGCTTGGTGAAATTATTGAAAAGTGGTGGTTATGTTCATATTTCAATACAGTTAAAGCGGGCTTGAAAGCTCCATCTAACTAAAGCATTACACGTTTAGCTAAAAAGTCTAAAGTAGAACAGAATTTGATTACATAATATGAAGGGATGATTTCAATTTAGTAACCTATGATAGTGAAATTGTCTTTTAATATCATGTGTTTTCAATAATTATAAATTGATATCTCTATCATGTAAAAAGTTAATTTTTGGTACCTTGAGGCCTTTTCTTAAGACAAAAAAAAAATGTTAAATTTGTCATTTTTAGTAATTTTTAATTTTAGTTGACTCGAAATTAATTTTTAAGATTTTTAAAGCCATAAAGGATGTTTGGTTACTGAGATAAGTTTTTTTTTTTTTTTGAAAACCTTTAATAAATAGTAAATTCGGGTAGACAAAATCAAAAAGGGAGTTGCTTTGATAGTCTGTCCTACCAGTAGTCCCAGTTTTTTACTGTTGGATATAGTCAAAATCACATTAGATTGAAAAAAATATGCATAACAGATAGATTTAAATATAGATTTGAAGGCTGAAAAATAAGAGATTACCGGTAGTCTATTTTTGAAGGGACTACCAAAAAAAAAAAATCTAAATCAGAAATTATTAAAAAGGACAAATTTGATATTTTATGTCCCAAAAAAGGACTTTAGGGTACTAGAAATCAATTTTTCAAAAGATAGAGGTATTAATTTAAAATTTTAAAAAACATAGGATACTAAAAGATAATTTTACTATAACACATGGTACCAAATTGAAATTATTCCTATTGTGAAACATATGAGCTGATTGCGAACCTTTTCTCTACTGGTATGCTCTTCGCCTTGTGCTGTTTGTGTGGTGTATTTGTTTTGTTTAAAGATTTTTTTTGATAGAATGTTTTGTTTGAAGATTGAAACTTCCGGAATATGCTAACTGCTAATTGTTGTTTTAATTATAGTTAACCAATAATGTTATTTTACGCTTTATGTCTTTCCATGCTAACTAGATTACGATTAATTGATTTTGTTATGTATATTTCACGCTACCATTGGAATTGATTTTTTGCCAGAAACGATGTACATTGAAGATCGGAGGGTTTGTTTGCAGCTTTGATGGGTTGCTCGTTAAATTTCGTGCCCGGCCCGACACTAGACTTGTAGGTTTTAAGACCGGATTGGGCCGATTCTCTCTTTTAAGATTGGGTCAACCCGATAAAAAATATTTATATCCGGCAGCTTAAATTTTCACCTCATATCAGAATCCATATATGACGATTGTTAATAGCTACCAAAATGAAGCATATATGTGTAGACGTGTACAATTATTCTTGATGAATTCCAATAGAGGACACCAGTATTTTTGAACAGTAAATGAGTAAACATATTGACAAATTTTTTTACAAAAAACAAAATTATATAGACAAATGAAGTATAACAAAAAAAAATGTTAGGTGTTTTTTTTTTTTTTTCGTTTTACCTATTACAGAATTTCCCCAAATAATTTGAGACAAACTTATAGATGCCAATAGATCTATAAGCTCAATACAATTACAGTAAAATGTTATTCTGACAATTTTTTCTTAAGCTGCAAGTAAGAGAAAGTGGAAGAGATGAATAACATAAAAACCAAAACAAACAATAAAGTAAAATCAGAGTAACAGTAAACCGTTTAGTTAGAGGATTCGTTCTCTGATTTAAATCATAATTCATAGTTCGTTATAGTATTTTTTCTCACAAAAAACACATGTAAATCGAAAATGATTATAATCTCATAGTTCTAATCTAAGAACGAAAAACGTAAGTGTTTGGAAGCTACCTTCAGCCACCTAATACAACATTAATTATTTGTCCATTTTTTTCTTCCGCTCCAAAAACAGAAAACAGGAAATAACAAGTAGAAACCACCAAAGATGAAAGACATCAATAAAAACAAAAAAAAAACACAATAACTTGCTTCATTACACTTTTAAATAAAAATGGAATAATAAAAATTGTGTTCGTTTTTCTACATTTGTGTCATTCCTTTATTTGTCCTTAAACATTATAGATTTTAGTTGCTTACTCATGAAACCAAATTTGATATAGCAACCTACATATATAATGCTACGTTGTAGCCAAGAAAAAGGGGGGAAAAAGAGTCAGAATATATATATATATATATATATATATATATATATATATCAGAAAATACATGTATTAGGCATTGTTGCATCTAAAGACAGCTTAAGAGCAAATAAAGATAACATGAAAGTTAAATTCAAGAGTACGAAGAAATAAACAAAATTGTGAATTTATGAAAATATAAAAAAAAATACTGCCGGTTGCTACCTAAAATTCTAGTTTTCTAGTCATTGTCATGAAGAATACACAAGAAAAAACCATGCAAATAAAATAAGGAAAGGGGTCGGCAGTTATATTCTAAGATCCAGAAGAATCAACATTATTTTAAGAGGCTAATGACAATTTAAGGTGAAAACTGCATTCAACTTTATTAGCACAAAAACTGATAATTTATTTTTTTATTTTTATTTTTTGCTTAAACTGACAACTGATATACAACAGTCTTAACAACTTTTAACCTCAAATATGTCTATTGCGGATGGCAAGAATCTTTAATGTCATCAACGCCCCTACTTTATCTCATGGAGTTCTACTCTCATCACCCAATATATAAATAGAAAACTTTTTCATGACTACTTTGACGTAGAGAAATTTAAAATGGCGGGTTTGAACTTGAAACTTCACATACTCTTGAATATTATCTTATCCATCTTCATCATTTGCTCTCCAGCCTC
This sequence comes from Morus alba, assembly GCA_012066045.3. Taxonomy (NCBI): domain Eukaryota; kingdom Viridiplantae; phylum Streptophyta; class Magnoliopsida; order Rosales; family Moraceae; genus Morus; species Morus alba. Next base: position 2,149,759 of record CP050227.2, on the reverse strand, counting down.
TAAATCATTCTCTACCAAAAGTTTCCTTAAATGTTTCTCTTCTCATCTAAAACACAACTCTAAAAAGGTCCCAATTATTTCGGAGATAATTCTAACTAAAAACAGCTCATCATACTCCCCAGTCTTGCAATCTTCTATCAGGAACAAAAGATTTTTAAAAACACCATCGCGGTTAAAACCCGAAATCATTCTCACCCCGTTCCACGAATACCACGTCCAAGCAGCAGTAGTTTGCTCCACGCAAAACGATATCCAAATCAGGGTTCGAAGCGGGGGACACGACTACGAAGGCTTATCTTATATCTCCGATCATTTCTCTCCTTTCGTGATCATCGATCTAAACAATTTTCGTTCCATTAAAGTAGACATAGAGAAAGAAGTCGCTTTTGTCCAGGCTGGTGCATCTGTTGGAGAGTTGTACTACAAAATCGCCGAGAAAAGCGGAGTTCATGGATTCCCGGCGGGGTCGTGCCCCACAGTAGGAGTTGGAGGACAATTTAGTGGAGGTGGTTTCGGAACAATATTCAGAAAATATGGTTTAGCAGCCGATAATATTATCGATGCGATAATTGTCAACGTTAAGGGAGAAATTCTTGATAGAAAGTCAATGGGGAAAGATCTTTTTTGGGCCATTAGAGGTGGCGGAGGGTCGAGCTTTGGAGTCGTTCTTTCATGGAAAGTCAAGTTGGTTCGCGTTCCTCCAACTGTTAGCATATTTCACATCCAAAAGACACTTGAAGAAGGTGCAACCAAGCTCTTTCATAAATGGCAAAGGACCGCCAATCACATCCATGAAGACCTCTTTCTTCACGCTACGACCGGAGTGGCAAGTACAAACGAAATCAACCGGAAAACCATTAAAGTTTCATTCACGTCGTTGTTTCTCGGAACAGCTCAGAAGGTCGTCCCTTTAATGGAGGAAAGCTTCCCAGAACTAGGCTTGGAAATTAGCAACTGCACAGAGATGAGTTGGATTCAATCTGTTCTTTATTTTGCGGGGTTTTCGACCGATGATCCTTTAGAGGTTTTGCTCAACAGAAATATGACGGCCGATTTCTTCAAAGCCAAATCAGATTACGTGAAAGAAGCCATTTCAGAAGCTAGTTTAGAAGTTATATGGAAGAGACATATTGAAGATGAGGGATCGGTTTTGATTTGGACACCTTATGGTGGAAGGATGAGTGAGATTTCGGATAGCGAAATAGCTTTCCCACATAGAAATGGGAATTTGTACGGAATTCAGTACTTAGTATCTTGGAGTGAAGATAACGAAACTGCAAATCATATAGGATGGATGAGAAGGTTTTATAGTTATATGGAAGCCTACGTTTCAAAGTCTCCAAGAGCTGCTTATCTCAACTACAGAGACATTGACATTGGCAAGAATGATATTGGTAATACAAGCTATTCAAAAGCGTCTACTTGGGGGGTCAAGTATTTCAAGCATAACTTTAAGAGACTTGTTAGTGTCAAAACCAAAGTTGATCCTTGCAATTTTTTCAGGAACGAACAAAGCATTCCTGTCATGGAATCTTAATATATATATATATATAATAAGTAGCTATCTATAAGCAAGTTAATTGTTGTTTGTGGTTTCAATTTTTGTTGTACACTTCATTAGCTATCTATCTGTTTCAGCATATAATAAGTACGGATGTTCATCTTCTGCCAAATTTTGTCACTCATTGCCATGTTTAAACGTTTGGTTCATGAATTAGAATCATTTTTGATTTACGTGTATTTTTTATGAGAGAAAATATTGTAGCAAACCATGAATCATGATTCAAATCATGGTTTGAATCCTCAAACTAAACATCCCAGTGTGACTCGTGAAATTTGTTTTCCCTATTTCTTATTTAATTAATGCTTATATAGTGTGTATGTATATGTATTATAATCCCAAAGGACTGGCCCTGGGTCTCGCCCGCCCCAAATTGTGAGACAAGAAGTCGAGTTCAAGATAGCAAACATTATTCTTCTAGTATGAACTCATTTATGTGAAAGAAACGCATGCACTATTATGACTTCATCCGTTTCACCATTCAAATCACAACTTAAACTTTTTATTATTGTATTTTCTCACATAAATTCATTTTTCAATTCAAATTCTCAATTAGAATAAGTGAAATGAATAGGCCTCAGTATGCTCTAATTCATAGAATCCGCCAAAAAAAAGAACTAATCAAGAAAGATATAGTGGTAATTGGATATCATCAAAAAATCAAAATCATATTGAAACAATGCCATATGCATATAATTAAATAAAATGAACGTAAGTATGATGTCACACACGTATCCTTGCATAAATATGATACATATATATATTGTAAGGTTTGTTTTTTACGGCATGTGTTATAAAGAGTGTTATAACACTTTCAATAACACTGATGATTAATAGTTATTTTTAAATTGAACAACAAATAACTAAGCATGCAGAAAATAATGCTGGAAAAATAAAGAACACTAGAAAATAGTATCGCAATTCGGTGCGCACACGCCTAAATAATAAACAATCTACTAAGATCAAAAAATTACAAAATACCGGTCGGTTTTACACACTCTAAGACTCCCTCCTTAATGATGTCACCACTGTGAAAAATCTTTTTAGTGGTCTTATTTAACGGGCACTACTCGTCTTTGAAACTACAAACAAACTTCCTTCGATTGACAGACTTTCTCCCAAAAGCAATGCGTTCTCCTCTCAAAAACACACTTTTGCACTCTCTTTTTCAAGGGCTCACATACTGAGACTTTTTCTCAAGAAGTTTCTCTCAAAAACTCACACACATGAGCAGCTTTTTCAGAATGATACACGCCCCCAAAACAAAAGTCCAACCTGTTCTCAAAACGACAACAATCAGCCCCACTGCAACAATCAATCAAAAATACTTTCCATAAACAACCTCCATCCCATATCTGCTAGAATCACAAGACAATCAAATCTCTGAAATTGCCTTCCCAAAAACTGCTTTCCTTCTAAGGAAGAAATCATTCCAAATCTGGCGAAAATAACCAGAAATAGAATCTCCATGAACTGTTTGTACCTGTTTTTTGAATGTTTACAATACATTGCCAACACAAAATACCCAACATATACCGCCGTGAGCGAGTAAAATGTCTTGCAGAAAAACCATATGCGATAAGAGCTAGCTAGTTATTCTAGAGAGGAGCAAACCTGAGTTTGTTGTGAAATAGAACGAGAAAAAAGCATTAATTGATCCCTAATTAAACAAAATCGCTACTGGGGTTGGCTGCAATGGAGGAGGTAATATCATTTTGAGTAAAACGGCTACTACTAGTTTTATCTTCAAAATCCAAATCACTGAGATAAGTTGGCTTTGATCTAGCAGTGTCTGTTAAATCAATGTCTCCGGCAAGCATTCCGACGACACGTGACATTGGCGGCCGCATCGTTGGCGAGGCTTGAGTGCACAAAAGAGCTACTCTTATCAATCTGACGGCTTCCCTTTCATCAAGATCCGCCAAGGATGGATCCACCATGAGATCCAAACTTTCGTTATTTTCATGTAAACTCCACGCCTGTGAAAATGCAAGTAGTTTACAGCAGGATTGATTAATAAACTCTCTTGGTTACTTCCTAAAACCTGCAATATGCTTGGTTTTGACGGATATAAGAGTATCTACAATCCAATACCAAATTTTTATGTCAATACAAAATTTGTTGGTTATTATGTGAAAAAACCATTCTCCATTAAGGTAAAATTCGATATTATGGCTGAGATAATTTAAAAATAGTGAAAAAAAAAAGATTTTTGATATATCAAGTTTTACCCAAATTCTTAAAAAATAGAAAATAAATCGCGCATTTAAAATTAATGAAGGAAATGTATAACTGTCTCTATAAAACAAAATCGCTTATATTTTTTAAGATTAAAATACAACATTGTCCCCTTAACTTTTAAGTCATTTCTATTTTACCCTCTTAAATTTTAAAAACTCTAAATTCGTACTTAAATTTTGAATTAGTCTCACTTAAACCTTTCTTTTAAAATTTATAGAAAAATGGAGTGTTAAATAAGATCACATGGTTCTTTTCATTCATTTTTAACGAAAATTATAAAAGACGAGGCTAAGTGAAACTAATTTAAAATTCAAATAGCAAATTATATAATTTTTAAAGGGTGTAAAGTAAGAAAAACTTTCTAACTCCGCCACTAAAAAGTATGACATGCTATGTTTCGTACCCGTTCAAGGAGATAAATCTTTTCATTGTCCTGGGTATAGAAGTTTGGCCGTCCACTAACAACCTCCAAGGCAACGATACCAAATCCAAAAACATCGGCCTTCTCTGTCAAATGGCCACGCAATGCATATTCTGGAGCCAAATAACCTCTACAACATCACAAAACATAGCTTAGTGATTTTTTTTCAAATTCGTAAACTATTAATGTTAATTCAGTTCCATAACCATGAGGTAACTGAGATGTTAAGGCAAGAATTGGTTAAATAACTTACATTGTCCCCGCAACTCGTGTGCTCATGTGGGTTTTATTGTCATCATAGAGCTTTGCCAATCCAAAATCTGATATTTTGGGACAAAGTTGTTCATCAAGCAAAATATTACTAGCTTTAACGTCTCGATGCACAATCCTTGGTCTGGATTCCTCATGAAGATAAGCAAGTCCTCTTGCTGTTCCCAAGCATATATTGAAGCGGGTCTTCCAGTCCAGGTGCAAGTCATTCTTTCCTGCAGTCGTCAACGTGCGGAGTGATACTTTGTTCTCGGGGATTCAACTTGTAAATGTAAGGTACTCAATAGATTTTTATATACCAAACAGTGCTTGATCAAGACTTTTGTTTTTAAGGTACTCGTAAACTAGGATGCGTCGATTTCCCTCGATGCAGCATCCGTACAGTTTCACTAGATTGCGATGTTGCACGACAGATATTGTGACAATTTCGGATACAAATTGTTCATTTGCATGATGAGATCCTACTGAAAGTTGCTTAACAGCTACTTCTCTCCCATCAGAAAGCGTACCCTATAAGAGCAATTAGACATTTCAATACAAAGAAAGGAAAGCTAAATGTGAAATAAAGCCATTATGCATACTTAGAACTATTATTTTCAAGCAGAAAACTATGTTTTATCATCTCGATCGACCTTATAAACACGGCCAAATCCACCCTCTCCTAGCTTATTTGAAGATGCGAAGTCTCCTGTGGCAGCTTGTAGTTCAGAGTAACTAAATGTATCGGCGTTGTGGCAGCCTATTCCAAGAAGTCCTGCATATTTAAGCCAGAATATAACATATAAAAATACTGAGATTATAACAAGACTAGAATTTCAATTTATTTGAATGCTTTTACCTTCCTCATCCTCATTGTTTGATTTTCGCCGAAAATAAAGTGCTGTTAGTACCAACATAAGACCCACAACAACCACAACAGGGACCGTAATACCTATAATCAACCCTGTGTTGTTGTTCTTGTCTCCTTGAATATGTGTTAAATGATCTGAGCAATAAAAGAGTAAAATTTTTAAGTAGAAATAGGAGAAATGAAGCATGTTAAACCATCATAATATAGATAAAACTTTGTACAAATATTACCTGAACTAGCATGTAGAGCCGCTATCAAGGGACCGTAGTAACCATGCCTCGGTATACAGCAGGTTCCCTTACCAGCCCAAAGCAAATGGATTTCAAGATAGTTCTCCGTAACGGTAACAGTGAAGTTCTTCACTTTTGCTTTCTCTACCCCACCAGCTTCCTTTGCAATTTCAAAGTCCTTTTCTTCTAGGCGTCCCTGAAAAGAAAATGATGAATAAGAGGTTCAAAAACTGTATGGGAAAATCTTTGCTCTCTGCAGTTGATTATAACTTGTAATGCACGGTACCATAACTTCCTTTTGGTGTAATTTACCATTTATTTACCTGAATATAAATATCAAATACGCGTCTTGCAAGGCCTGACCATGTCTTTGAGTCCCGATTTGGAAAACCAATTTCTGCAAAGTGCAAGTTTATAGTGTAATTTCCATTCACAAGGCCAAGACCATAGTATCTTAGTGATCCTGGGGTCATCCTTGCTGTTTGGAAAAGCACTGGGTTCTCATTGCTGCCAGTAACTTCTGCCTTCGTGCTTTCGAGATCTAGATCACCTCTTTTGTCATCAAACAAACCCACCTTGCTGATTGCCCACTTCTCATTTATTACATAAAACTTGGCCGGCCCAAGACCAAACTCGTCAGCTTCATACACTGTGCCATTATGTCCTTTAAACTGAGGTCCACCACACTTGATTGCGAAGCTTGTTTCTGAATTTTTTATTAGATAAAAGTATTATGATTGATGTTACATGAGAACAATGCAATAGTTTTCACTTCAATTCATAAATGAATTTTCACGAATAATTTGTCAAATAAAAAGTAATTTACGGAGGGGGGGATTTCTATTGCATTGAAAGTTTCTTTGAAGACAGTGCAGGTCAGGAAGAACTCTGCAAACAAACAACAACAACAGTTACTTCTTCGAAAGGTAAGAGACATTTGTTTAGGGGGGAAAGTTGTCATGTGTAGGAGTCTTCCACTCACGCTCTGCTTGAGTTATCCAATGTGAAGTTGTTAGCCACTAAGTTCCTGCCAAAAAGGGGAAGAAAAAATCTAATTACTATTGCAAAAAACTGAAGCTGTGATAATCATGCAAAAATATGCACACCCGTACACTTTACGGCTCCGTTTGGTTCCGTTTGGTTGGACCCTGAAGGGATGGAGAGGAGGAATGATGGAAAGAGTTGGAAGGACGGAGAAGATGGAAGAAGAGTATTACACAAATCTTTTATATTGTTTAGTAAGGGGAAGAGAGAGTTAAAAAGATGATAGTTATTTGATTAATTACTATATTGTCTATTTATACAATATGTTATTATTATTTTACTATATTATCCTCTTCCTCTCTTCCTTCCAACCAAATACGGACTTGATCCTCTCCCTCCACCTCTCTCCTTTCACCCGTCTTACTCCCTCCATCTCTCCCTCCAACCAATTGCATTGTGAGGCATGGTGAAGAATCTTTGAATACTTATAACGAGGAAGTAAAATTTGAAAGAAGACATACAAGTGCGATAGCAAGCCGACCCATCGCGGCAAGCGTCCCGACAGGAAATTGTATGACAAATCTCTGCACATAAAAAAGTGCCCAACCAAGAGTTAAGTAGATATTATATGGTGCAGAAAAAATAAAAAATAAAAAATCAATCCGTTTATACTCTACCGCATGTTCTTTACAGAATAACACCATCGAGGTTTCTGTTAGCAGCTTTATTAGTTAGCAACTAAGGTTCAAGTTTACTAACCAAATAGCGTAATTAAGGTAATTCTAATTCCTAATAGCGAATTCCTAATACGTAAACAGTACTTGAACAGAAGCTTGAATTCCTTTCCTTATTCGTCTTCATCAAACCAGGTCTCTTTTAAAGGGAGAAGGAGGAAAATAGGCTAAATTTGAGATGAATTAAAATTAGGCCAATAATTTACATAAGTTAATAAATAGGCCAAATTATTATTTTTGTCCATAACTTGTCTGGTTATGAATCATAACTTGATAAGTTATTATTCATAATTGTCCATAACTTGTCCGGTTATGAACCATAACTTGACAAGTTTGTCCATAACTTATCTGGTTATGAACCATAACTTGACAAGTTATGGCCTATTAATTTCTATAACTAAAAATTGACCTATTTTCTTTTTTAAGCTTTTCATATTGGCCTATTTTCTACTATTTCCCTCTTTTAAATCACATTTCAATGCCATAAGTAAGTAGTCCTGGCCCAAGTATCCAAATAAGCGAAACGGAAGCTAGAGTTTATATCCTTTTCTATAGGAAAAAGTACTTTAGTCCCTTAAATACGACATAATCGCTTCTTGGATTCAGTAATATTGTTATGTTCTATGAATATTAAGCAGTTGACTCGTCATAATATACATACAAGAACTTACATATTATCAAGATTGGGACTCCATTCATCAGGAAGGGATCCAGATAGGCTATTGTTTCCAAGAAATCTGGCCATTTCAGTAGCAGCATAAGGTCAAAACCAAGCCACCCGAAAAGTTAAAAGGACAAGAACAAAAGAGGTGATCAGTTTAATTTGAGGAAGCTCTTAGGTTTCGACATTTGAATCTGGTTGAAGAAAAGAAATCTAAGAGATTATAATGAAAGCAGTAATCTTATTTACAAGTATATCAGATTACTCAGGTTGAACAGCAAACTAGGAATCGTGCCTGTTAACCTATTGAAACTCAAATCCCTGCATATATCCATGAAAAAAAGTTAAACAAGTAACAAATATAATGACAACTATATATATACATTTTTTTTACTAAGCGGTGTGCCCTTGCGATTTGTGTTTATTTCTCTATTAGAACATACAGCGTTTTTAGACGTCGGAGTTCGGTAATGGAACGTGGTATTGGACCAGAAACCAATGCATTTCTTAGAATTCTGTCGGAAGAAAAGAAAACTAGTAGTAAGTTAAATGGTTAGGAGGATAAATGCATGAGAAAGTATACTGTAGAAAATAAGATGATGTACATCTGACATGGAATCAAGGAGTTCTTTACTTACAACTCAGTTAAGTTCTCCCAATTTTTAACAAAATCAAGGGTAGAACTTCCGGTGTATAAATCGCCAATTCGCCTGCATATGAATTAGGAACAAATAAAATTAATATTTAGTTTTGTTCCTACAGGGGAACTGGGAAGAGAGATCAATTAGAGAAACTTTCCAATCTCTCTACATACTTACAGGGATTCCAATGAGGTCAACTGAGAAAAACTGGATGGTATGGGACCTTCAAGAGAGTTACCTTGTAAAGTCCTACAAAACATTGGAGACTTGTGAAACTAAGGGGCTGTTTGGTGCTTAGGTTCATACACTGGAGCTGATTTAGAGCCGGCTTTAATTGATGTTTGGTAGACTAATTTGGTACATCAATTTGGACTGTGGAGCTCCTTTAGAACTGGCCTAAATTGGCAAATTGCGGATTTACTCCCTTATATTCAAGGAATCCTAACCGAAATATCAGTTCCGGTTTACTCTCTCAAACTGATGTTTTCAAGACGTATCCAAGCACAATTTGGATTTTATTCTTTGCTCGAATTTACACTTCAACTAAATATTCAAATGCCAGTTCGGATTGCAATATAAACCGCACAGTTCAAATTTTACAGATCCAACGAAAAAGTTTAAAAACTTTAAAGTTTGAACCCGCGTAACAAACAGATCCTAAAATCTCATCTTATAAGTTCTGGTCTATATACATGATCAGAGTTTCCTATACTCACAAATTTGTTAACTTTGTCCAGTTGCCAATGAAGTCTGGTATCTTCCCTGAAAGAGGAGTGTCCAAAGCATCCCTGATATTTGACAAAATATAAATAGCTAAGACAAGTGCAGCCAAATTAGTCTTTTAACATATGAAAGTCGTCGAATTGCATTCCTTACAAGACTCGCACTTTTCGAAGATTACCAAATTCGGATGGAATTTCACCGCTTATTCCGGAACTGTCGATGTAACTGCACAAACAAAATTGAGATGAATGTGGTTTTCAAGACATTAACACAGAATAGCTTACTAGAATGATGCTTAAGGTGAAGTGGATTCGGAGTGAACAAATACTTTTAACCACTCAAGTTTGGAACACCTTTTAGCATCGACATTATTGTATAAAACTTCAAATTGAACCTTAAAGATATAATTTCAGTTTCATAATAAAGGAGCATCCAATTGCAGAAAGCTATGACATTGGCCTTCCTATTAAAACACACATAAATTGGCATATTAAATAGTGAAGCCTCTATAGTACACCTTCAATATTAGTTGGCTGCAAGTATATTCAACTTATAGATGTCAAATCCTGACGAAGATTTTCATACTAGAAACTCTACATCAAAGCTACAATAACTAAGAAAACTTATAAATTGTTAGAGGCACTTTGTAATAATGAAACAGACTTACATGAGCTCAAGGTTGAGCAAGTTACCAAGTTCTGGGGGGAGTGATCCAGATAAATTATTTGATCCCACAGCGCTGAAAAACATATATTAAAGATATATGACTATATATGAAAAGCATTTAATTAGGAGTAATCTGTCAAGCAAAAAAAAAAAAAAAAAAAATCAGGAACCAAAGTGATACAATACTCAAAATTCAGGGAATAGTGATGATAATGACTAAAAAAGTCTTTGATGTTGTTTGCATAGAATGCTAATGGTCAAAAATTCTAATTAACCAAGAACTTCATTAAGTAACATCAAAGTTAAAGCTTACAAATCAGAAAATACCTAAGTCATAACAATAAGTAATCGTTAAGTAACATCAAAACTATATCACACAACCTAACAAAATTTAAGCAAACTAAATGTGTTGCAGGGCTAAAGTGCTGGAACAGCACTGTGTTTTTTGGCAACACACATTCTAGTCATATTTTGCAAACTAGATAAGTTATACAGCTCTCATGATTTCATAAATCATTGCTCATATATCTTGTAACAAGCTCCCGAAGGCTTTCAAGTTTAGTTTGCATTCGGAACATATGAAACTTACTACATTTTAATTCAATGTCATTGCAAATTTTGGGTTAATCTCAGCGGTAGCTTCTGAATTTTGAAGTTTGCCAATTTATTTCCTGAACTTTAAAAACTCTAATTTTACTCTTTAAATATTAAATTAGTCTCACTTAATCTCTTTGTTAAATTTTCTGTTATAAGTGGTTATGAGGTCATTTTATATTTGTCTTTAATAAAAATTCTAACAAAAAAACCATATAATCACACTACTACATTTTTTCCGTCCATTTTTAACAAAAACTTTATCAAATGGGGATAAGTAGGACAAATTCAAAATTTGGGATTAAAAAGAGAATTTTTAAAGTTTGGGCATCATACTGGGAATGTAATACCCAAGATTTAATTAAGTCTTAAACCAATAATAAATAAATTTAGTAAATTAAATCATGCACCACATTTACCATTTATCGTAAAGTTATTTGTTGGCATTATATTTTATTATTATAGCTATCATATGATTTTATTAAGTTTATAACTTTGCTAATCAAGTTTTGAGTTTTAATGTGCAGTGCAACTAGCTCGATGTGAAAACTCAATGTGCTAAACTTATGATGCAAAAAATGATATTAATTATGATTATTTAATATGATATTTTACCTCTATTATGATTGATTTAATGATGAATTATTATTTTATATTTTTATTATATGATTTTATGTAAATGTGTTAAGGACTTAGTTGCTATTTTGAGTTTTTGTGAGAGAAGGCTATGTTAACAAATTGAGTGAACTTTAAGCACCTAATTGAAGAAGAAAAATAGAGACTTTAGAGCTAATTTATGAGGTTATGATAGTTGTTAGAGACTTAAAAAAATTAGACACTTGTTTTACAATAAGGTCACTTTAATTTTGCTTGGTTTTTATCAAGTTTAGACTTCATTTTTGGGTCTATTTCAAAAAAAAAAAAAAACCCTAGAACACTGACCATAGCATTTTCTTCTCTCTTCTCACTCCTTTTCTCACCCAAAACTCAGAATCATACCTAGGTTTTCAAGGGAGAATGACCTAAAAACTCAACTAGCCCATTTCAACTCGTTTTTCAACCTAGTTCCCAAAAAAAAAAAAAAAAAAAAAAAAAAAAAAAAAAAAAAAAAAAAAAACACTATCAAGGTTTTGAGCTTCTATTCACTTGGGAATGAGTTTTTCTTTGAGGTAACTTCTTTCTTAAGCTGGAAACATATATTTTAGAGATTAAGATGTTGAAATCCTACTTGAGATTCAAATTTTTGATGTGGTTTATCAAGCATGTTTGTTGTATACCCTTAAAAATGAGTTTCTTGAGGTTTTGGTTCAAATATTAGTTTCTAGGTGAAATTAATGATTTTAGCTTGATATTATTGATGATTATTTGAAGATAAACTCTTATTATGATGATGATTCATGTATTTGAGAGTGGGTCTTGAAAATTAAGATTTGCATGCTAGGTATTTGATGAAATGTTCAAATATAAGTCATTTGTACAGCTTATATAGATTAAATTTTCATGCTATATATATTTATGATTTTGGCTATTTTATATTTTTTTATTAAACTATACATCTCAAGTTTTACGTAATTTTTTGAAACACTCTGAACGGAGTTTTCTAAATTTAGTTATGAATTTTATAAGTTCAGCTAAAAAGTTGTCATTTTTTTAACGAGATTTTACTTCAATCAGGATTTCGGTCTGTTTTTTGGTTAATTTCAAAAATCTGAAACGTATCACATAGTAGCTCTAAAAAGAGGGTTTTGAGTCTACTCTTATTTGCCACTGGTCTCATAATATTTTGAGTTTTGATGAATTGGTTATGAATATTTTCGTAACAATGCGCAGTTATGTGTTTTGTTAAATGATGATATAAATGTGATTTTGAAAGCTATGTTTTTAAAGGTTAATTAGCACATTGAAGACTCCCCACAACCATCTAGTTTGTGCTTGCAAAGTGGTGATCAAAATTCAAGTAAGTAGAGTTAAAGTATTTTCAAAACTGCATCATAAGACCAATTTGACGAATTAACTTGTTCAAAATTTTAATTTATGCAAGTTTATTCTCTTATGAAATTCTTATATGTATTATGTTCAAAGATATTCATGATTAATTATTTTGAAAGATATTATGATATTTGCTTTTTATGTTTTTACGTTTTAAGAGATTTTATGGTATGGTATATGGATGAGAGGTTGGGTAAACAGGGGTGCAAGGGACCGATGCCCCAAATTAGAGTAACTATCTCTTTGAGACAACTAGAGAAAAATGCTAGTGGGAAGTCACTTATTGATCACATGAGAAAGAGATTTTAAAAACCTCGCTTAGTGTTTAAGAGAAGAGAATTGGCCAAAATTAGAGAATGTCTTGTATAGAGAGGCTTATTTGGAACCAAAGTTCTGTACATACCTAAACTAAAAATAAGTATGAAAGTTTATGAACAATGTTTAACAAAGAGATTTCAGCCACGAAGATTTTAGATACTTACTTTATTTGAAATCTACTTACTGAGTTTTTGCTCATTAATTTTACCTTGTGATGTAGATGATGTTGTTGTTACCGAAGAGTTAAAAAAAATATTCCAGGATTGGCTGAGTACTCCAAGTCCTACATCTGGCATCATGCTTATATGTACTTCCAAACAATAGATGGACCCATAATGTTTTTTCGTTACTATGTCACTTTTGAATAACTGTTTAATGTCTAAGATTTATGGTTGTAATCATTTTGTGCACTGACTCATTTTGTTCAAAAACCTTTACACAAATTTTGTGATGAAATCAACCACAAGTTTCTGCATCTTAAAAATGACATTTTTTTAAGTATAAAAAGTATGTTTTAAGTAGCACCGGCTCGCTACTGTCCGTTTTACATACTTTTTTAATCTGATATGATTTTAACTAGATTTAATGCTAAAAAACTTGCACTACCGGTAGAGAGGCTTATCGGAAAAGTTCCTTTTGTTTAATGTAGGGAATTGTGTCTTTTTAGTAGTCAATTTTGCCTAAATCTGACACTAGGAGTGATCTGGTGATAGGACTCAGAGAAGTATCAATTGAGATTAGGGCTGAATTAGGACTTATTATTCTTAATCAAGTAAATTAAAAGACAAATCCTGACCTACAATTCGAGAGGTAGGTCGATCTCTCCAAAACTCCTAACTATTCCTAATAACTTGACAAAACTCAACATAAACCTAATTACTTGTGAATACCCTCTTTATACTAAAGCCCTAAATCCATAAAACACCCAAAAGACTAAACTGCCCCTGCCCTCTTATTCCCACGTCGAACATAAGTAATTATGGGCCTAACATTACTCCCCTCCAAAAAAGACACCTTGTCCCCAAGGTGGAATCCAGGAAATTGCTGTTGTATTACTTCATATGGCTCCCATGTTGCCTCGTAATCTAGCAAGTTCTTCCATCTAATCAGCACCTCCTTATGACCTGTTGCTCCCTGACGCACGCCTTCTAAAGTGGACGGTTCCATCACCACTTCCATATCCTCTGTCAATGTTGGTGGTAACAAAGAAGATGATGTGTGTTCGCCGATCGCCCGACACAACTAAGATACATGAAAAACTGGATGAATCGCTGAAGAGGGTGGCAATCGCAATCGGTAAGCCACTTCCCCGATTCGCTCCACGACCTCATAAGGCCCGAAATATCGAGGAGACAACTTCTCATTCCTCCGCCTCACCAAGGTCTTCTGCCGATATGGCCTGAGCTTCAAATAAACCCTGTCTCCCACCTCAAACTGCACGTCCCTCCAATGTCCATTGGCCTGCTTCTTCATTAACTGTTAGGCCTTAGACAAATGTCTTTTTAGCTCCTCCAGCATTCTATCCCTCTCCTCCAAATATTGTTCGACCAGGTACACAGGCGTGGGACTATGACCATAATGTGCCAAATGTGGGGGATCCCGCCCATATAGGATCTTAAAAGGAGTAGTCTATGATGCAGTATGGTAGGAAGTGTTGTACCAGTACTCAGCCCACGCTAACCACCTCGCCCAAAGTTTAGGCGTGTCCGATACGAAACACCGCAGGTACATCTCTATACTCCGATTGACCACCTCAGTTTGGTCGTCTGTCTGCAGATGGTAAGCAGTACTTCTCTTCAGAACCGCTCCCTGCTTTCTAAACAACTCCCTCCAAAAGTTGCTCAAAAAGACCTTATCCCGGTCTGTCACTATCGACTCCGGAATACCATGTAAGCACACCACCTCGCGTATAAATGCCGCGGCAACAGTCACGACAGTGTAGGGGTGTCGTAAGGGAATGAAATGAGCGTACTTGCTCAATCGGTCGACTACTACAAAAACTACCGTGAACCCATCCGACTTAGGCAATCCCTCAATGAAATCCATCGTTACCTCCTCCCACACCTTATCCGGAAGGGCTAGAGGTTGCAATAATCCCTGGGCGCCATAGCCATACATTTTTGGAATTGACACACATCACACCTTGCTACCATGTCTTCCACATCCTTCTTCATTCCCACCCAATATAATTTTGCAGCCAGCCGTCGATAAGTCTTGAGGGCCCCCGAATGTCCCCCAACTGCACTCCCATGAAACTCCTGTAGAAGCTTTGGTATATAGGCCGATGCCTTAGGCAACACAAACTGACCCTGGTAAAGCAGTCGTTGTCCATCCAAGGAGTAACTTGGATATCCGGCTTCCCCTCGCGCTATTGTCGACCGAATCTTCGCCAATCCTTCGTCAGCCGCACTCTCTCTCAATAACACTTCCCAATCCAATACTAAGGGCACTGATAATGCTACTAACTGGGGTTCCTTAAGCCGTCGTGATAGGGCATCCGCCGCCTTATTCTCCAAGCCCGGCCTATATAGAATCTCAAAATCATACCCTAACAGCTTGGACAGCCAACGTTGGCGCTCCTCAGTCACCAATCGCTGCTCCAACAAAAACTTAAGGCTCCGCTGATCTGTCCAGACAATAAATCGCCTTCCCAATAAGTATGGTCTCCACTTTGGTATCGCCAACACCATTGCCATGAGTTCTCGCTCATAGATAGATTTTAGGCGTGCCCTCACCATCAACACCTGACTAAAATAAGCAATCGGTTGCTGGTTCTGCATAAGCATTGCCCCTAGACCATATCCGGATGCATCTGTCTCCACCACAAAAGGTTGATCAAAATTAGGTAAGGCCAGCATTGGCACACTAGTCATAGCCCGCTTAAGCTTCTCAAAAGCCTCTGTTGCCTTTTCCCCCCACATAAAATTGTCTTTCTTTAACTGCTCCATTAAGGGCCACGCTATGGTGCTATACCCCTTAACAAACTTTTCGGTAATACCCCGTAAGCCCAAGAAAACCCTTCAACTCTCTCAGGGTCCTCGGTATTGGCCACTCCAACATCGTTACTACCTTTGATGGATCGGCTGAGACCCCATCCGCCGACACTATATGTCCCAAATATTCCACCCTTGTCTGAGCAAATAAACACTTCTTCCGATTGGCGTACAACTTATGTCCCTGCAATTCCCTCAACACCACCTTCAAGTGCCTACCATGATCCTCTAGTATGTGACTATACACCAAAATATCATCGAAGAAGACCAACATAAACTTCCGTAAATAGGGCTGAAATACCTTGTTCATCAATGACTGAAACGTGGCCGGTGCATTCATAAGACCAAAGGGCATGACAAGAAACTCATAGTGCCCTTCATGCGTTCAAAAAGCGATTTTATGAACATCCTCAGGTTTCATCCATATCTGGTGGTAACCGGACTTCAGATCAATCTTCATAAACACAGTCGCCCCATACAATTCATCGAGGAGCTCATCAATCACCAGAATATGAAACTTATAAGGGACAGTCTCCTTGTTAAGAGCCCGGTAATCGACATAAAACCACCAACTCCCATTTTTCTTCTTAACCAACAGAATCGGGCTTGAAAATGGACTCACACTGGGTTGTATAATGCCTGTGTCCAACATCTCCCTCACCATCCTCTCTATTTCATCCTTTTGAATCTGTGGATACCTGTACAGTCTGACACTAATAGGAAGAGTTCCCTCTTTCAAAACTATAGCGTGTTCATTGCCCCGCTGTGAAGGAAGACCCTGTGGCATTTGAAACACCCCCTCAAATTGGTCTAGGAGCTCCTGTATCGGTTCCGGTACCTCCTCAGCTGTTTCTGGTTGCCTTCCCTCAAGACTCTGCAACTCCACCAAGAATCCTCCCCCTTCTTCCTTAACAGCCTTCACCACAGTTTTCAATGACACCAAGGTTCGGCACAGACTCGGATCGCCTCTCAGAATTACTGGTTGGTTTCCTACCTGAAACTCCATACTCAACAGCTTCTAATTCACCTTCATTGCTCCCAACGTTTGAAGCCACTTCATCCCCAAAATCACGTCTGTGCTTCCCAAATCTAGCGTTAGGAAATCGTCTAACACTTGAATTCCCTGAAGCGTCAAAATCACCCCCTTGCAGATTCCTTGGCTCGTTTCTAACACTCCGGTTCCCAAGGTCACCCCAAAACTCCCAGTGTCAGTCAACTGGAGCCCTATCTTTTCCACCACGTGGTTGGAAATGAAATTGTGTGTGGCCCCACTGTCAACTAACACTACCACATCCTGCTCTCCAATCTTACCCTTAATCTTCATGGAATGGCTCGGTGTGAACCCCGCCACTGAATCGAGCGACACCTCAGCCACATCTAAATGCAAGTGTTCTTCCTCCATAAACTCTTCTTCTTCAGCTGCTTTCCGACCTTCCTCATCATCACACACAGTTAGGACTTGTAGTGATCGGTCTTTGCATCGGTGCCCTGGTGAAAATTTCTCATCACATCGAAAGCACAACCCCTTCGCTCTCTTGTCTTGAATCTCTGTCTCAGTGAGGAGCTTGAAAGTCACTCCCGGACGTACCCTACTATCCCGATCCTTTTAGGTCTCTCTCTGAAATCCCAACGTCTGAGTTTTCTGCCCTCCAGGTGGTGCGCTATTTCGGTATGAAAAGCCGACTGTGTTGCTCCTATTGACCAGCACCGTTGTATTCTTATCCTCAATCATCTGTGCCAACTCCATCATCTCCCCTAACCCTCTCGGTCTTAGCAAACGCAGCGCCGCTCGGATCTTTGGCTTCAGTCCCTTCATAAAATTCCCTTCCAACACTGCTTTTGAGATTTCCCCTAAGTGACGCGATAGCAGCTCAAACTTCTCCCTATGCTTCATGACTGTCTTATCCTGTATCAGGGCAAAAAAATGTTCGTGTAAATCTCCCTCTTAAGTGGCTCGAAATCGCTGCAGCAACCGGTCCTTAAATTCACCCCAAGTCCTCAATGGTTGTCGTTGTTCTCGCCATTGAAACCATGCAAGGGCCTTTCCCTCCAAACATAAAGCCACCGCCATCATTTTTTCCCTCTCTGAGAGTCCATTAATGGCAAAATAGCGTTCTACCCTATACACCCATCCATAGGCATCCTCGCCCTCAAAAATGGGTATTTTCAACTTCCGTACCCTAGAATCCGCACCAAATTGGGTATGCCTGGTCCAATTTCGCACCATTGAAGGCCTCCATCCTCCCGATTCTCCTCCATTCTCCATAAATCCGCCAGACCTAGCCCTAAATCCGGCCTGCCCAGCGTGCCCACCTTGCCCAGCCGCGATTCCATCATACCCGCTCCCCCTCTCGCTGGAAATTCCTCCTCCCGGCCATACGCCCCCAAATCCACCCTGCCCAGGTCCAGATCTGCCTTGCCCAACCCCAAATCTGGCCTGCCCAATGGGCCCAGCCCCAGATCTGACCTGCCCAAGTCCCGGATCTCCCCACCACAGTGCTGAAACACCGTGCCCAGCCATCCCCAGCCCTGGCGTGCCCCATGGCGGTGCCAAAACACCGAATCCCGTCGCCCCAAACCCTACGCCGCCTCCAGCCGCGACCCAGCCTCCTCCGCCGCCCCCAACGCTGGGAAAAGCTCCTCCAAGTCGCGCGTCACCTAGGCCGCCCTCTGCGCCAGCAAATCGGCCGCGTCCCGCCGCCTCTGGCCGCGCCAAACGAGCGGATTCCAACCCTCCTCCCTCTGTGTCGTCGCTGACCTCGGGTTCCGTACCACCAGACCCTTCTCCCTCCGCGCTGGCATGGTTCGCCGCTGCTACTAGTGGCGGGTTGAGGTGGAGATCCGTTAATTTCAGCAACATGGCTTCAAGGGATGCAAATTGTTGTTGGACGGTATTGAACCGCTCGTCAATGGTGGTCTTGAGCGATCCAACCTCCGCTTCTAATTTCTCTTCTAGCACGTCCACTTTCCTCACTACCATTGTCCCAGGAATTTGCTCTGATACCAATTTGATAGGACTCAGAGAAGAATAAATTGAGATTAGGGCTGAATTAGGACTTATTATTATTAATCAAGTAAATTAAAAGACAAATCCTGACCTACAATTCGAGAGGTAGGTCGATTTCTCCAAAACTCTTAACTATTCCTAATAACTTGACAAAACTCAACGTAAACCTAATTACTTGTGAATGCCCTCTTTATACTAAAGCCCTAAATCCATAAAAACACCCAAAAGACTAAACTGCCCCTGCCCTCTTATTCCCACATGTAACATAAGTAATTATGGGCCTAACATCTAGTGTGATCAAAAAAACACAAAGATGACTTTGTGTGATTTGAAAAAAGCAGATGATATCGCAACATTATTTATTAAAAACGAAGGGCATAAAAAAAATCGAAACTAACTTTAAATAAATATTGGGGGTGATTTTTTTCCCTAATGCGTCCATGAAGATTTAAAGAATAATTTAGATGAAACCTATAAAATAAAGCTATATGCAGAGGCAACAACTCCTAATTTGATACTAAGTGTTCTTTGTTCTATCCAACCTTACATGGCTTTGATATGTCTTCCATACGTTTTAGGATAAAATATGCACTTAACAAATCAAGAGATTCAAAATTATATCTAAGACAACATACGTTCCCCTATTTATAAAATAAATAAAAAAACAAAAAAAACAAAAAAACAAAGAATAACAAAAAAAGTTTTAGGTTTCAAAAAACGTCACATCAAAATTTTTGCTACAAAGAAAAGCTCTCGAAAAATGTCACATCTCGGTTCGAATCGAAAACTCGAATAACATTAAATTAATATTTGCAAACAAAGACTTGATATTAGTGTTTGAGGGTTCAAACCAGACGGTCTGAATCAAAATTTAAATTTTATAAGAAAAAACATGTATTAGAACTTTTTAAATTTAAATTTTTTTATGAGAGAAAATATTATTTGAACCAAAATCATAGTAGTTACATGCACAAAATGTCGTGTAACTAGTCTGATAGCTTACAGCATAATTAGATTCTTAAGGCTTCCTAGCTCCTTCGGAATGGTCCCATGAAATGTATTGTGGCCAACATCCCTGAACGGAACCAACAAAACAGTGCCCATCAATAATCTACTTGAAAATATGTTGCCTTTGAATCAAAGAATGTTTTATCATTGGCCAATGCATTATGTACAAACTCAAACAACTAAACAACTTGAGCTTCACACGTCTTCAAAAGATAATCCTATTCTTCACGATGCTCTTGCAAGACTTTATGGTTTTTAGTTCTCTCCTTCTATTGTCTAAAAAAGCAAAAGTAAAAACATGCTAAATAGGCCTTTTATATATGAGAATACTAACATCATTATTTCATCACTCTCTTTGTCACTTTTTACATTTACTATTTGATATGTGGATTGTATTATAAGATATATTATTAGTTAAACATAAAATGAGACAATAGAGTCCACGTTTCAAACAGTAAATGCAAAAAGTGAGACAAAGAGTGAAAAAAAAAAAAAAGTGATGTTAATATTTCTCTTTTATGTGTAAGATTAATTGCTTTGGTAATAGTCCAATAGAGATTATTTGTGAGTCTCTAATGTTCAGTTGAAATAATCTCTAGCTTGTAAGACAAAACGAGGGAAACGAAGTCGGACAATTTCTTCTTTAAATATACTTACAAATATTGCAGCGCAGTCAAATCTCCAAGGAATGGTGGCAAAGTACCGGTGAAGTAATTTAAGAGGATTTGCCTACATATGTTTGAAGATTCAATTTTAACTCTAAAGCTTAAACAACAATAAAAATGACATGGGGAAAAAAAGCAATTTATATATATATATATATATATATATATATTTATTTATAGGAGAATCCATACATGACTGTCAGATATTTCAAAGCTGTAATTTCTTTGGGAATCACCCCTTGCCTGTCCAAAGACTGCACTCTCCTACAAATATTTTACAATGAAATTAAAGGTAAGACGTAATAAATTGGCAAAGAGAGTGAGAGATATGAGATTGTCAATTTTATTCCCCGATTTTAAATTTGTGTGGAGTACTCTACCCAATCTCATTTTGAGAACTTATAAAGTGAACAATAAGACCTCATTCATTTCACCGATTTGAATTTTCAGTTTTAGGTTTTTACAATAAAAAGCTCTCAGAAAATATCACATCTAACTTTTTCTGTTACAGTAAAAACTCTCAGAAAATGTCACATCTTAACTCAAATTGAAAATTCAAATCTGCGAAGTAAACGAGGCCTAAGTGTGTGGAATTGATTCCAAATATTCAACTCATTCTCTACTCCCCCTAAGTAGACATACCATTGACACAACCATAGAAACTTCTTATGTCATTAAAAAAAAAAAAAAAAAAAAAAAAAAGAAAGAAATTTATATGTGTGTTTTTTTTTTTCTTTGTTAGGAAATATACATGTATATGTTAGTATTCTGTGCGCATACGTATCCTTAGTTCATTGCCAAACTAATTTTTCATGCCAAATTCGACAATTGAATACGAAAATCACTCTCTAAAATAGTATTATTTTTCATGTTACATTTGAAATATGCTATATTTTGTGTCAAATTTGATATATATATATATATATTTGACAATTAATTGCTATTACTTGGTGTATTGAAACTTTTTATTTATTTTATTATAGCATTGTCATTTTTAAAATTATTTCGAAATTAAAATTTACCATCACAAGTTCGTGAGCTTATTATGATTATGACAGAAAAAAAAAAAAAGAAAAGAAAAGAAAGATATAGCATTTTAAATAGTACTATAATTAGAGCATTAAATAAAGTAACATTTTTTTTTTGTATTCAATAAAGTATTGACATTAATATTTTGTTTTCAAGATGATTTTTTAATAACTTAAATATAGGAGCTAATTTAGTAAGATAAAAATAAATAAACTACAGATAATTTTTTATTTTTAATTTTTAATGTATTATAAAGTGTCTATTCTAAATATATATGGTTATTAAAATATATATGCGCATAGAAATTAAAACTAGAGAAAAGAAAACATACAGGTGAGTGATGTGGCAAGTCTTATTGTTGTCATAGGTACAGTCGCATTTGATGCCTGGGTTGTTATCTTTGTGCCCAATAGCTCTTTCGTCATCGATGGCAGATCCTGAGCACGGCTCTCCGCTGATATTCCACGTGGCGTTTGCTGACAATCGTATCTCCCATTTTTGGAATATTGCATTTAGTGCTTTCACTGCCCTTGTTATAATGCATCACACTATCATCATCGTTTACATCATCATCTTTATCTTTTAATTAACTCTATTTATTTCACTGATTTGAATTTTATTATAATAAAAAATTTTCAGAAACAGTCACATTTAGTTTTTTTATTATAATAAAAAGTTTTCACATAAAATTACATCTCCATTTGAATTAAAAACTCAAATTATCAAACTAAACGGACCCTTAAATTTTTATGTTAAACTCAAAAATATGCCTCTGAACATGAAAATTTTGGTAAATTTATTCCTTCAATATGAGCTTGAATTTGATCAGAGTTAAAACATTAATTAGAGTTGAACATTAGTAATCATCTCATTCTCATTCTCTCTCGAAAATTTATGCATTCATATTTCATCTCACAAATTAGAAGATATGTAACCTTCTCTCTTTCTAAGTCTAGTAAAAGTTATAAGCACCGAAATGTCAACCTCAGGACTGTGATCCTAAAACTACTTCCCTTGACAAGTCCTCATTGACGATGGTACCTCACTAAGAACCTCCACCAATGATAAAGAGTAGGGTTTTTGATGCAGCGCATATGGACAGGAGCAGACCAATTGGTTGATCGGTTGTATACTTCCGGTTAACCAGATGATGGACTCCCAAATATGACCAGAATTTCGAGAATTGCATTTAAAATTCTGATTTTAAGGTCCCGTTCATTTCACCGATTCGAGTTTAAAATTTAAATTTTATTACAGTAAAAAGCTCTCAGAAAGTCACATTTAACTTTTTTGTTACAGTAAAAAAATCTCACACAAAGTCACATATCAACTCAAATCAGCGAACTAAACGGGCCCTAAGTTTATTTCTCTATTTTATTGCTTCCCATTTTTAGATAAGCTTAATTCCAAATTTTAGATAGGGTTAATTCTTTTATTTTGATTTCCAATTTAGGTAAGGTTAGTTTCCTTTATTTTAATTCTAAAATCATCTATTTAAGAGTATTGATAGGACTATTATTCTTCAATACAGTTCATTTCTTAATTAATTCAAAGTTTATTCTCAATTTTCAATTATCTCGGTATCTACAGAATTAACGAGTGAATATTGGCTCCTATTCTCCTTGAATTCATGAGCAAATCAATAGGTTTATAGATGTTCTATTTTTGGTATTCTAAATGAATCAACAGATCTATTAATGAGTTGATAGATGGTTCCTATTTTTGTTACGCTTGCACTACATCAGTTGATATCGGAGCCGAAACGTTCCTATACCGATCTCACCAATTTCACCATGTTGCCTCACCGTCATCCGACCGTCTGTGCCACCGCACCTACTACCTATGATCTCGAAGCTTTCGCCCTTCTCAAACAAGATGTCGAAGCTTTGGAGATTGCTTTGCTACGATTCCAAGTCGACACCTTGAGACAGCAAATCGCGGCTCTTCAGTTTATTATTCTGCCATCGGCTTTTAGTGAAGACATCATTGAAGTCAATCCGTTTTGCACTGCCACTGACCATTTTCGAAGTTGATTTCGTGGATGACGTCTTTGTTCCTATTTTTGCAAATGAAGGACCAATTTTTGATATTGAAATAGACGATTTAGAAGTTGAATTTGGTCCAATCTTTGACGAAATTGATGACGAACTGGAAGATCAAAAATTAATTTTGAATTGCTAAAAGTGTGGTAGCCATCTAATTGTTAAAAGGAGTTAAGTTTAAGGAATTTTATAACTTCAGGGGAATACAATTTGAAAATAATAATAAAATTAATATATTTTTTTAGGGTAAAAAATATGAGAAATTCAGGGATAAATATACTAATTACTCTATGCAAAATTTAATTCCATTAACTATTGCCACTCATTTGTAAAAATTCATGATTAAATTGCAAAGAAAAAAAGCTTCGTGACAAAAGTTCCAAATCACGAAAAGTTCATGGGGCACAATTACGAACCCCCCTAAAATAAAAAAAAATAAAAAAAAAAAAAAAAAAAACTAAATCTAACTTCTAAACTAATAGCTAAAGTTTCTTTAATGATGAATTTATTTACGCAAGTTTCTTGATGATGAACTTTTTTTTTAAGATTAAAAAAGGTTGGTTTGAAAAGTTTAGTTTAATTATGTGGTTTTACTTTTTAATTTGAATAGGAAAAAAAAAAATTAAAATTGTGTTTGGAAGTGCAATGAAAACATTAAGGGATGTTTAGTTTGAGGATTCAAATCATGATTTAATTCATGGTTCATGATTCGCTATAATATTTTCTCTTACAAAAAAGATACGTAAATCAAAAATAATTCTAATAACGTAATTCTAATCGAAAATGGTTCTAATTTGAACCATTGGCAGACAAAAGACGACATGTGTGTCCATTTACTAATTAAATAATAAAAATTAAATTTCTTTAACAAATAAAAAAAGGAAAACGTTTCTTAAACAAGAAAGGATTGCAAATAAAATAAAAATAAAAAATGGTCGTGCAGTAAAAAAAAAAAAAAAAAAAAAAAAAAAAAAAAAAACTGTTTTTTTGCATAAAAAATGACACGGGGAAAAAGGGAATTTTGGCATCTAAGCATTGGTTTGGATTGGTTTGATGTGTTCAAAATCAAATGAACCCATCAATCAAAGAAAAGCCCAGAATCTACCTCCCTCGTTGATATATCTGATCTAAAAAACTAACATTTACTTGGAAAAAAGCGGAGAATTTTATTGAAGTGCTTAAATACAAACACAGGATCATGATGTTACATACCTTCGGAAGGATCAGTAGTGGCGTTTTGAGCCACGGATTCGAGAGTCAATGATACTGATAAGAAAAAGGCGAAGAAGCAGGGGAGGCTCCACCAAGAAAAACTCATCCTTTTTATTACATAATTATTGTCTTGGCTTTTGAAAACCATACCAGTTTGAAGAAAAAAGCAAATAAGTGCCAGAAAGAGGAAGGGGTTTATCTGTTTATTCTTTCTTTCTCCCCTCCCTTTCTTTCTTTTTATTTCCTTTTTTTTTTTTTTTTGTACTTTTCTAATGGAGGAGACTTTCTTGGCCACCTTTGACCCTCTCCTCAAAATGATAAAGGATTTTTGCATAATTGTCCTTGAACTCATCGGAATTTAGTAAATTATTCTTTAAAATTTTATTTTTAATAATTAAATTCTAAACTTGTATATTATTATAAATGTGTCTCATTTTATTAAATTTATTTAAATTTTTTATTAGATTTAAAGTATAAAAATTGAGAAATTAAAAATTTGTATTATATTAAAATTGAAATATTAAAATTTTTTGTCAGGTGTATTTTTTCAACACTAATTTAACACAATCATAACTAAAATAAGGCATAAAATTAATGGAACAACTTACTAAAATTAAAAATTTCGGAGGCTAAGTTGTTAAAATTATACAAGGACAATTATGTAAAATTTCCAAATAATAATATTAACAAATATTTAAGAGGAAAAAGAAATCGCATGTATTGTGTAGAGAAAAGTCAAATAGTATCCTTGAATTTTTGTTACGTACTACGTTTGTCCTTGTATTTTTAACAATCCAAAAAGTATTCTTTATATTTTTATTTATATTTTCAAATCGTTTGAAAATTTTTCTTTATATCTTTTAACCAGTTAAATGGTTAAAATTTCCACAAATATTCTTAATAACCGATATCTAAACATCATCTTGAATATTAATTTTTTCAAAAAATAATAATGAGCTTAGAGAAAATAGGCTTTTTTATACTAAGCCTTTTAATATTTTGGCAAATTAGTCATACTTTTAATCGCGCGTTTGGAAAGGAGATTTGTCTCATAGTTCCTGACTCGCTACAGTATTTTCTCTCACAAAAAACACACGTAAAACGAGAATGGTTTTGAATCCATGAATCAAACGTCCCAACAATTCACCCTATAAACTTTGAAATTCATCGAAATGTTGGTTAAATTACAAAAAATTAAAAAATTAAAAAATTAAAATTAAAATTAAGACAGTTTCTTCCACTTGAACATTTAATGAGACTAAATTCTAGTCTTTTTTTCATCAATTTGGTCCCCACATACACATCATGAGTGGAAAAAATTTTAAATTAGAAAACCCTAATTTTTATCCAAAACGGTAATCGTACTCTGTTATATTATTGTCACGCCCCCCAAACGGGGTGGGTGACGTGGAGCTCGATTATGAATTAATAAAGCAGATCCCCAACCGGGTCCCACACTTAACTGCATTAAAATATGAATAAATTACATAATCCAGGAGCCTCTGACACACAAGGCTCCACCCCACAGGACATACAGTATCGTACATACATGTTCAGGTAAATAAACAATTGCATCAGACATCATCCACAGTCTAGTAAATCCAAATATTAGTAAAGTTTACAGAATTTCTCAAATTCCTTACATTTGCTCAAGAGGGTAACGCAATCCTCACTTGCTCAATCCGTAGCACAACTCAGCTACGTTGCACCGCTCCTCGAATCTCCTGGGAGGGGTTTAAACATTTGAAACATGAGCGAAAGGCCCAGTAGGATATAATTTGAAATAATTTAAATAAATGAGTACATAAATAAGTGCGATAATAAAATAAATAAGACATTCAAATTTGGCTGTAACAGTAGGAACCTCACATCCTTTTTTCAAAAGGAAATATAACAATAAATAACCCATATTACAGGCTTCAACGAGTAATTAGTACAAATTACTCACCTCACCAAGCGCCTCGCCTACCGGGACCGGTTTTCGGGTTCTGCCCGAGGATGCACTCTCCGCATCCTATCTAGGCTTCTGACAATAGACTCTATTACCAGTTCACAAGATCTCTTATCTTAAGAAATTATCCGTTTAACATTATGAAATCGTTCATAAGACCCCATGAACTACTCAAGCCCTTGGGCCCCATGGTGAACAAGCCATGAGGTTCCATGACTAGACAAGCTATGGATTCCATGGACATGACAAGCCAAGGATTTCCATAAACTAACAAGTCATGGTTTTTAAAACATTTTTCTTTCGCAAACCAATCCCATTCTTTAAAACATTTTCAAGGCCAAAATCTTTTTTGAAAACAGGCTCACAAGGAAAAGGGATAGAAATCCTACCTCGCACAATCAAACCTGGGACTAGAGTTGCCCTTTTCCGGCTTCCGCTTCCTCAAGCCCCTTCATGCGAATCCACAATGAAAGTAATCGATACAAAGATAACACCTTAGGATCAATCCTCAGTCCTAAAGTAATCCAATCTCAATCATATTCCAAGATTTTCCAATTAGTGTGCCCTAATCAAATTTCATGTTCAAATTCCATTCCAAGGGTTTTAAATATCAAATCAGGGATTAAGGATACTAATCCTTTCATCCCAAGTCCCCAAATGAAGCTAATTTGGGTTCTCTCAGAAAACAGGGGTCAAAACAGCAATTTCAGGCCAAACGGGGTCAAACCCCGTGTACACCGGTCGACCGGAGACAGAGGAGTGCATCACCACCGGTCGGCCGGTGGTGTGCATCCGGTCGACCGGTCCGGTCGGCCGGTGGCCATAACGAGATCCGGTTGACCGATGCGGTCGACCGGTGGACATCCCCAGTTTCGCGAAAACTCGCGGAAATCAATCCAAAAACCTGCAAATCCAGTCCCTATTCACAAAATCTCAAGGGACAACCACTAGATCCGGGTTCTAGGTCCTAAAACAAGTCCAAAGAACCCAAGATCTCCAATTTCTACCCTAGTTTCACTCAAAATCCATCAAAATCCGTTTTGAACCAAAAGTAAGTTTTTGAATCCGAAAACTTGAAATTCAAGAGAGGTTCTTTCAGTAATCTTACCTTGAATCATTCTCTTGATGTTGAAAACTCTTTGAAATCACTCTTTGGCTCAAAACCCGTTCGATTTGGGACTAAAATGAGAGAGAGAAAGAGAGAGTGAGTGAGCGGGAGAGTGAAGGAGAGAGAGAGAGAGAGAGTGCACGGGGAAGGAAAGAAAGGAGAGAAAGAAAAAGAAAAGAAAAGAAAAGGAAAAATAAAAGAAAATGACGTGTAAAATATAACAGTCCAGAAATGCGCCCATACATACTTCTGGATTAAAATAAATTACTGTAAATAATTCAAATACCTTGGAATCATTTAAACTTAATTAATTAAATTAGATTAGGCACGCTAATAATCTTAATTACCTTAATTAATCTCAATTAATTCTTCAGGGTGTTACAATTATGATTGTGTGTCTATTCATTATTTGCAAACTTTTTAGCATTAGCATTTGAACTGGCATCTAAGATTAGTGAGCTCTCATAACATGTGTGGAGTAAAAAAGACAGTAAGTTGACTAATCAAAAAAAGTGAAATATGTAGTTGAAGCAAGTTTTAATGGAATTCAAGCATTCCCCGATGAAGGAAAACTATGGTTAGAGAACCACTAATTGCAATCCACACGATTGAGCTGATAACACATTTATATTGCAGTGTTAAATTAGTATATCAACACCTAATTTTAGTATAACAATCCACATGACAATGTATTTTTTATGTTAATTTTAACATATACTATACATTTTAGAAATACTTTTGAGACTAAAAAAAATACACTAGCAACTGTAGTATTTAGCTAAAACTGAGTAGTTGAAAACTTTAAGTGAAATCTCTGACAATCCCTTGGAAGTTCTGATCTAAGTGAGAGAGTGTGCTTCTTTAAGTGAGTGATTAAGGCTCCGTTCATTTCACCATTCGAGTTTAGAATTCGAGTTTTGTTACAGTAAAAAGTTCTCAGAAATAGTCACATATAATTTTTTTACTACAGTAAAAAATTTTCACATAAAATCACATTTCAACTCGAATTAAAAACTCGAATCAGTGAACTAAGCGGGTCCTAAGTTATTTATCGTGTTTCTCATTTTTTTGAGAAGGGAATTCTAAGATAAAAATAAATCAATAATTTTTCATAATTTAGCATTCTAGATTTACGTGTGTCAAAGGTAAATCGTAATAAGTCTATGATGTCGAATTATAGAATTGCTATTTAGCTTTTTAGCATTAACAAGCGTAGACATTCTTTTCTCACTACTAAGTTTTTCCTTTTAGGTTTTACTAATAAGCTTTTTAATGGGGTCTATTTCAGAGTTGATTATCATAAGAAAAGTTTTGGCTTAACCTTCTATTTTCAGTCTCTGACTTGTTTTGTTTGTCAGATAGGCTAGTGGGTTTCTTTTTGTCTATTTTGATGTTCTTCACTTTTTTGTAACTTTCTTTTTATGAATAAAGCTTGGTGCAAGTTGAATGTAAGGTAGACAATGTAGAATGTGCCAAGTTAGTTGGAACATGGCTCGTTTAATTCGCTGATTCGAGTTTTTAATTTGAGTTGAGATTTAATTTTATGTGAGAGTTTTTTACTATAGCAAAAAAGTTAGATGTGATTATTTATAAGAGTTTTTTACTGTAATAAAATTTAAATTTTAAATTTGAATAAATGAAATGAACGGATCTTAAGATGCTGTGATATTTAATTACGACGAAAAAAAAAAAAGGATGGCGGAGACTTTTGTCTTCTTCTTTCTTAAATATAAATATGGTTGGAACCGTTCGTTGGGTTTTAAAGGCTAACATACAAGACGTCAAAGTTGAAACTCCCGATTTGTAATTATTAGATTTTCTTTTTGACGAGTTGTTTGAACTAATATGACAAAATTCGTGTTCACATTGCCGTGAAGAGCTCGTCCCAGAAAATTCACAAAAAAAAAAAAGAAAAAAGAAAAAAGAAAAAGAGATGAATAGAAATAAAAGAACTTCTTCCAAGAAAGAGACATGGTGATTTGTCAACGGTCATACATGACAAACAATATTAATATATATATATATATATATCTCCATGCCCTGTATTTTTTTATTTATAATGAAGGCATCGGCTTTTTTTAACATTAAAAATAATATTCTCATAGTCGAATCTAACAATACATGAAAATAATCCGTTCACTTTGCTATTTAAATTTATAATTCGAGTTGAGATGTGACTATTTTTAAAAAAATTTTACTGTAACAAAACTCAAATTCTAAACTTAAATTAATAAAGTAAATGAGACTTAATTCATTAATCTATCTCACAATCTAACAATATATAGAAATGTCAATTTGCAGTTACTGTAACCACTTTTGACCAAAACAAGCATTTTGGTTTAAATGCTTGTTTTGACCTCTTTTTTTCATTTCTTTTTTGGTTTTCTTTACTAAATTTTATTTTTTTTCCTCAAATTTATATTTAGGCTCTGTTGACCCTTTTTTTATCCTTAAAATTTAAATTTTATGTTTTAAAGTGTGTTTTAATTTTTTGGTTAATTTCACATTTAAACTCTAAAAATAGTGGTTGTGTCACTTCACAATTCTAAATAGCAGGAAATTGATCTTGAGTTTATCAAAAATCATAACATTAACTTCCGTCAATAAAACATTTAGGAGATGTTTAATTAGAGGATTCAAATCATTATTTGAATCATGATTCATGATTCGCTACAGTATTTTTTCTCATAAAAAATACATATAAATTAAAAATAATTTTAATCTTGTGATTATAATCCATGAACTAAAACGTTTCTTAATTTTACAAGGATATGTGTGGGCCATGCTTAACGGATTACAATATAGGATGATCATAACAATGTCAGGGATGTGAGCAAAGAAGGAAGCGATAATTTGCCATTTAAGGAAAAAAAAAAAAAAAAAAAAAAAAAAAAAAAAAAAATTTTAAAGCATATCTTGTTTAAATTTATCATATTTCCCTGAGACAGTCATCTGACCGACAAACATTAAAACTGTTAAAAATTATGTGTATCGATAAAAGTATTAAAATTACAACTTACAACTCATAATATTAATATTATTATTATTATTATTTTTAGAGTTGATAAAATATTATTTCTTGAATGCACACATATACGATTTATTTACTTTTGAAGAGTTGATTAAAAAATGAAAAAGTGGTTGTCTGAGGCGAGTGGGACCGCGGTGGCATGCTCAGGTGAGGGGCAATCACGATACAAACGGCGGCCACCATTATCGCACCCCCACCACACCTGGTCCCCCTACGCCTACGGCATCCCAACCACTTTATTGCCCCACTCGGTCACAGGCCCACGTTACTAGGCCCGGCGATGACAACCTCAAGTTTAAAAATTATATAAATATCTAGATCGGTTGTCATTTTTCCCATGTGGGATAATAATTAACGATTAGACATTGCAACCGTTTGGCGAAAAAAATGTACGTTTCCCACCTGGCATCCAAAAACGAGATAAGAATAATTAGACATCCCTTTCAACTCCTACTGATAAAACTGCACCTTAGTTCTCTTTTTACTAATTTTCTGTGCAATTGTTTAAACGTCAGTAATCGTGTTAAGCAAAAATATAAATATAAATATAAATATAAAAAATTTCTAAATAACCTATATTAATATACGGATCGAGCAAATTAAGGTTACATAACAATTAAGATGTAAATATCTCTATTAAGTTGCATATCATACTAGATAGCAAAACAATACAGCAACGAAGTGTTGGAATTATCCACACAAAAAAAAAAAAAAAAAAAAAAAAAAAAACAATATATTACCGAATTTATCCTCTATCCTACCCCTTTAAGTCACCAAACTAAGTGAAAATGCCTCTTTCAAAAAATTTTACCCCTTTATCTTTTATTTAATTGATTCTATTATTAGTTTCTAAAAAGAAAGAAATAAAAGAGCTAATGTATGGGGGTTAATAATAAATTGTTGTGCCATTAAGAGTAATTATAAAGATTTCTCTTTCTCTTTTGTGACTCGTGAATATAAACTTGTTATAGTGAAATATAAAGGGATCTCCGACCTTGTTATGGTTCCACCCTCGAAACCAACATTCCCAGTGAAACAATCTACCCTTTTGACAACTTTTTCCCCCAAAAAAAAAAAGAAAGAAAGAAAGAAAGAAAAGCCATCGACCCGATGCTTGATAGTAATAATGCAACACTAATGCTAAGTTTGGTGACCTTTATTGTATTGCGTTTTGTATGGACTCTCTCCTCCAATCCTTCCTAATTGGGAAAGATTAAAATTTGAATTCTTTGAAAGATTTGTAATCCTTTACCGATTCCATTCTCTCATCTTTTCCTCCAACAAACAACCATAAGTACGAAAATCCTCGTACTAATTACCCCTACTATCCCTCTTTCTACCTTTCCCTCTTATCAAATAAGCTCTCAAGTACATTGCATTTTGATATTAACACTAAATGTCTGCTTAAAATTGCCCAATGTCTGCTTTCAAAAAAAAAAAAAAAAAAAAAAATGCACAATGTCTAATTGCACATCTATAAATAGCACAATTAAATTTGAAGGGAATGATGCAAAGGTCGTATGGTCAAAAATTCAAAATGGTAAGTGCTCTCGTTTGATTCGCAGTTTGAAACACAATTCAAACGTCTTTTCTAAAGTGTTTTCGACCATAAAAATTTGAATTTATGTTCAAAGCTATGAATCAAACGGTCCAAAAATCTTAAAGAAGTTATTTAGAAATATATAAATATATTTTTTAAGGAATGCATTAATACTCACTAACGTCATACTCTTCATCATAGAAGTAACCATCCTCATCATTTCCAAAATCCTTAGTTTCACAGTAGTCTTCAGCAGAATAAGTATCTTCACAACCACCATTTTCAGGGTCAATCGCATTTTCATTATCATCCCCTGAACTGTATACTTCAGAATTTGATTTATCACTGATAAGCTGCATCTCAACATGGCCACAATGGTCACCCACATCTTCTCCATTGTCCATTTTATGAACCTCATCCTGCAAGACATTTGAAAGTTCATTCAAATTTTAACAATTTAATTGAAAATTCAATAATGCTCTTCTAAATTACAATAACAAAAGTTTCAAGCTTGAAAGTACATAAAAACAGAAGGTGGGGTAGAGAGACGTACATGGTTTAGCTTATTTAGCATATCATAGTTGATCTTTGAACTCAATCTCTGCAAGAGAAACGCCACTTTAACTTCTAAAGGTATAGACAGACTGTATCAACTGTAAACATAAATAACAACAAAAGACACTGATACTATGATCATTGTGCACTAAAATCATACTTAACTGACTTGTGAAACACGAAATTTGAAGCAAAGTACAATTTCATAGTTAGCCTTCTTGGGCTAGTTTTTTGGCACATATAGCTGAAGAGTAGGCATGCTCATCTAATTATCAGTTCGAGATTTAAAGCCTAGTAGAAATCTAATCAAGGAACTTTTTGCCTGTAGTGTACTCAAAACTTAATTATTTACCTTCTCATTATCCATTTTACGCGAAGGTTTGACAACTTCTTTTGTTGCATCATCTTTTGTAGCTTTTCTGGCTCGCTTTTCTTTACTTCCCTGCAAATTTTGACAGTTGAATAAAGACAAGACCTGAGAGTCAGTGCTGGTGGTGCAAATGGTCAAAGATGAAAAGCTTAGTCAAATACAGTAGATGCAAAATCTAAATGATATTACTCTTTGGGAAACAACTATCATTATAACAAAACAAATTCAGCTTTGCAGAAATACAGAACTAAGGAAGGAAATTCCTAGATAGAAAACAAGTTAAATCGACAGGCACTCTAAAGTTTCTAATCACACACACACACAAAAACACAGTCTAAACGCCTGAAAAACAAAATCAACATGGAGCTCAAAAAATTAGTTAAGGATAAATCTAGTTAAGTCAGACCATATATAACACACAAAAGAAAAAAAAAAAAAAAAAGAAGGTCTGGTTGGGATGTTAGAGACACAAGCTGTTGTATTGGTTCATTGGAGCAATTAGAGTGTACAGTGATGGACTTTTCAAGCTTAACCGATAATTCATCACGTTCTTAAAGTGTTGTGTTTGATAATGGAACTATACTCTTTCACAAAAGAAAAACAATGGGACACTATACCCAGGTGATTCATAGGAGACAATATTACAAGAGTTACACTCAGAGACGTGGGAAAAGACATGTCTCTCTTATCTTTAATATTTCCTTAAAAAAAATTAAATCTCTATACGCCCAGATTACCTATTTTTAAATCTTCATATGGAAACTATCGTGGTCTTTTGCATGTGGTGGAAGCAAAATTAGATAAGAATTTAAGGATAAAAAAACACAATTAAACTCTACATGCTCTTTATTTCCCTAATAATTGATGGAACATCAAGATTGGCGCTCTGTATTCCTTCCTAAATGAACTGAAACCAAGAGAATCCAAAATTTGCAACCAGCTTGATCTTAAACCAGAGAGTTCCATTAGAACTGTGAGATCAAGAATGAAATTCAAGATCAGAAGGAGGGGGATGAATCACAGTTGCTAGTGATGTTTAACGTATAAAATTGTATTCACAAGAAGTTTGACGTTAGGTAAGTGAGTAATTTGGTACCTCAAGCTGAGAAAGAACTAACGAGTTTGAAAATGGGTTGCTAAACTTCTTCCTTGTATTCAATTTGATCAGTCCTTGCAATCAGCAGTCCCACCTCCATAGAGTTTCATTTCACTAGTATAGACCATTCATTCAGTTAATTAATCAAATGAATCGTTTGATATTAAATCTTAAATGATAGAACTTCTTTGACTAACAATTAACCACATATGAAAAAGGTGATAACTCTAAGAAATAAACACAGGGATAACATGCTCAGCATCACAAGCTCCCCCTACCCCCAAACTTAAAATCAACATTGCCCTCAATTTTGCAAAAGAGCAAGCAGGGTGGCAAACACTCCTAATGTATTTATTATTATTATTTTTATGTACAACACAAAAATTGTCACAACACCACCCTTGTCCCATATACTAACACTGCGCATTATATTCTAGAATGATCAACATGCTCATGGGTGAGGGCAGAAAGTTGGACATTTATTGAAAAGGCTAGGCTAAGAAAATATGGCGGGTAACAAAGAAAAGGGTAGAAGTAGGCTCAACGGGTAATACTAGGAATATGATAAATTAAGGTCGGCCAAAAAGCTCAAACGGTCCAAAGATGGCCTAATTCATTTCCTTGGTAAAGTGTTAATCTAAGATTTTGCCTCAAGAGTTCATCAAGCAAGTTCTAGAGCTTATAAATTGTTTAGTTGAAAATAAAGCATATGCACAAGACCTTGCTCTAGGGGTGCACTGAATCAATAACACAAGGTGGCGTGCATAATAGGAAGAAAAGTCACAAGCCGAGAATTAAGCAATCAAAAGAATCGAAAATCAACACTTGGTGAACATCATGTTTTTCTAAAAGCTGCAACTAACCCAAGCAATATTCATCATAGGTTCAAGAGAATTCACCACAAAGTTGAAAATTAACAAGAAAACCTAGAAAAACAACAAAAGAAGTGTTGATTTGGTATTTTTAATTCGCTGTTTGTTATTGATTCAGTGCATCCCTACGGCAAGATCTTGTGCATGTGCTTTATTTTCAACTAAACAATTTATAAGCTCTAGAACTTGCTTGATGAACTCTTGAGGCAAAATTTTAGATTAACACTTTACCAAGGAAATGATTTATGCCATCTTTGGACCGTTTAAGCTTTTTGGCCGACCTTAATTTATCATATCCCTAGTATTACCCGTTGAGCCTACTTCTATCCTTTTCTTTGTTACCCGCCATATTTTCTTAGCCTAGCCTTTTTAATAAATGTCCAACTTTCTACCCTCACCCATGAGCATGTTGATCATTGTAGTACACAATGCGCAGTGTTAGTATATGGGACAAGGGTGGTGTTATGACAATTTTTATGTTGTACATAAAAAATAATAATAATAATAAATACATTGGGAGTGTTTGGTACCCTGCCTGCTCTTTTGCAACATTGAGGCCAATGTTGATTTTAAGTTTGAGGGTAGGGGGAGCTTATGATGCCGAGCATGTTATCCCTGTTAAAAAAAAAAAAAAAAAAAAAAAAAAACCAAACTTCTGCTCTTCTGTTTTGGAATGCTTAGTAACCAGGACTGAGCATGAGCCCTATGATCACTTTGCGTCAAACGGTAGACCAAGGCAAGAGCAAGCAAGAAAAAAAAAAGGCACCTTGAATTGCATCTTGTTGAGTAACCGGGTGACTTCATCACCAATGTTGGCATTTGCGTAAAAAAACAAGTGTGGCATTTCTTGGTACAACAACAACAACAACAAGCCTTAATCCCAACTTAATTGGGGTCGGCTATATGGATTTCACTTTTCCACACAACGTGGCATTTCTTGGTCGTTAAAAAAAATTAATAAAATAAAAAATAAATAAAAGCAAACATGGTGGACAAGGGAAAGCAAAACTTAAGTTTGGGGGTGTTACTTGGGAATATTATTTGTGCTTGCAAGGTCCTAGATGTGTTTTAGGGTGAATTGAGCCAAAATATTACCTCATATCCTACCTTCATCCTAGCCTAGCATTATAAGCCTAATGAAGTTATATTGATCCTTGGTGGTGTGTTGATTTACATTAGTAGAGAGAGTTTTGAATAGCAAGCCTATGGAGTTTGAACTCATAATTAGAAGCACTTGATTTAGAGCATGTGCACTTGGTCCCATCTAGTTTGACATTGATGATTTGGCACTTGGTTGTTCACACACACACAAGAAAGGTCCAAGTAGGGAAGAAGCAATCTTTTGAATTTAGGATCAACACTTGGCTGGAAATGGTGTTTCTCTTTAGGCTGTGCCTCTAACTCATCTAATGAGGACAAATCTATTGAGAATTCATCCACAAAGTTTTCATACGTTTTCTGTTTTAGCTCGTTTTTCTTGTTTTTGTTTTTTGTTTTAGATTTTTAAGTTCTACACTTACTTGGGTTGAATTCTGTATCTGTGCTCTTCACGAAGTAAATTGGAGGATTTTGGATTAAAAAGAGGTAGAAAATTGTCTAAGACTTGTGTGTGCACTTTGCAGGAAATTCGTGGGTTGAATGTCACAGCATGCTGTTGCAACAATCTGGGAACAGTTGACACGTGGATGATATCAGCGCACTACTTGGAGGAAGCGGACAAAAATCTATGTGAGCTAGTTGAGCAGGTGTCATTGTGGACCACTGCATCCATCATCAAGTGACACCTCAACCTCCTTTTGTTGCCCTAGAAGGAATTGTTTTCCAAGTGAGGCAAGAGGCCGCCAAGTACATAAGGAAAGAGAGAGAGAACAATAGTACCTCCTCCATAATTAAACAGTACAGAGAGACGTGAAAGAAGAAAAAAAGGCAGAAGGCATAAATGAGATGTGTAGGAAGGAGAAAAAACTATAGGAACTAAGGAAACCGTAACAATTGGTTAGCTTTAGGTGCTAGGGTTGCAGTACTTTTCTTGGGTTTATTTTAACATCAGGTCTTATTTTTGAAGCTTCCAGCATTATTGAGGCTGAATTGTGGGCAACGGAACTCACTTTTGGTTGCGCCTCCTTGATGGATTGGTCCAATTTTTGGGTGGAGTTTGATGCAAAGTTGGCTGTCCATGCCTTACACTTTGCAACGCTACCTACTTTATGGTCTGATCACGGCCCCTTCAATCTTGTTAAAGATAGTCTTAAAGATTTTAAGTTGTCTTCCTTGTCCTGGGTTAGTAGAACCCGCATACTGCTTGCTGGGCCTTAGACACTGGTTATGTTGGTTTTTTCAGCTTAGGGGCAGTGGCAACTATCTTTTATGGGTAATTCCAACAAATCCGAGGTTTTTATTGAGTGAAGAAAAAATGGTCTTACTTTTGAAGGCAACAGAGTTAGGTTGACAAAAACAGAATAGATCCCTAAAAGCATAATTGCATTGAATGTATCTACGAAGTAAAGTAGTAAATGGTGATCCGATTCCTGACTGGGCATTGTGTCTCTTGAATCTCTAGGACAAAATATGGAATCAGCCAAAAAAACATGCAAGGACTTGCATCATTTTTCATTCCATTCAGATTAAACATCAGCACATATGGAATAGTTATGACTCATATCATCAACAACAACAACAATAACAACAAGCCTTAATCCCAACTTAATTGGGGTTGGCTATATGGATTTCATTTTTCCACACGGCTCTGTTTGAAATTAAACTTTCTTGAAGGCCTAAATCTAGAATGTCTTTCCTAACGACTTCAGTCTACGTAATGACTCATATCATCAACATGCTCAACAAATCTAGAGTCCATAGATCAAAAACTGAAGATAACTTCTTGCATCAAATTATAGGACTGGCTTGTAAAATGCACAATAAGATCATCTTTAATGTAAATGCTAATGTTAATTGTATATTTAACGGCAAAAAGTGTGATAATGGCATATTTGATATGTTATTTTCATACATAACGCTATTTCAAATGTTAATCTACTTTTTGCCATAGTCATTAAGTTTTGGAAGTTGTAAAAGTTAACTTAAATTTTAAAATAATTTGACAATGCAAATGTTGCTGAGTAAATGAAAAAATAAACATATCAACCAATAGCAATCAAATGCCAAATTTGACATATATTATACTTGTAGTATTTACCAAGTAAAGCATATGACAAATTTAGCACAAAAAAGTATTGTATTGGAGAGTGATTTTCCTACTCAAATACTAAAATTTAGCATTGGCACACCAATTTAGCATTGCATTAGAGATGCTTATGTTAAGCACCATCTAGACCTGGACTTGTTCGAAGATGTGACACTGCAAATAATATTACCTTCTGATGATCTTTATTCATCGCTTCCCAAATCATCCTTTTGTAGCGTGCTTCCTTCTTGTTGTTAAGGTACTTAAAAACCTATAAAACAGAGTGTTTTCTCCGAGTGATAAACTCACAGGAAAAAAAAAACCATTTTGATCTAACCTAACTTAAATTCCTCAATTGATTAATTTTAAAGGATCAAGAAATATCAAGCGCAATTGCGTAAATACCTCAGCATCATCGATATCAGAGAAGCTCTCTGATTCATCATCTTCGTTATAAAAACCTGAAATCATATAACTTTCAATCCAAACTCTTTCGAAGATCTGTAAAACCAGAAACAAAATTGAAACGAGTGATAATTGTGTTTTTCCTTTTGTTTAAGACCAGAGCTTGTGCGTACCTTTACCAGACTTCAACTTCTGAATTTTCTGAGAATGTATTGTCGATACGGGTTCGATTTTGGACGAACACGATAATGTTTTTAAACAAGGTTTGGCTGCTTCTGATTTCCTCTCCATCTGAGAGAATCGCTAGTGCAGCGACGCCTGTTTGACGGTGTTTATTTATTTTGAAGCGTGCGCTAATTTTAAGTGTTTACTTCCCTGATTATATCATTACAGTTTGTGATTTGAGTTTATATCATTACAATTTTTTTATAGATAGAGTTAGAATTTTTTTATGTTTAAGAGTGTACATAGTAATTCAAACATTTCTCCCAATTTAAGTTATGAAGTGTTCATTTCATCAATTTTATAATTTCAACCACCATCTCCATTGTTCTCAATTTTGAGTATGAAAAAAAAAAAAAAAAAAAAAAAAAAAAAAGCTAAATACACGAAAATGAAAAAAAAAAAATGCATACTACTAATTCCTAATAGTGTCTGTGTAATGTTATACACAAACAATTTTTTTAAAAAAATTTGATCCTTGGATTGGTTAATACAATCCAACATAACCTATTACAAAACAATAATTCATACATGAATAACTGATATGT
Organism: Morus alba; assembly: GCA_012066045.3. Taxonomy (NCBI): domain Eukaryota; kingdom Viridiplantae; phylum Streptophyta; class Magnoliopsida; order Rosales; family Moraceae; genus Morus; species Morus alba. The sequence goes on along the minus strand of CP050227.2, from coordinate 2,110,038 downwards.
GTTTAGCTAGCGATTGTTATTTTCAGAGTCTGCCACATAGTTTTCATCATTTCATCCCTCAAGAGACCCATCTATCTTCGACTCGCGGTGTTTCTTGGTCCTTTAGTACTCCGATCTAGGTTATGATTTTGATTGACATCTTCATCCGCGTTCGAGGGGTCAATTTCACTTAGCGATACCCCATCTTAAAAGTATTAGTTGATGAAGCTGTCATCATGTTGATGCATGCATATAAAGTTATGTATCACAGCACAAGCAATAGGTATTTTCACATATTTTCACATCGGGTAGTTGTTGATTATCTTTAGAATATGGAACCTTACTTTTCACACTCCGAACGTCCGCTCGATACAATTCCTAAGCGATGAATGGGTGTAGTTAAACCACTCTCGCTCACTTCGAGGTTGACCTCGACGTGCCTTATACTCTTGCAAGTGGTATGTACTACCACGATAAGGAGTTAGGAAACAACCTGTGTTTGAGTAATCGGAGTCTACTGAATAAAATTTGCCTACATGATGGGAGCAAAGAATGTTTTAGCAGACTTGTAACAACTTTTCAAACCTAAACAGATTGAAGACATGTCAATTACCCATTTCAAGATTTGTGGGCACCTACTGGAGGGACAAGGAAATTCTTTTATGGCGTTTCAATTGCGGATTCAAGAACTCAGGCGTCGTACGTGGAGCCCTCCTACCCGGCAAGCATATATGTGAACTTTATGTCGAAGGAAACACTCCCAAAATATTTTGTAAGTTGAATCCCTTCCTATTTCTCTAGACCTATGCATTTTTTGGCGACAGTATACAGGGAACGTGCGTCCCGTCGAGCAAGCCAACACAGTTCTAAGACGAATACAATGAATGTTATTAAGAATGTCAAAATATTGCATTGGTATAATGTTAAATACGAACAAAAAAAAAAAGAGATATGTCTTACATCAAACCAAGGTATATACTTGTTCCCATTTGCCTCAATAAGTGGATCGATAAGGTTAAAGTCAAATGGCTTAATAAAATCATGTCGCAGACAATATATGACATTCAACACTACCATGAAGTACTTTGAAATTGTAGCTCCTGAGTGTTGTTATTGATGTTGTGTCTCTCTGTTACTTTCACTTTGGCAAACAATTGTTAGGAAAATGATCAACTGCTCATCAACGCTCATATTTCTAATACTCCTCAGTAAATTCTTTTGTTTGAGTAACCAACTTAGTCACCTAAAGCAATCGCTCCCCATCCTAATCTTATTGTATACTACCAGCTCGTGCCTATTTAATAAATCACTTAGACGCTGCATACCTGTATAGTGGCTATTATTTCTAAGAATCGGTAGCGAATGTTCCAAGTACGCCGTACAGAATACCACAACAGTGGCAGCTTCAAGAGTGTAGTCATCCTCAGAGTCATGTGCATCTAGACCATTGTTTTTCGCATTTGATGGTTCGCCACTCCACATTTTGTCTACCACTACAATTCACAATATACACAACAATATGCAATATGAAAGCAACAATGTTATAGTTGTACATTTAAATATGGAAGCATAAATGGGAATAAAGTGCAAATCCATTGATTATATAATGGAGAAATTTGGCCTCAACAATCAAGTTCATGGTATAGAAGCAAATACGCAGAACATAAAATCAAAGTTTTAAATCAGAGTCTTCAAACTTAACACTGCGTCTAAAGCCGGTGTCAAATTGAAATGAAATAAAATCGTTCAAAATAAGAAACTAGAAACTACATAGAATGAAATGAAAAAAGAAGTCACGCTTAAAAAAAGCACTCAACTTAAACCTTGTCGGTCTCGGCTCCGCCAAAGGGGCCGGATAGGGGTGGGATTGGGAGTTCATGAAAAATGGTGGGAAATTTTGGAAGGTAGGAAGGGGTTGTTGGACACTTGAAGTAGGTTGTTGGAAAGATGGTATTGTGGGTTAAAATTAGGGGGTCCTTAGGAAAAAGGAGGCTGCTGCTGTGAGAAGTTTTGGACCGGAGGTCTAAACTAGCCTTGACAACGCATAAAGGGTGGAGTGGGGTTCATATAATATGGAATTTGTGGTTGCACAGTGGGGACTAGATGATTTGCTAAGGTTTTCAATGTTTTCAATGCATAAAGTAGCCTTTGGCTTTCGTTCATGCCCAATAACATTTGTTGACAGTTAGGGTTCCAATTTATATTCTCTATGAACGAGACAGTATGTTCATCGTTCAGTAACATCTCACCAATAATTGTCTGACACTTCTCGAACGTTGTATTTTGGGCTTCCACAGGCTGAGAAGCACCTGAACTTGTACCTCGACTATTCTGTTGCTCATTCAGTGTAGTTGCAATACTTTTCAAAATAGATTTTGCCTCGGTATCCATCGTACGTGCCCCACTTTTGCTAGCGCACTTCGATATAGGCCGAGATGAAGAGGCAATGTTCAGTGGGCAAGTTAATGAGTTTAAAGCCCCTCTCATTGTGTTGATAAATGCTTTCTCACCCTCTAAAGATGGCGAATGGCCGCCTTCAACTTCATGCTTCCCTACTAGCGGCTCAGACACATCACCTTCCTCATCATTTTCATCCATGCCCGCTTCAAATGCACTGCGGGCGCGCCTACTTGCAAATGCTTTGTAGTAGAGCTCATAATTCTTGAGGGGATCTTTACGTGCATGCTTCACCCACTTGTGTGTCTGTTGAACACATAAAATAAATAAATCAAAGTCTAGTTACTTTTCCTATAAAACTTTGAAATGATGGAGTAAGTATGCCATATACTGACCTCACAGAAATCATTCCAATACTCGTTAGTGCAAGTTGGGCTATTCTTGACTGGATCCCATCCTAGTCCTGTATTTGTGCGAAGGGCGAGCTCGGCATTGAATTTTTTCTTCAGTCGTTCCTTGCCTCTTTAACGCGGCCTGGAGGAAGAGGTGATGAAAAAAGTGAGGATAAATCTTTCGCCCATTGTTCCCAATCCGCCGATTTGGGTTGATGGCCCTTGTTGTTTTTATTGTAGTCCGCTAGGCACGTAAAAAGCACAATTTTTTGTCTCTCAGACCAATAGAAAGTCACGTCATCATCACTCCGTCACGGCATCTAATACATACAAGCAATACCACCAACCACGAGAACAAAGCGACATATAGGACGACAAAGAAGAAAGAGATTAAAGTACATAATCTATTTATTGACTCAAATTTGGTTATAAGCGTATCATTTTGGTTTCAAAGCATTATCCTCCTAGAATGACACTTATGCTACCAAACCACAAAGTAATAAGCCATGGATTTAAAAGCATAGGTCATAATGCAATAACAAACGACAACACATGACATTCAATCCAAGAAAACCTAAATACATGCAGTAGCAACTGATAAATGCCATAAACCAAAAGGATATCGCTACAACGAAACTGATATGCCAAAAAATCAACATTGTCAAAGTACTAAATCTAATAAGAATAAAGAGTTCATCTGCACAACAATGCAATGTGTGAACTTACATATATGTACAGAGGGAATAATAGGATCAGAGAGCAATAATAGGATCAGAGACATGGTATGAGTATTATTGATATATTCAGCATGCTGTATCTATTAATATGTCTAACAGATATGTATGTATATCTCCATAATCAGTCAAGTAAAATATCTCCACAGTTGTATAACTAACAAACAAATCCAACATCAAAGTTTATTAAATATGTTGTTAGCTTCCTGTCATCCTTTCGAATATGTTATTAGCTTTACTTATTTTTGCCTCCTTTTCGTATGAGCTTTTATGTGAACCAATTCTGTTTTGTAAACTGTTTGAAGATCGAAATCTCCGATCCTAATATTCACGCAACAAACTGTATACTGGTGACAGATGATATTGCTTTGTTATTGCACTTTTTGTTAGATTAAAAGATATGCCTTTTGAATATATACAACCATGATAATGTATGTTCTCGCACAAAGAATGTTTGAGGAGGCCTCACTTGACTTTGAAAGTGAGCCAAGTCCAATCCTTCTAAACGAACGGAAACTTTTTTGAATTTATTTATTTAGTTTTCATCTTTTGTTGACTTAATGGGGTTTCTATTTGGAGAAATCGATGGACTTTGAACACTTCAAAAGAAAAAAAAATATATATATATTCTTTGAGGAACCTTTCAAGTGTGTGGAGGAACAATTTGAAGTGACTAATGGGACTGTTAGAAAAACTTTTTATATATACGGATTGATCAGCGAAGAAAAACTTTTTTGTTGAAGAAAAAAATTACATGGTTACAATATTCTCTATCTGGCTGTTTACTATGTAAGCTTGAAAAATCAAGGACAAAATCTCTAAAGGGTCTAGAAGCAGTTTAACCTGCATCTTCTATATTTCACATGTAATATTTTTATCTCAAGTCCATGGTTGTATAATGCATGCATGCATACATACATACATACATACATATATATACACAGAACAACGTGCAATGTGTAGAGGTTATGAACTTTCATATTTATAGTTTACTTTATACTTAACATTTGTTCAAATGTGTAACCAAATCTCACAAATCGTATGGCACAGCGAAGAGGGCCAAGAAATTTACCGTGTTCGATCCGGTGGAAGAACAAGTATGCTCCTCCGTCAATAGCTCCAAACGTGATTCTGATGAAGTACGAAAAATTCTCCACCACTGCCTACAACCGACACAATATCTCCACTGATTATGGCGGTGCAGAGGTTGAGATCGACGATGACGGAGACATCTACACATAACAACAGCTAGCTGAGAACGTTGGGAACTGCTACTTTAAGCTATTTTCTCTGTTTTGGGCAAACCGGTGAACGGGGAGGAAAGGTTTCCTCAGTCAACAAAACAAGATCTGGCTCAAATGGAACAAGATCTGGATTGTAGCTTCACCACACGGGGTTATGTTCGTCAAATTAGGGAATCAACGTTGTAGATGATGGGAATGGATAGAGAAGAGAGAGCTATCGGTGAAAGAGGGAAGAAAAAAAAAAAACGGTAAGGCACGCAGAGAATCTGAGAGAAAAAAGCTTGAGGAACTTGGGTACTGTAGCTCCAAGTTAGAATTAATGGAATTCAGTCGGTGGTTGAATTCCAATTCACGGGCATTAACTCGAATTGTGATTTGAATCACAATTCTGACTCCTCTCACTGAACAGCAATTTGGGCTGTGGACTCAACTTAAGTTGGGCTTACTCAAGTTGAGTCCATGAAACGAACAACTCCTAAATACAAATTATGGTCCGAATATTGATATTCCTGACCCGTAATGGTAATTATGTTTTAAATCCTATAAAAATATAAAATTATTTTGGGATTTTGAATCAGTTGATGTGAAATATGCTATTAACTTCTAGGCAACCTTTACAGTAGAACTCTTAAAAAAAATTATTGGTAGAACCTTCATTTTTAACCATTGGATTAGTTTTTCAACAATTAGATTTTTGAAGGTCTGTATTAAAAATTTACAACACGCCACATAAAACTGCTCATACTGCAGATCTAACTGTTAAAAAATTAATCCAACAGTTAAAAGTTGAGATTCTGCCAGTGGAGTTTTTTTAAGGTCTCATGGTAAAGAATACCTAACTTCTATGCCTTTAAATTTATGCTATTAATTTTTAGGACTTTCTCCAGTAGGTCGACCTATTGGTAGGGCCAATTTCTAATATGGTCAAAATCACATTAAATTGAAAAAAAAAAATATGCAGAATAAATAGTTTTTGATACAGATTCGACAACTAAAAAATTAGAGACCTACTGATAGTTCTTTTTTTTTTCAATTCTACCAAGGAAACTGACTAATTTTTATTGTCTCCTACAAATTTGCTATTTCCTTCATTATCTCTCTATTTTTTTTAATCTTTAAATCATTAAAGGCTTGTTTTGCAAGGCTTATTAAAATTAGATTTTAACTTTCTAGGTTTAAAAGGTACTTTTTGAAGTTTAAATTATCTGTCAGAATGGCTTCGGTTTTTTTAGAAAAACATTCAGCCAAAGCAAAAAACAAAAAACAAAAAACAAAAAAGAAGAAGAAATAGCCTTCTAACATGAGCACTTCGAAATAGATTTTCAAATTTGTACCGTAGTTTTATTAAACGTTATCAACTTTATTCAAATATTTTTATCGCTTATTAAAAATTTAAAAATTGTTTTGAAATTGAGCATTTTAAAATACGATTTAAATACTTATTGAAAAGTAAAAGCTTTTGTTTCTTTTTTGCACACTGTAAACAAAAATTCTGCCAAACAAACTCTTAAGTTTTGGAAGTGGTAAAATATAACTTTCTTTTTATTTTAAAATAATTTAAAAATATTAATGTTATAATGATTAAATAAAAAGGTAACTACATCAAACAATAGCAATCAGAGAAATACTAACATTATTTTTTATGTCAATCTCTTTGTCACTTTCTTCATTTACTGTTTACTCGTTAACTTCATTATCTCATTTTCTATTTAAATAATAATATATTATATTAATACAGTCTACGTGTCAAACAATAAATATAAAAAGTGATAAATAGAGTGACGCTAACTTCTTTATCAAAAGCCTTTTAAATAAAGGAACCAATTGTTAATCAAATTTCTCTATGAGATGTGAGACTCAATTAGTTAAGCCCTTTGGTTATTAAAAATTTAACAAGAAAATGAAAGAAAAAATAGGACACAAAACATTTAACGTGGTTCCCCCGTGAATCAGATTTTGAAATTTTGACTTTTTATACTTTTTCTTTACCAATTTAACACAATCATCAATAAAATGGACCATATTGCAAAAATCTAGCATGTTTGGGAAGGAAGATAAACTATCAAAATTAGAAGTTTATGAAGAAGTTGCCAAATCCTGAAGCGTATAAGTAGTAAGTTGATAAATATCTCAGTCAGTTATTACTTATACTTGCATCTTTTCTTTTTCCTTTTTTTTAATAAAGTTTCAAGAAATTCTAAAGATCTCTTTTGAGTGATTTTATTAGCTTTTCCAATCTTTGTTTTGTTTTCTTTCATACCATAGAAGATCTTATAATTAAAACTATAAGTAACAAAACCCAAATTTTATAAGAATTATTAACAAAAATGAAAGCACCAAAAACCTCAACATAATATAAGCTATTGTGTAAGAATGACAACCACGTAATATAAGAATAGGATAGTTAAATAGTAAAAAGTACAAATAATGAAATGAAATTAAGAACAAATAATAATGGAAAAGAAGAGAACTAGGCCATATTAAGATAAGAATAAAAATTATACTAAGAGTTAAAGTAGTTAATAGCCCAATTTAATATAAATTTGGATTAACACCTAATTAAATTTCCTAAAGTACCCTAATTAAATACAACATACTCATACTTTACTTTCTCATCATACTCTAAAAAAAACACTAGCTCCCATTCTCTGGTAGGGCCAAAAAAAAAAAAAAAAAACTTTCTTTACGGTGAGACTCCCTCAAAAACCTATCGGTGAAATACCCTATTTTGACCATTGAGATTACTTTTTCAACAATCAAATCTGCAGAGTGAGAAGTTCTATGCAGCACGCTGTAATTTTTAATACAGACATGCGCATATCTGACTATTAAAAACTTAATCTAATGGTCAAAATAGAGTGTCTCATCAGTGTTTTTTTAAGGGGTCTCACCATAGAGGTTCGTAAAAATAAAATACATGGTAGTTCTTTATTTTTCAATTGTTAAATATGCATTAAAATTATCTTTTATGCATATTTTTTTGATATGATGTGATTTTAATTAGATCAACGGTTAAAAATTGTCCTTACTGGTGAGAAGGCTCACCAGAGAAAGTCACTAAAAATTAATATTTAAAAATATTTTTTTAAAAAAGAAAACTAATTAATATGTTAAATATGCTGTGGTGTAAAGTTTATGGTCCTAATACTAAGGGGCCTTAACTTTGAACTTAATGGGGGCTTTAACTTTGAACTCAATGGGGGCCTTAGGCAGGTTTTTTCTTAAAAACATAAAAAATAAATTTATTAATTTATTAATTTATTAAAAAAGAAAATGAAAGAAAATTCAAAACTGATTTGACTACTAACTAGTATTTCAGATAGACACGTGAGAAATTTGTATAGTTCAAACACCAGAATTAGAGAAATTAACATGTGTATTAGCTGGGTATCAGGCATATAATTCAACATAAAAACAAACTTCTGCATTAGTGATGAAAATAAGTTTTAACACAATAATTACATATAAATTGCCAACAAATACGGAAATTGATATCCTAATATTCATCGGGCCGGACTCAGTACTGAATCCAACAAAATAAGAGTAAAACTATGAAGAAATTTTTCATGCAGAGAGAGAGAGAGAGAGAGAGAGAGAGAGAGAGAGAGAGAGATTGGGAGAGAGTTATGCTTGGCTCCTCGCACGCTACCAGCACAAACCAATGAATAGGGGAAGATGATTGGTTGATGCTTGTGGCATACAGGGAGCCAGGCATAACATATTCATGTAAATTTTACCTTCAAACATCAACTAAATATACAACCTTGCTTATCTTCTTTCTTCAAGAGTTGCCCCCAAGTCCAATCAATCCAAAATGCCTTCTTTAGAAAAGAGAAAGGAGGATTATAGGTGATATATGCACACACACATATTATATATATTTTATACATGTATTTCATATACAACGGTGACCAGGGGAGATCAATTGCAAGACGTGTGTATATATATATATATATATATATATATATATGTGTGTGTGTGTGTGTGTGTGTGTGTATATATATATATAGAGAGAGAGAGAGAGATTGAGGGAATTTTCTTAGTTCATGCATGTAAGGAAATTCCATGACGCACATTCCTTTTAGAAATGAGAAATCCAAGATTTGCGTTTTATGAATATTTCAAATCTGGAAAGAGAATTATAGAATGATAATTGTGCCACTAATTGGTCACCTACACAGATATCATCCACAAACCAACCACCAATTACCTTTTTAGTCAGCTTCGCTCTCTATCTTTCCAACAGTGTAACGTTGAATGCGAAAATATTCCACCTTTGACTTTTTGTTAAAACTCATGTGTTTTGTTAACAACAAATTATTGGATTACGTACTGCCATAAATATCATACACAACGTATCTTGCTATATAAAATTTGCCAAAATAATCCAAAATATGCAGTTAATTACAACTTAAATACGTCATTTTTTTAACTTAGGAATGAGGATCATTTGAACTCTCTACAGTCTTATGATAGAGTTGTGTTAAATTACTATTAAATTATGTCTACAATCACAATATTAAGCCGTTTATACATGGCCATGAGAAGTATTTTAAAGAGTACTAGTTTCTTTCAAAGTTAGCGTGCTGGGTTTTTATTTTATTTTATTTTTATTTTTATTTTTTTTACTGCTTGTTTAGCTTGCTAGGTTGATTAGCAGCATATTGCACGCTTAAAAGAATCCTAATTTTCGCTGTTGTGGTTGCATTACTTTCTAAATTAAATTTCTTGTTTCATCAAATCAAGGAACATATCAAAACATATGTAATCACATACCAACTTAGTTGAATGTTCGGAAATTAAAATTTTCTTGGTAGTGTTTCCTCCCTTCATTAAATATAATAATAAGAACGGTGATCACAATTAATTTCACATCAAACGTATGTAATGTATATATATAAAATCATGTATATATCTTTGATTTAATGTGATAGACTTTCATGATATGGATTAATCATTTTGTTTATGAAAAAGAACATCATTTGTCAATAATGTTTCGTACAAATTATTCATCATTTTATATTTGAGAGCATGCAATTACGATAGAGCAATACTATACAGTCCAAATCAAAGGCAATTATAAGATAACTGTTATAATCTTTGGGTAGAACTCATCCTCAAAAATTAGTTTATAGAGAGAAGGTGCTTAAGTGGTTATAAATCCACATGTTAAGCTTATATTTTAACAATATAAGACTCAGCTAAGATCCTAACATACCACCACGCTTTTGACACCGACGTCCACGGGGGCTCACTTTGGCATTTTCAGGTCGTCTCTCTCTAGATCGCCCCTTCCGCAATGTAAGCCTGAGATGAGGCCTGCTCTGATGCCAATTATTATAACCCTTTGGTGTAACTCATCCCTAAAAACTAACTTGTAAAGAGATATGCCCAAGTGATTATAAACTCACATAAAACTCATACTTTATCAATATTAAGACTCAATCAGAATCCTAACAAGCACATTGCGTTCTCTTCAGGATGCATCTCACGTATTATTTGGTCGGTGACCGAAATTTGTGTCATTTTATTGAATTTTGAGACAAAAGTAGACCCAGTTTGACAGTCTAAGCAGTACCACTTGGAAAAGATGGACGTGAAATATGTTTTCTTTGCTGTAACTTTTGGCCAAATATCAAAACAGTAACATATGATGAGTGCTGTTGCTTTGTTGAAATAATGCGTGACCCACGCCCATCTTATACGATTGAAAGCTCAAATCGAACAAATATATGACCATGGGACAATTTAAAATATACATGTGGGACCAAAACATATTGTTTGGTTCAAATATAGATTGCACCATTTGCGGCCGACGTTGTGGAATCACTTTTCTGAACTATACTTTTCTTTTCTTCTGTATTTTTCTCGTCAAATTGGAAACTTTCCCTTTAAAAGATGCTGTATTTTTCAAATTTCATTTCTCTTTTGAAAAGTTAGTGCGGTTGCGAATTTTGAAGAATCTAGAAGCCATTGAAGAGGAAAATATATAAAAGGGAAAGTACCAGTCTGCATGATCACGTCGGAGAATTTGCAAGATGTGATGATTGCTTTAACACAAGGCGAGAGATTGGTTTAATGAGCATAGAAAATAAAGATTACAAAGATTAAACAAGATATATATCGATTTTTCATATTTTATTCTCCTGGTTGTTTTCAAATTCTTCATCGTGAATAAATTTTTGGTTCTCATAAAATAATTTCACTTTTTTAAGAAAAATTTACACGGAAAAACACATCAATAAACTTACACAGACGGCATTCGGTTAACTTATGAGTTACGTCCGATTAACCAGTCTCAGTCAGTGACCAAACCTTAACCAGATAATCACGTCCGGTTAACGGGTTCTGTGTGAACCAATTTTGATTTTTGATTTTTTATTCAATTATATTTTCGGTCAACATTCATGTTCCAAAAATTATTATAAAAATCCAAAAAATCAATTCAACTAATTTACAATATTTCCAAAACATGAAGAACTTAGAAATCTTCACGTCCTCCATCTTTATTCAAGATAAATCTTCATTAAGAATTTACAATAAAATTCCTATACAGTTTCCGGTTTATAAAATTCTACAAAAGAAAATTAAACAAATCTACGTGGCAATGATAAGTCGTATTTCTAATTACATAAAAAAAAATAACTTAGATACAACTATTCTAATCCTCTAAGGAACCATAACCTGTAAAAATTAAATAATAATAACTGACAATTAACAAAAAATAATCAATAAAAATTATTTAATAAACATTCACCATACATTCATGATAACAACATAAATATAGAAAATCCTAGAGTACCAACTCTCTAAAATATCAATTAAAGCATAAAAGATATTTTAGATCACTAATTTATGTACATAGCATGATCATGAACAAAAATTAAACATGACTCTGATACCAATTGTTGAAAAATATGACAAAAAGTTGCACAACAAAATTTAGAAAAATTTAATTAAACAACTAAAGTCAGGTCTTATTCATGATGCTATATAACATAAATTCTAAAGATTTAAATCATACCTCTAAAAGACGAGCAACTGCACTTCTGGAGAACTGCAGCCTGCAAGAATAGTGACAGAAAGAGCGTCAACTAACAAGTCTTCTCTGTTAATCTCTTTTTGCATGATTGGAGTGTGAGTTTAACACACGTCATTTAATCTCCTCTTAGTATCTTAAACTCTTTTCAACCACAAAAGAGTAAGAGGAAAAATTAATTTTATTGATTGATCAATTTTTCCTATCAGAAAACCATTACTAATGGCCACCTAAAAGTCTCTCAAGTGATTTAAGTGTTTATGAGACTTAGACTATTTATATAGGTAGGAATGTCTTATTTCCGCAACTAATATAATTTTCAAAGTCCAAATTGCGATTTTTAATCGCAACGGGTTGGTGCTTACATTGCACCATCTAATTAACCGGACCACGTACAAAATTCATGTTATGGAAACACGCCCGGTTAACTGGACGTATACCTCTGATTAACCGAATCAACCAGCCTCGATTTCACTCTTTTATTCAATCTAAGAATTACGTATATAAATTCAATTTTAATTCAAATAACCCAATATATAAATTATCTGTTTAAAACAATTATATACATACATTCCCATATCAACTAATAACAAAAAATATGCAGACAAAACCCATTAAGAAACATGCCAAAACATGCATACCCAACAACCCAAATTCAAGACACGATCAAATTTGATAATTAGAATGGAAAAACAAAAAAGTAAAATAATGAAGCAAAAACAGGAATGGGGCTGGTCATAGATTCAGAACTATAATTCAAAAACATACTCGATTTGCGTGTGTTTTTTGTCAGAGAAAATACTGTAACGAACCATGAACAATGATTCAAATTATGGTTCGAATTCTCTTACCAAACGAAAGATTGAAAAATCGTCTCACATTCTCTCAATTTCTCTGTGATCTATTTTTTTTATTATTATTATTATTATTTTTTTTTTTTTTACTTTTCTTAACGCTTGCTTCTTTTTTTCTTCTGGTCAAATGTTCTTTTACAGCCTAATATTTTCATCATTTACTCCAATAAAATATTTTTTTTCCCTCGCTAGTACCTATTGAAATGTTTTTCCAAATGTGTACATGCTTAATTTATTCAGTGTAATACATTATCCACAAAATTCTCGTTATATTTTTTTCTTAACTGGCCCACTAAAAAACAATTTTTCCTCAAATGACTTTTTGAATAGTTTTTTATTTGACATTCTCTCTCCAAAAGTGAAAAGAAGATAATCGGCCCCATGAATTTTTTAATTCTCACTCAACCTCCCTATTAAACAACATATAATTCTATCTCGTGCTTTAAAATGTCTCCAATTTTTTCTCCACCATTTCATTCCAGCATAAGTAATGTTGGTGTTAGTTGCTTAACAACCAACTAAGACCTCTATTGCTAACTAAAACCAAAACATTAACACATGGCTAGAACCTACAAAATTACCCCCCTTTGCATTACACGTGGCATCAACTAGTAATAAGAATGAACAGAGAGTTGTTTGTCTAATTGAAATCGCCGACAAGATTAATGAATATTCGACGATTTCAATATTTGATTTTGTCGGTTAAAAAATTACGTTTCTTTAATGTTTGTGATGAATCTCATATGATTAATAGATAAGTCTATAAAACTTAAAAAAAAAAAAAAAAAAAACAATTTTGTGCTTCGATATAATTATTAGGAGTAAGCGTTGCAGCTTGTTTCCAAATAACGTTACATGTCTTTCTAAATGGATCAAATATGTTGACAAGATGTTGTAATATATGCTTTATATATTTCATGCAGAATGTATTTAGGTCCCATTTATTTTGCCAATTTGAATTTAGAATTTGAGTTTTGTTATAGTTAAAAGCTCTAAAAACAGTCACATTTAACTTTTTTGTTACAATAAAAAACTATCACATGTTCATTTAACTGATTCGAGTTTTGTTACAATAAAAAATTCTCAGAAACAGTCACATCTAATTTTTTTTCCTACAGTATAAAGCTCTCATATAAAGTTAAATCTCAACTCAAATTAAAAACTCAAAAACTAAACAGGTCTAAAATCATGTTTCAATTCGAATTAAAAACTCAAATTAGCGAACTAAATGGTCATTAATAACTAGAACGATGAACAATCCATCAAAATTCTAAGAAATGGCCAAAACGGAATACCGAAGAAAACCGGCAAGATCATTATTGTAGATATCCTTTTGGAGCCGTTGGAAAGGAACAATTTCGACTTCCTATTCGTTGAGATGCGGATAAGATTTGATTTGGGAATGATGGCATTTCGCGGTGCTGGAAAGGAGAGAACCGAGCTTGAGTGGAAGAAGCTGTTAGAGGAAGTAGGCTTCCCTCACTATAAAATCATCAAGATTCCAGCTATGCAGTCCATTATTAAGGCTTATCCAGTTTAAGCATTATTACGTTGAAATTTCCAGTGGAATGCTTTTGCAAGGCAAGTTTGTCATTTTATATATACTCGATATATTTTATGACTTTTTGTATGGAATGGAATGGATACATTGTTGACGGGTGAATTTCGTCAACAAAGTCGTATCAGGTTATCCCGCGGTATCCCATTTGGTTACCGGTTCGAAACTAGTGTTTCTTGCTGAGTATGAAAGTGTATGGCTGCCAGAAGCATCGTGGGGCTTGTCAAGGTAGTATATTGTTTGGTAGATTATTGAAGAGGCACAATCTATCCAGCACAAAAATAGAAGACACGGGGATTTTATAGTGGTTCACCCTTCAAAAATAGAGCTACATCCACTGTATTTTATTATTTTTCATTCGTGTGTTTACAAAAGGCTTTCAATGTATCCAAATACAACCAACCCCCTCTTTCGGGGGGTCTTTCTCCTTTTATAGCCCATCTTTCCTGGGTTACCTAAGAGTGGGCGGTTTGGACCAGTGGGCTTTTCCCTAGTGGGCTCATTCACTTGAGTGGCCTACTGCCTTCTTTGCCTTGCCCATAGCTTGTCAACATCTTTTGGACTATTCACTCATCCAATTTGTCCCCTTATTAAGACTTATAACACTTATATATTTGTGATATAACACTTATATCACAAATATATACACATAAAATTGATGAATAAGCCCTTTTATTAAATAAATAATAAATATTTTATTACATCTTATGCTTCTAGGACACCATTCCCAACATTAGGGTCATAGCCGGGTAAATTCCTTAAAATTTGCCAAGCAAATCAACTCTCCTCCTTTGAGGAGTCGACGCTTTTCTGACCCCTTAGGGTCATAGCTGGGCAAATTCCTTGAAATTTGCCAAGCAAATCATCTCTCCTCCATGGAGGAGTCAACGCTTTTCTGACCCCTTAGGGTCATAGCTGGGCAAATTCCTTAAAATTTGTCGTAGATCATTACATGTGCGTATCCTTACGACCCACTCAGCTCTACTACCCCCCATGTGTTTGAAACGCATTGATTTTTAGACATATATAATAGGTTGGTTTATTTGCACTCTGTTGGACATTGGCTATAACTTTATTTGTATTTGATGTAATGCCAAAATACAATTAAAACGTGTTAGGATTCATACGCTATTGGTAGTATAATTTTAGTTACTCTGCATTCCACGGGTGTTAAACTCGTTTGCCGGTAAGGCTTTCTAGAATGTAGGTTCCTGGGCGCAGTACTTCTCTTACACGGTAGGGCCCTTCCCAAGTTGAGCCCAGGAGGCTAGTGTTTTTAGGTTTAATGCTCTGTGTTACCCTTTTTAATACCAGATTTCACGGGATGAACCTTCTTTGTTTGACTCTTTTGTAGTAGTATCGGACTGTTATACGCTGGTAAGCGGTGAGTCGTAACTGGGAGTCGAGACTTTTTTCTTCCAACAAGTCGAGCTCTCTGTTTATGGCCTTCGTGTTTGTGTCGGCATTATACATGACCGTCCTTAGAGTCAGCGTCTCAATTTTCACGGGAAGTACATCTTTGATTCCGTATGCCAAAGAGAACGGTGTTTCACCCGTGGTCGTCCGACTCATCGTTCTGTATGCCCATAAAACCTTTGGAAGTTCCTCGGCCCATTTGCCTTTTAGGTCGTCGAGCTTCTTCTTCAGGGTATACTTTGGGATTTTTTTAACTGCCTCCACTTGGCCATTGAACTGCGGATGTATGGCGGTTGAGAAATCCTTCCGTATTCCCAAGTCATCGCAGAATTTGTGAGTTGAGGCATTGTTGAACTGCTTCCTGTTGTCAGACACGATCGAGTTTGGGACGCCGAACCTACACACAATGTTGTTCTACATGAAGCTGGTGCAGGCTGCCTTGGTAGTTGAAGCCAGTGCCTTAACCTCGGCCCACTTGGTGTAGTAGTCTACTGTGACGATGGCAAACTTGAGGCCTCCGGGTGTGAGGTGCAAAGGTCCGATTAGGTCGATCCCCCATTTGGCAAAAGGCCATGGGCTTTGAATGGAGGTTAAGTTTTCAGAGGGTGCCCTAAGAATTGTGGCAGAACGTTGGCACTTATTGCAACGCTGAGCGTACTGAAACACGTCCTTTTTAAGCGTAGGCCAATAGTACCTTGCCTCAAAACCTTAAGGGCTAGAGATTGCCCCTAACATGATTACCAGCCACACCTTCATGGATCTCCTGGAGGACCTCTTGCGCCTCGTAATCATCTAGGCACTGCTGCAAAGGTGTTGAGAAACCTTGCCTGTATAGCAGGCCATCGTATAGTAAATACCGGGCGACTCTGTACCTGATTCTCCTGGCTTCATCCCTGTCGTTGGGCAGCTCTGCATTCATCAAATACTAGACGAGGGGTGTCATCAAGTTCTTGACCGTACAAATCGTTAGGACTTCTACTGTTTCATCAATGGTCCGTCGCTCTAACTCTTTAATAGGGACGACCTCTACAAGGTCTAAATCCTTCAAGGATGCTAGCTTGGCCAAGGCATCGGCATTTGTATTCTCGGTTCGTAGGACTTGCCATATCTCATAGCTTTTGAACTTAATGAGTTCCTCCTTTGCCTTCCTTAGGTAGGCCCCCATCCTTTCAGCTCGCGCCTGATATTCCTCCTCCACTTGCCCGACCAATAACTAAGAGCCACTAAAAATTTCAAGTCTCTCAATTTTTAAATGGATGGCTAACTGTAACCCTGCAATCAGCGCTTCATACTCTGCCTCATTATTCGATGTCTTGAACTTGAACCGTATCACCGATGTGATTTTGTGGCCTTCTGGGCTTATTAGCATGACGCCGGCTCTTGACCCGGTTTCGTTCAAGGATCCATCCGCGTATAGCCTCCACCTTACCTCTTTAATTTCTCCGTCGACTGCTAATGCCAGTCTAGGGGATAATTCAGCCAGAAAGTCTGCCAGTACCTGTCCTTTGATTGCTGACCTTGGCACATACTCAATATCGAATTGGCTCAGCTCCACCGACCACTTCAGGAGTCAGCCTGAAGTTTCAGGCTTTGGTAAGGCCTGCCTTAGCAGATGGTTTGTTATGATTCGTATGATGTGGGCCTGAAAGTAGTGCCGAAGCTTCCTCGAGGCCACCATCAAGGCGAGGGCTAATTGCTTTATCTGGGTATACATTGTTTCGACTTCCTGGAGCCTATTGTTCACGTAGTAGACCGGTAACTAGATCCTCTCTTCCCTAACCAATACTGAGCTTACAGCGTGTTCTGACACGGAGAGGTATAGGCTTAGTTTTTCACCTGGAATTGGTTTTGACAAGAGGGGGTCGGCCGAGGTGTTCCTTCAATCTTTGGAAGGCCTCTTCGCACATGGGCGACTACTCGAAAGGCTTGTCTCCCTTTAGGGCGTCAAAGAAAGGAACGCACTTGTCTGTTGCCTTGGATATGAATCTGTTTAGGGCAGCGACGCATCCGGTAAGCCTTTAGACCTCTTTGAGCTTTGTGGGAGACCTTATGTCCTGCAAAGCCTTTATTTTCTATGGGTTAGTCTCTATTCCTCGGTGGCTGACCATGAAACTAAGGAACTTTCCCGAACCAACCCCAAAGGCACACTTCTGTGGATTCAACTTCATGTGGTACTTCCTTAATATGTCAAACATTTCGCTCAAGTGGTCGACGTTTTGACTTCCCTCGACGCTCTTCACCAGTATGTCATCGATGTATACCTCCATCGTCTGTCCAATTTGATTTGCAAACATCATGTTCACTAGCCTCTGGTGGCCCTTGCATTCTTCAGGCCAAAGGGCATCACCTTGTAATAGTAGAGGCCCATGTCGGTTATGAACGACGTGTGTTCTTCATCGGATGAATGCATTGGGATTTGGTTGTACCCGGAGTAGGCGTCCATGAAACTCAGCAACTCGTGCCCCGCCGTGGCGTCAACCATCTGATCTATTCGAGAAAAGGGAAAATCATCTTTTGGGCAGGCCTTGTTGAGATCGCTGAAGTCAGTGCATGTTCTCCACCTCTCGTTTGGCTTTATTACTAGGACAGGGTTTGAAACCCATTTGGGACAATGAGCTTCCCTAATGAAACTATTTTTTTACTAGCTTGTCGACTTCTTCCTTCAAAGCCGTGTACCTTTCAGGATTCATCGGTCGGTGCTTTTGTCGCCTTGGGGCAAACGTGGGGTCGACGTTCAGAGCGTGGCACAGGACTTAGGCGTTGATACCTTCCATGTCCGCGTGCGTCCAAGCGAACACATCTGGATTTTTTCATAGGAATTCTTCGACCTCGATTCTAAGTGCTGACGACAGATCTGACCCTATCTTCAGTATCCTCGTCAGTTCCCGCTCATCCATCTGGACCTCCGCCAGCTGCTCCATCGGCTGGGACCACGTCTCTTCTGTGACCCTAGGGTCTAGGTCCTTAGCAGGTCCTTATCGCACCATCATTGCTTCTTGTTTCCCCAGCTAATCATACCCGCGAATAGCGTCTGTGTAAGCTACCCTTGACTCGTACTGGTTGCTCTTCATCTCACCTACGCCATTAGGGGTTGGGAACTTTACTTTCTGGTGGTAGACGAAGGTTATTGCCCTTAGTACTTGCAGGTCAGCCTTCCAATTACTGCATTGTACTGCGAGCCTCCCTTTATCACCACAAAGTTTACCATTGTGGTTGCCTGCCTAGGCCTCTCTCTCATGGTGATTGGCAGTTGAATTGTCCCTTGGGGATGACCGAGTTCCCTGTGAACCCAAACAATGGTCGAGTCGTTTCCTCGAGTTACTCTTTTGGGATTCCCATATTCTCCAAACAGTCAGAGTACAAAATATCTACCGAGCTCCTATTGTTCACCAGGATCTTACACACAATGTGGTTCCTGATAATCGCCTCTACCACCAAGGCATTGTTATGGGAGAAGTGGACCCCATTGGCATCCTCTTCAATGAATGCCACATCGGTACTGCCAAGTTTCGGTACTTTGGTAGGGGAGAGGGCCCGAAACCTCTCCTGGTACACCCCTTGGCCTCATGGGCATAACTTTTCTAGGATCTCCTTGAGTCCCCCGAGGTAAGGTCCTCCATGTATAGTCCTTATTACATCGACTAGCTCACGATCTTCGCCTCGTCAGTTATCCTCCCGACGTCGGCTGTCATTCCCTGGGCCATAGCCTTGACGCTCCACCTTGAACTCCTGCAACCTCCCCTCACGGATCAACCTCTTAATCTCGTCCTTTAGGTCGGCGCAGTCATTCGTGTTGTGGCCAACTCCACCATGGAACCGGCAATACTTGCTCTGGTTCCTTCGGTTTGGGTCCGACTTCATTGGTTTTGGTCGACATAGTAAGTTCCTTCGTCTAACCTGATTAAACGCCTCTGCGACACCCACAGTGAGCTTGTGGTAGGTGTCATACCTCTGAAAAGGTCGAGGCCTTCGATTTCCTTTAGCCTCGGCTTCTTCATTTTTTGGGAGATTCACCGTTTGTGTTATCTACTTATATCCGCTTCTCTTGCCTCGCCGCTTCTAGTTATCTCTTTTCCCGAAAGTCGATCCTTGCTCGGCCCCTTTATTTTTTTAAGACTTGTGCTCGGGGTCATTTGCATTGGCTTCCTCGGCGTTGATGTACCCCTGCGCTCGTGTCAAGAACTCTTTATAAGTGGCTAGGGGCTTTCAGTTGATATCACGTTTGAACGTCGTGGTCTTCTTCATGCTGAACAAGGCCCCCATCAGGATCTCTCGGTCCGTCATATCTGTGGTGGTGGCGACGGCTTCTCTGTACCTCGCAAGCCATTCCTTTAATGACTCGTTCAGTTTCTTGTATACCATCATCAAGTTTTGCTTTAATAGCACGTACTTCTTTATCCCAATAAACTGGAGGGAGAAAGCTTCCTTCAGCTTCTTCCAGCTGGAGATAGACTCGGGTTTGAGCATTCGAAACCATCTTCGAGCAGAGTCTGTCAAGTGGTTTCAGAATGCTTTGCACATTATTTCCTTAGCGTACACGTACAGAAGCATGTGCCCTATATACATTTCTAAGTGATCGTTAGGATCTCCTCTGCCATCGTACAACGAGATCATCGGTGACTTGTATTTGTCGGATAAGGGTGGCGCCATGATCTCAGCGGTAAAGGGATGGTCGTGCGTTCAGCTGGGTGTGATGTCGACGTTAACCACTTCAGCCACCTGCCATAGATTTTTCTGTAGGTGGCTCACCTGGCTCTTTACATCTTTCTTCAGGCTGGTGACGTCACCTGAGAACTTCTCCTCTAAGCTTGCGATGCGATCCATGATGGCTTTGGCCTCTTTTGTAGAGATTGCTGAGGTTGCCCCTTTTAAGGCTGCTGCTTTCCTTCGGTTCAACCTATTTCTAAGGTCTCCACCCTCCTGCACTGACCCCGAATCTCCTGGGACGTCTCTTCCCGGGTTTAGAGGGGGCACCTCAGGGTTGTTTAGGCTGTCGAGTGCTCTTCTCTCTCGGGCTCGTCGCCTGGCGGCCCTCTGTCGGCTGCCAAGGAACCCAAACGGTCAAGGTCTCTGAATGCCTTTCCTGGGGGTTTCGCTATCCCCGATCCCTTCCAGGGCACCTTAGCGGTCACCAGAGTTCTGGTTCCCAGCCATGGCAGCTCCCAATGGTCTCGGGACATCTTTTAAAGGGGGCATAAAGTTTCTCCCTTCTATCCGCTTGACAATGGCCGTTAGCCCCAAAACCAAGTTGGTTAGAGTACTCACATGGGCCTGCAACTGTACCGGGTCAAGCTGCGGCGCGCCCGAGGGTGGGACCTCATCCCTCACCAGGGGTTGATTCCCCTGGTCGGGCTAGTTCCCACCACTCCCGTCGTTGATTAGACGCTAGTATTTTCTTCCGTCTCGCTGTTTTGGTTTGAAGCGTCATTCCTTCTCTTTTGAGGCATGACTGCTTTATTTACGAGGTTGAAATCGCGAACCAAAGATTTTGGGTTCGGTCCCCAATGGAGTCTCTAATTGTTAACTGATGAATTTTGTCAACCAAGCTATACCAGGTTACCCCGCGGTATCCCGCTTGGTTACCGGTTCGGAACTAGTGTTTCTTGTTGAGTATGAAAGTGTATGAGTATATTGTTCGGTAGATTATTGAAGAGGCACAATCTATTTAGCACAAAAATAGAAGACACAGGGCTTTTATAGTGGTTCACCCTTCATAAATAAGAGCTACATTTACTGTATTTTATTACTTTTCATTCGTGTGTTTACAAGAGGATTTCAATGTATCCAAATACAACCAACCCCCTTTTTCGAGGGGTCTCTCTCCTTTTACAGCCCATCTCTCCTGGGTTACCCAAGAGTGGACGGTTTGGACAAGTGGGCTTTTCCCTAATGGGCCCATTCGCTCGAGTGGCCTACTGCCTTCTCTGCCTAGCCCATAGCCTGTCAACACCTTCTGGATTGTTCACTTATCTAATTTGTCCCCTTATTACGGCTCTGCAATCCCTCTGTAATACCTTTTGACCTATTCCAGGCGGTTTAAGGGGTTGGTAATCATTTCCTGTGTAACTGACCTCTTCCAAACTCATACGCAATGTTGGGATACTCAACTGGTCACTTCAGGGGCTTCGGGATGAAGAGTCGGCTATTCAAGTTTGCCCTCTACACATGTGCTAACATCAGCCAAGGGTGGCCTCTCACGGTCGACTCTATCGCGCTACTTTGCCCAGGCTGGTTTCACAAACCTCGATTGTGTATACGGTTGACGGTCTCAGTCTTGTATGCTCGACTCTCTTACTACTTGGGAGGGACTAGCAGGCCTTAGGCGTCGAGAGTTACATGACGTAGGAGGCACGGGGCCACGTGTGGCTTGCTCATTGTCCGACATGTCGTGTGTGAAATTCCCACACAACAGATACATGTGTTGTCTATATTTATGTGTACTGATGAAATTAGGGTTTTGTATATGAATCTGAATTTTTTTTCTTATTCTTGATTAATACTTTTTTAATTAATATATATTTTTTGTTTAAAAGGTATTAATTAATAGTGGGTATTTATTTACTTTTCTCTTCTCTTAGCTACGTTTAGTTGCACTTGAATAAATTATTTTATCTTTTTTTATTCACACTTAAAAATATTCAACGATGTTTGGTTTATAGATTTGACCCGCAATTTAAATCTTTTTGAGACAATATTTTTTCTTATAAAAATTTAAATTTTTAATAAATTTTTATACTTTCGAATGAATAGCCCTTACAATTTTAGAAGAGAAAATTAATGAACTTACCTTAAGAGTGCATTAGTCTAAATTTTTACTCCCTACTCTTGATTAATACCTTTTGACTAATATAATTATTTAACTAAAAGAGATATTAATCAAGAGTAAAAGGTAAAATCTAAATTCATGCACTCTAAAGTTGTATTTGGTTGGGGAAAAATGAATGTAAAAGAAAGCAATGGAACTTCACTATGATGTTTGGTTGACTTTTAGAAAAGGAATAATCATTTAAAATGGAATGATTTTTTTCATAAAACGTGTAAATTATCATTCTTTCCCCTTATGGGATGAATGATCATTTTAAGATTTTTTATTCTTCTTTTTCATAATTACTCTTGAATATTGTAATTATTAATATTATAATTATATTAATAATTAGAATACAATTAATTGAATATTAACATTAGATTGCAATTATATCTTATAATAAATAATATTATAATAGAATACAGTTATAATAATATAATAATATGATAATATTATATATTATAATTATAATGTAATATTATTTAATATAATTTTAATATATAATGCAAGTAAATATTAATATAATATTATAATTTCAATATTATTATCTATTGTATTTCATTATACGTTATAATTACATGAGGTATTACATAATTATAATTATAATATGTTTATTTTAATATAATATAATATATTATTAGAAAGGTGCATTCGGTTGCATTTGAGAAATGATAATGGGAATGTGAGTGGGAATGGTAATGGAATGAATGAAAAAAAAAAGTTGATTCACTTACTTGTTTGTAATTTTAGAAATACTATAGAATGGAACATGATTATTTTTATGTTGACAAAATTACCCTTATGTTATATATAATGTACTAATATTTTATATATCAACATAATTAATATAATGTATAAAATGTAATATACTATAGTAAAACTATAAACATATAATATATTATATAATTGTGATATAGCATATTATGATACTGATGAATTAATATAATAATAATATTTTAATTATACTAGTAATTATTTATTATTATTATTATAATATATAAAATATAAAATATAATCTTTATTCTATAATTAAAAGTAAGGATATTTCACTTATATAATATTACAATATTACAACTATCTTATATTCTATTGCATTGTATTATATTAAAACAAATATAATCTAATAATATATTATATTATATTAAAATAAACATTATAATTATAATTATGTAATACCTTATGTAATTATAGCGTATAATGAAATACAATAGATAATAGTGAAATGATTATCAAATTGAACAAAAGAACATTTTAGTGATTACATTTATAATATTTTTATTCTTAATTTTAGTAAACATAAGAAAGGGAATGAGATTGTTGTTAATGATTATCCAAAAGAACATTTTACATTATTTATAATATTTTTATTCAAATTTTAGTAAATAAGAAAGGGAATGATTGTTTCCAAAATTTAATAGTCAACAAATGATCCTTAATTTTATTTATTTATGTTTTCAATCTCATTACCTTTCTCATTATATTCCTTTACGGTTTAATAAACGAGCTATGAATTGAGTCGATTAATTGAGTTCGTTGAATTGTCGGGTTTTTTATTCACCCCTAACTCTTACATTTTTACCAAATCCAACAATAAATATGGGAAATTTCATATTGCTATTATATGTTTTAGTACAATTGTCTTTTAGTATCTCGTATTTTTAATAATTTTAAATTGATACCTCGATGTTTTAAAAAAATCATTTTTTAGCACTTTAATGTCATTTTTTAGTTACCATTCTAATTAATTAACCAAAAAACTAATAATAAATTTAGAAAAAAATTTATTTTTTTTAACATCTAAAAATTAAAAATAAAAATAATGTTTTAAATTAAAAATAATTTTTTCAAAATTTTTTAAAATTTATTAATTTTTAATAAAATAATGATAATGATAAATTTAACATTTTATATATTAAAAAATGACATTAAGATACTAAAAAATAATTTTTTAAAACGTCACGATATTAATTTAAAATTATAAAAAATATAAAACATTAAAAAATAATTATGTTATAACACAATATACTAATATGAAAATTT
Organism: Morus alba; assembly: GCA_012066045.3. Lineage (NCBI taxonomy): Eukaryota > Viridiplantae > Streptophyta > Magnoliopsida > Rosales > Moraceae > Morus > Morus alba. Next base: position 2,085,580 of record CP050227.2, on the reverse strand, counting down.
TCCACAGAAGCCCTTATATGCAAAGACCCAATAAGATTTGCCCTAAAAAGAGAGAAAAAAATTTGATATCGTCTCGAGCGACTTGCATTTGCATATGCCTTTTCTAGCTACCGCCACGTCCACGCTTCCCCTAATGTCTTAACGAATGTATCGCGACGCCGATTGGTGCTTGTGTCTTCTCCAAATTTTAAGTTTCGGCGCCGTATTATTCGTTTAGCGGAGTTTTTTAGCGCCGCTCAGAAGCTCTACAAACATTTTCTCCCCATCTTTCTCTCTATAGTGCTTCTTTTCTGCTTGGAACTCTCTACAGCCCTCCTATTTCCATTATTTTCAGTTCCAAAAATGTAAGTTTTCCTCTATCAATTTCAACTCTTTTTTTTTTTTTTCCCGAAAGCCAGAAAAGTTGTGTTTGGATGATGAGAAAATTGGATACCCGTTTGGGAAAAAGAAAAGTTTCACGAAAATTTTCCATTGTTTCCCCTTAGCATTAGAAAGAGAGAAAAATTTCACGCTCACTCATGCGTATTATGTCAAAAATTTGGTATTTAGGTCGAGGATAATCGTGAAGAATTTGCCGAAACATGTGGCGGAGGATCACCTGCGAAAAGAATTTTCTCGGAAAGGGGAAATTACTGACGTGCAACTTAAGCGAACCAAGTATTTAAATCATCTGCTAATTATTTGTAGTTTTGATTTTATTTTTGTTTTCTGTTTTTAACTATATTGCTTGTTATGACTGACCCTGTAATTTTCGGGTTTCTTCAGGGATGGAAAGAGTAGACAATTCGGGTTCATCGGGTATCGAACGGAGCGCGAAGCCCAAGAAGCTATTCGATACTTCAACAAATCCTTCTTTGATACTTCAAAAATAATTTGTGAGGTTTACTTTCTTCTTTTGTTCTCTTCTTTCCCTTGTTTGGTCTTTTGATTCTAGAATTTAGAATTGCACACTTTTATGAAGAATTCTCGGTGTAATTGTGAATTTGCATATTGTTATTCTGAAGTTGCAATATTAAACAGGGAAAAAAAAATCAGAATAATTTTTTTGGCGATTCATTTTTATTTTTTCAATCTAGATTCCGTAAATGATTGAAACATGTAATATCACATCCAGTCCAAGAATATTTAGCTTGAAATGTGACAGAAAGTCTCATTTGTTTCCAGATTGCTCGTGAAGTTGGAGATCCAAATGCTCCTATCCCATGGAGTCGGCATTCATTAAAGAAAAAAGATGAAAAAACAAAAAATGGGAAGAATATTGCCAATAGTAAAAATCAAAGCCCTGGGAAATTAGAAAGTGAGAAAAAGATTCTGATAAAGGACAATGATTTTGATCCTGAGCTCCAAGAATTTCTTGAGGTAATGCAACCAAGAGTTAAATCAAAACTGTGGGCAAATGACACATTAGTGGCTCCTGTAGTTGACCAAAATGGTAAAGTTAAGAGAAGCAAACTGCGAAAAAGAAGGAAAGCATAGAGAAATCAGCTGTTGTGCCTATGGAGTCGGGTGAAGATGACGGGTCGGAGTACAGATCATCAGACAGGCAGGCAATAAACGTTGAACGAAGTCCTGCTCGTGATGATGTCATTTCAGATATGGATTACCTTAAGAGTAGAGTGAAGAAGAACTGGTCTGAGTCAGACAGCAGTGACAGTGATGATGACATGGATGATGACAGTTCCTTAGAAGAGCGCGCTAAGCGGCTGGATATTCAAGAAGACGTTCCAAATAGACAACAGAATTCCTCTGAGATAGATGTTTCGGGTAGAGAGGACGGAACGCGAGGTTCTGAGGAGGATGGTGCTAGTGAAATGCTCGACCAAGATGAGAAAGAAGTTGTTGACAGAAATCGCCTTTTTGTTCGTAATTTGCCATATTCTACAACGTACTTGCCCTTCTCTTTTAAAGTGTTCAGTTTGTTTAATAACATATCTCCTGTTCAGCGGATGAAACAATTAATTATGCTGCATCTCTTGACAAAATTTATTTACACAAGTTCTCTTTTGGACATTTCTTGTTTTCTATTATATGAATGAAATCCTTAATAAAAGTTCCTTGATCAGCGAAGAGGACTTGGAGGAGGTGTTTGGAAAATTTGGATCTATCTCACAAGTCCACATTCCTATTGATAAAGATACCAAACGTTCCAAGGGAATTGCTTATATTTTATATACACTTCCGGAGTGTGCAGCAAGGTATGTCTTTGTGCTTCGAGCTTAATTTATTTTCTTCCACTATTCTTTGCTTAACACTTTCTTTACCCCCCCTTCTCCAATATCAGAATATATAGCTTCTTGTTCTTGGTCCACAAATAGAATACCATGCTTGCTATCCTTATTTTTTGCCTTGAAATGTTATGACTTCATTTAGTGAATTCTTGCCTGCCTGTCTTTTAGCCTTAGAACTCAAAATGAATCAAAAAGAGAAATTGTAGATAAGAATTACTTTTATGTGTTTTTTTTTTTTTTTTTTTTTTTTTTATATTGGATGCTGGAGACCTTTATTATGGGCTATTAATCTTTGTTCTTGTTCCCCATATAATACCATGTTGTTTGTGGCCACTGGCCACTAATGAAATCCTTTCAGTACTGCGTATGATTTTCACGTCTATTGACCTTTTTGTTTGTTGGTCACCATGTAAATGCAGCTTGGTTATTTACGCAAATCTATTGCTCTCCTGTCTCTAAATTATCACTTTCTTTTGAAGGGCATTAGAAGAATTAGACAATTCAAGTTTCCAAGGAAGACTGTTGCATGTTATGCTGGCAAAACAGAAAAATCCATCAGAGAAGCTAGAGTAAGCAGGATGCTGTTTTGGCATCTCTCTTTATAGCATTCGCTTTATTCTAGAGCATTCTTTATTTGCTATTACAGTTTGATTTTACTGGTGCTCAGCTTTCTGGGTTCTCTGCAAGCATGGATTTGACCTTTTTTTTTTTTTTTTTTTTTTTTTTTTTTTTTTGTAGGACTGCTGCTGCAACGAGTCAAGGCTTAAAAACTTTTAAGCAACGGAGGGTGGAAGAAAGGAAGGCATCAGAAGCTAGTGGAAATACAAAAGCATGGAATACTTTATTCATGCGCCCTGATACTGTATGTTAACAAAAGTTATATCATATTGTCGAGTCATATGCACAAATGGCCTCAATTATCTTTCCCTCTGCTAAGTTTCCAGGAAAAGTTAACATGTCGGGAATTTTGTTGTCCGAGCATTTTTCTTCAAATGATTTATTATGCTTTTCCTTCTCATTTTTCTTTACACTTGTCCCTAGTGTGTAAAGTCTTCGGGTATGTTTTTGCCATAATCCTTAGTGGTTATAGGAATCAAGTCGTTTTGCTTGGATTTTGAGAAAATCCAAAAAGTACCCCCTAACTTTTAGCTAAATCCAACGTTTACCCCTATATTTTTTACAATCCAAAAGTGTCCCTTGTGTTTTTAGGCTATTCCAAAATTATTCCCTACATTTTTCAAAAGAGTGAAGATATAAACCTTTAACTGGTCGAATTTTTTGAAATACCAAAAATAACCTCAATAATTACTAGTTAAATATTATTTTGACCATTAATTATGTAAAACTTTTCAAACATAAATTTTAAACTAAATAAAATCAAGAAAAAAAAAGGAACATGTTTGGATGACCGTGGAGCAGGATTCAATGTAGTACGGGACCGATTTGACATGTCTAAGTCCACCAGCCATGTGTTAATGCCTTAATGGCAATGGCGCAAGATCCTATTTGAAGCTAGATAAGTTTGACCTGTTAAGTTTTTGGATTTTTTGCAAAATAATAGATTTTTTTTTTTCAAAATTTTACCCTTTTTTTCTCTAAATTTAATTTCTTAGTTATTAATATTTAAGATAATGTTTAAATATTGATCATTAAGGGTATTTATGTCATTTTCAACAATTTGATTACTTTTGTTGCTGTCTTTTTTTTTCTCTTTTCTTTTTTTTTTTTTTTAATTGGTTCCTCTTTCCCATTTTTTTTCCCTTATTTTTTGGTAGGTTGTTGAAAATATTGCTAGGAAATATAGTGTGAGTAAGGGTGATTTCCTTAACACGGAAGCTGATGATCTTGCTGTACGCCTTGCTCTTGGCGAAACTCAAGTGATTGCAGAGACAAAAAAGGCTCTTAAAAATGCAGGAGTAAATGTAGAAGCTTTAGAGGACTTTGCCACTGGGAAGACTGGTGGTATTAAAAGAAGCAACCATGTTTTGGTAGTAAAGAACTTGCCATATGGATCTTGTGATAGTGAATTGGCTAAGATGTTCGGTGAATTCGGGAGTCTGGACAAGATCATTCTCCCTCCAACGAAGACCTTGGCCTTGGTATGCATTCTTGTATCCCTCTGAAAAAATATTTACCTTTCTTAACTAATTTACTTATGCATTGCATGTTGCAAATTGATTAAACAAATATCTACTCTATGATTTCGATCTATTAATCTTTTCAATGATTAAATTCTCATTATGTTTTCTTATAAGAAAAAATTCTTTCCTCTACATATATATATATTTAAATATTCAATTTTATCATTTCATGATTAAAAATTTGACAAACAACTTGTAGTTCATCCATATATATATATATATATATAATAACAGTTTATAAACTTACAACTACTATTAGTAGTATAAAATTTTATTGTTTCATTGTAATTGTTAAAAATTTGACAGTTCAAAATTCTGAAATGTCCTGTTTCAAGGCAACTGAAAGTTCATCCAGGTATTATCAGTTTGTCTGTTGTTTTGCATGGTTGAAGAACATGGCATAATAGCAGCACTATTGCAGCAGGACTTATTTTTTTTCTAGTTTTTATTTTTTATTTTTAATATTTTATTTTTTTTTTTAATATTTTCTTCTGTTTTTTATTAATCAATTTGTTTTCAGATTTTAAAAATAAAAACAGGAGAATAAAAATAAATGGATAATAAGACATGATAAGAGAGGAAAAACTTGAGGCTCGTTAACACTTAAAAGACAAAATTGGACGTCTGCATATTGATTGAACCCATCGAGTAAAATTATGCCCTGTTTTCGAGTGCTCTGTTTCTGTTTTCTAGTTTTTTGTTTCTTATTTCTCTTTTGTTCTTACTTTTCTGGATGATATATTAGGTTGTTTTTCTTGAACCAGCCGAAGCTCGTAAAGCTATTAAAGGATTAAACTACAGGCGGTACAAGTAAGCTCGTCTTTGCTTAGGTTGTTATGTGTAGTTATCTTTCATGCATAAGTTTCGGAGTGAAATTGGTTCACATCATTCAACATTATGGTTACTCAGTTTTGAAAATTGTTGTTGTTGTTTTTTTTTTCCCCTCTTTAATTTTTCATTTTTTATTTTCATAACCTTGGACTTATAGCTATTCTAACTCTTAGCTAACCTCCTTGCCTGTCTATTGTTCCTATTTCAATTCCGTAATACATCACCTATAATGATAGAACATGTTCAAATTACTTGAAATGACAGCTTAAAGGAATTTATTGTTGGCCTCACGATCCAATTACCTTGACTAAGGGGAATTACAAGTATGGATTGTGTTTATCAGCTCTTGGTATAGATGTCTCTTCTTTTTGCCCTTTCAAAGTTTTGGGTATTATTTTGTTGCTTGATTTCAAACACGACTGATCATACATAGCTATATATTTTTAAATAGGAGTAGTTCAATGCTTGCTGCTTACTGATTTCGAAGCACTAGATAGATCATGCATCATACTTGTTGAGAGGAGGCTGGAGAGTTAGTTGTCGTAGTTTATTTTTTTTCTTTTCCACTCCTTTCCCTCTCTCTGACACACTCAAGATGCACAACTCTTGGATGTCAGATTCATCTCACATCCTGTGTTGGCCATGTGGGTTGAACTTAATTGGGTAATCTAAAAAAATTGGAAAAATAATATATTTATCGACCATTTATTTGAAATGGACCTCTAGTTGGCCATTTATGCACTACAGTTTTAAGTTGGTTTATATTATTCGTTTTACTTATGTGCATCTTTTAGTGTTTTCCGTATGCAGGTTTTCTTTAATTTTTTGCCTCTAATTTTCTGGTATAAATATAAACTTCTTATTGCCTCTTTATTAAAACATAGGGATGCTCCATTGTATCTAGAGTGGGCTCCGGCCAATGTTCTTAGTTTAAGTTCAACATCTGAAGGCAATGAGAACAGTGATGTTGTTGGTCAACATGATGCAAAGAGAGTTATCTTAGAACAACATCTGGAGCGTGTACCAGATGTGGATCCTGATCCTGATAGTGTTGAGGTTGGCATGACTTATCTTTTTTTATTTTTTTATTTTTTTCATCTTATGCATCTGGTTTTACCGTATTCCTTCTTTTGATTATGCCGTATTTCATCTTTACATCATTTGGATGCATGTCAAATAGGAGGCACAACCCTCTGTCTTATTTAGTCTCCATAAAGCAGTTGTTTTCCATTTTTCATTTTTGTTACTTTTTTTTTTTTTACCTTCTTTTGTCGTTCTTTCAATATTCTGCTTGCGTACTGCACCCACTGTGTTTTCTGAGTTGAGTATGCGTGTGCGTCCACCAACTTATTTGTCCATGTGTTCCTGGATGTTGGCTGTTTTAATTTGGTTCATGAGAATCATGCTAAATTATTCAGATAGCGCTTTCTTCATATTTACAATCATAGTAAGAGATTACTGGTACTTCTGCCAATGAATGGTTGGTATAACCTATGGAGCTTTTGGGAATTTCAAACTTTACATGATACCTATGCAGTCTATGGTCTAAACTACGGTCTATATTTTAGAGCTACTGTGTGAATTCCAAAATGGTGCGACATAATTTCTGCCTGCATCATGGTTGTAGAAAAAATTTTGTTTACTGCTAGAATCACCAATTAAAGCTATATTCATTGAAAAGTTTGGACATTGTGATAAATAAATGCAAGTACTTATTTATAACTTGTCCAATCTGTTCTAGCAAGTATCCCAATTCACTAGACTGTCCCTGCTTATAGTAGAATCCTTTTATAAACAATGCTACAACACCTTAGCAGGGAAAATAGAAATTAACTTTGCTAAAAATAAATTAATATATCTTTTCTCAAATTAGTTAACACTACCAGATTTACTTTTCAAGTTTTTTATTTCACTAATAAAAATAATTAGAGAGTTTTTTAGACTTTATTCTTCTTGCTTTTCAATTGTTGCCAAACGTTTAATGAACTTTTAGACTAAAAAGCTCAAGTTAAAACAAGTGTTAGCAATTAGAAAAATGTTTCAGACTTTTGGTATTGAAGATTTGATTGGTTATGCAACTTTTTGGATCTTCTTTGTGGCATTATTACTAAATACAGTGCTGCATCATTTACCGATTTGTCATTTTGGGACAACTTTTGATATTTTCTATTAAATTCTTTCCTTTCATGTGCAACATTTTACAGTCACGAACTGTCTTTGTCAAGAACCTGAATTTTAAGACATCTGATGAGAGTTTGAAAAAGCATTTTGTTGAACACATGAAGGAGGGAACAATTTTAAGCGCCAAGGTAATTTATCTGCATCCCTATCTTTGTCCATGGATGATACATTTCTCTTACGTTGTAATCTCATCCTGTTAATTTGCAGGTAATGCAGCACTCGAAGCGTGGGAAGTATGTTTCAATGGGCTATGGTTTTATTGAGTTCGACTCCATGGAGACAGCCACAAATGTGTGCATATATTTACAGGTAGCACATTCAATCAAACATTGCATAAATTTATTAGCAAGTCTCGAAGTTTGACCTAAATCCTTAGATTTTCTTCTTTTTCTAGGGAACTATTTTGGACGGGCACGCTCTCATCTTGCAACTTTGTCATGGCAAGAAAGATGATCAGGCTCGGAAAAAGAATGAGAATGATAGAAGTTCAACCAAGTTTTTAGTAAGAAACGTAGCTTTCCAGGCAACAAAGAAAGATCTCAGACAACTGTTTAGTCCTTTTGGCCAGGTGATTACTATTTGTTTTTATGTGTGTGTGGGTGTGTATTACGTGTATCACATGAAAAGTATTATATGAGTAAACTTAAAAAAAAAAAATGGGGTTTGTTTGTTGCTGCTGTAAATTGTTGTCAACCAGTGTTGGAGGGGGGAGGAAATGCAAGCATGAAGCGCATACTGTGTATGCATATTTGTGTGGCTAAAAATTTCTAGTTACGTGCGTGCTTATTTGTGTATTCATATTTGATGTCTTTTTCCTTGATATCTAAGCAAGTCAAATGCATGAGGGCACTGGTGTGGAATTTTCTTAGTTTTCATGTTTCTTGTGTAATATGCAAAACTAAATAAGCATATTATTAGAATTTATTGCCAAGTTTAAAAGGGGAAAAAAAAAAAAAAAAAAAAAGAATCGTTGAAAAGTAGGACTGCTTAGAAAACTCGCTTTTTATTTTGGTAGAGAAACGCGAAATTAAGAATAACATTTTCCCTTGTATAGTAATAAAATTCTAGTTTGCCAATTTGTTGCCAAAATAAAAACAATGAAGAATTAAATTAAAAAAAAAAAAAAAAAAAAAAAAAAAAAAAGAATAAATTTGGAGATTGTGATGAAGAATTTATTAGCTACCCTATTCCAACATGTTGTTTTCCTGATTTAAACTCTTAGTTTCATTATATAATGATCCAGATTAAGAGCTTAAAACTGCCAATGAGGTTTGGGAGTCATAGAGGCTTTGCATTTGTAGAGTACGTTACAAAGCAAGAAACACAAAATGCCCTTCAAGCACTTTCAAGCACCCATTTTTTGGGTAGACGGCTGGTAAGTGATAAATATATATATATATATATATATATATATATATATATATATATATATATTACTAACATGTTAAACTCGGTTTCCTCCTTTAACAGCTATGCTTGCTTCTCTTTATCTTCAGGTTATGGAGAGCGCTAAAGAGGGTGAAACCTTGGAAGAGCTACGTGCCCGAACGGCTGCTCAGTTCAATGACAAGGATAACGGGTTTCAAAATCCGACCAAGTTGTCCAGGAAGAGGAAGAACATGGACATCTTGGACGAGCGTCAAATGAAATTTGAAAGACTTTCAGATTAGTGTCTAAAATGGTTTTTTTTTTGTTGACTTGGTGAGTTTTAATATTGCACTTGCGTTAGGTCAGATGATTCCATGCTCCTTTTCTCTTATTCAGAGCTGGTATGTCTGTTGAGTTTTTTACTTTTGGCCGTGTTTAGAATTGATCCTGTTCTTGTTTCACGTTTTTGAAAAAAAAAAAATAAAAATATTTTTAAAATAACGTTTGCACAATAAAGATAAAAAAAAAAAATGAAAATAATTTTTTAGTTTAGTATAAAATGAGATAAATGAAAATGTTTTATTTTTTGTTTTCATTTTTCCTCTTTTGAGAATAGAGAGATAAAATTAGACATTTTTAATTGAAAATAATTTTTTAATAAAATTATTAAATGTCTTTTAAAAAAATTATCTAAAAATACATTTTTTTTTTAAATTATTTAAAAATCATTTGAAATAATTTTAAAAATGTTTTTAAAATTTTTATTTTTATATAAAAAATAAAATTATTTTAAAATGAGTTTTAAACTGTCCTCCTTTAAGTTTTGCTTCATCGTGTAAATTAAGCAGGCTTTTTGGATTTTGGCCCAATTTTCCGTTTGCTTCTCTCTTCTTCTTTTTTTTTTTTTTTCCTTTTTAGTACTTTTGAATTTTTTCTTTTTATGATCTGAAAATTTGAATTCAAGCATATTCTGTGAGTTGTGATCTTATCGGCTCGGAAATATCAAATGGAAAATGAAAATTAACTAGTTTAATTCCTTCCAAAAATCGAGAATGCATTGCTACATCTTATTCCAGACCGAGAATTGTCGATGGACCAAGATCTCCTAAAATATACATTTCGCCATTTGAAACTTTGATTGAATTGATAAGTTATCCTCACATTTTCAAGTGCAACTTATGCTTGGAATTTAATTAAACGTTGTAGAATGTTACATAAATTGACATATGGTGTTACAATTTATAACATGTAGAAAGAGTTTTTTCGTGTAATTTTGATGGTAACGTCTACGGCGTAAATAGTCTTGACGGAATATAAAGTCAATAAAAGACCCGTTTAATTTATTGATTCAAATTTTTAATTTAAGTTAAGATGTGATTTTATGTTAGTTTTTTATTATAATAAAAAATTAAATGTGATTGTTTTTAAAAAAATTTTACCGTAACAAACTCAAATTTATTTTAAATTTGAATCGGTAAAATAAACGGTATTTAAAAAAAGATTTAGGGTCCGTTTGGTTGGGGGATTCATCTCCCGATAAAATAATTAAGTGATTCGAGGGTTTTCCTCAAAAAAATCTAGAAAAACAAATCACATGAACATAGATTCAAACACAACATAGATTTAGGACCTGTATGTTTCATATCGGGCAAAACAAGGATAGGTGTGGTGGTGAGTTTGTATTTAATCCGATGGAGCACTTCGTCACCTTCTTTGCTCCATGTGAATTTGCCATTCTAGATGCAATCGGCAATGGAAGCCTTTATATTGCTGAAGTGTGGATAAATGCAATGCAAGCAAGTGAAAGACCATGGCAGCTTCAAACATCGATAACGGAGCAAAAAAGTCGGCCATGACTGGATTGCCTCGATTTTGACTTCGTCAACGTGAAGGCCATCTTTTAGAGACAGCATACAATAAAAATAAAAAAAAAATAATTATTAAAAAAAAAAAAAAGAGATCCGTAGCATACTCGTACATGGTAGCGGCAAAAAAGGACAGTTTTTGTGTTTGTCCATCTTGATTCAGAGGGCTTCCATCGAGTTCCATCAAGACTTTTCAATGGATGTCCAACAAGGTTGCTACTTAAAAGACTGATGAAGTGAAAATAAGTCTAGTTCACTTTATCGATTCGAAGTTTAGAATTTGAATTATGTTACAATAAAAATTTTAAAAATAATAATATTTAACTTTTTTATTGCAATAAAAAGTTCACATAAAATCACATCTCAACTCGAATTATAAACTCAAATCAGCTGAAATAAACGGATAAATAACATATTTTTTAGACATTTTTTTTAAGTAAATGACATTTTTAAAATAGTTGAAGTAAATAACATATTTACTGACAAAGCATTACTCAAGTAATTTCTTTTCTCAGCGTAAATACAAGGGTAGGTTTCACAATCCAAATTCGAATTAGTCTCAAACCCACCTTTTTCAGAGGTTCATGTTACCTTCTCATTTGAGAATAGAACCACTGCATACCAAACTACCTCTGAATGAAATGTGGTTTAAAGGTCATCGATCGTGTCAGAGTACTCGTTTTTAAGTAATTTATAAGTTATGGGCTGCTTAGCATTGCTTTTAAAGACTCTTTTTGACTTTTAAAAAAAAAAAACAACAGATTAGGACATTTGATAAATTTTATTTTTATCCGACAACTTTTAAAAATTGTTGTCAAATTACATAATTTGGTAAACATGTTAAGAGTTACTTTTACACAATAATTTTTACTACCATTATTTAAATTTAAAAAATAATTTTAATAATAAAACTTAATTCTCAATTTACTTAATTTACACTTTATGTATATCAAATTAAAACAGGCATTTTTAAAATAATTATTTACGATTAAAAATCTTTAATAAGTATACTGTGTTAAATTTTATTCAAATATTTTTAGTAATTAACAAAATGTTTAAAATAATAACAATAAATAAGAAATTTAGTAGATTAATAATTTTTCTCTATGAATAAAAACAATTTACATTCAAGAAATATTTTAGTTAATCAGTTAAAATTTATTTTTTATACTTTGAACATTAACCATGAAAATAGAAATAAAAACTAACTATAAATGTGCTAAAATATATTTACTTTTGTCATTATACATCTTCACAGTAATTTTATAGACAGTTTACCAAACATTTAAATTTCAACTTTTAATATTCACAGCAATTTTATAAAAATATTTACCAAACACCTATATGCTTCTAATAGTCACAATAACTTATTATTAACAACATAATAACAAAACAAATTTTCAACAAAATTTTCAACAGTGCAACAATGCCAAACTGGCCCCATATACTCAGTTTTTTGACTGCAACAATCTGGCTCATAAGATTCATCCACATCCCTGCTTACTCTCGCCCAAAAGGGCAACAAACAAAAAATAAGAAATCGATATCGGTAACTATAAGCATCACAAACCATCATTTCATTAGAAGATATTCTCCGCAAGCTTTTCACTCCCTTTAGAAGGACGCATCTAAAGAAACATGGATGTACAATTCTGAACAAATTTACACATAATAGAAACTGAATAAAATCTAAAACATCGTTTTTACTGTGCATCACAAGAGCTGTTGCAGAGTATGCGCAGGTGGAGATAAGACGCACCAAAGGCTTCTTAAGAACAACAAGATGCACTGGCGAGCCTCTCTGCAGGTCTATCCATGAGGACCATTCCTGATGGGTTCTGCGCCGGCTGGACTCGAGGCAATCTCTTTGCTGCGCACAAAATTTGAGAAAACCAAAGCATTAATCAACATCTTTATTACGAAAGAAAGGTGAACGTGCAGAAATAGCTTGGTTCTTTTCTTATAACATATTCTTTGGCTTACCGATCTCATAGAAAATGTCATTGACGTTGGTTGCAGTTTTTGCAGAGGTTTCCATGAAGAAAAGACCGTTCTCTTGAGCATAAGCTTGAGCTTCCTGAAAAATAGCAGCAATCATTTGAGCAAAAATTAACAATTTATATGCTGAGTGCGTAACAAGAAGAATATAACAAAAAGTGAAAGATAGTATTCTTGCACGGCGTAAGTTTTGGAATAAGTTGATTCAGCATTATGTTTCTCGACCGACCTAAGAGTAAGCCGGCTAACACGAGCATGAAGCAAACATAGTATTTGCATTAAAAAAAATGAAACCATTTTCTACATAAAATCTTACCAAAATTTTAACCAAAGTAACTAATGATATAATATTTCTATTCGCAATAACTGGTTGCCCTTGCAGTCAAGTGCATGTATAAATGACAGTAAGACAAAAAAATAAAGTAGATATGTTGGAGCTTCGCACTTGAAGCAACGAAAGAATGCTGCTTTAGCTACTCACTAATGCCAGTGTACAACTTTTCTTCAGATTGATAGACGTAATTATACCATATTGACGCATTTTTATCTTTTAAAGATTACATTGCCTGCTATTTCTTATTTTGTACATTAAATATGAAGGTCTAACAGATCTCTTAACCATTTTATCCTCGGAAAAAGAAAGAAGATATGTCCACCTATAGTTAGTTTCAAATAATGATTCCTCCCGTTTTTCTGCTATTTGTTCATAAAAGAAATTGAGAACTAGAAAATCATTTACACATCTAAGCATGATGTCAACAGCGTAAATTTTATTACCATTATCTCTTCAGCCTTTATGACCCCATATTCTCAAAACTCATGAAATAAAAGACATTAGAAAATCGGTACAATTATCTTTTCCATTTGCAATTGCTTAAAAAAGCATATCTTCCACACACATAGATATGTACAAAAATAAGAAATTCAAGCACAGAGGTGAACCAAAGAGAAATTTGTAAACTTGCCTCTGCAGCCACCTTCCTTGCCTCTAGCAGATCTGCCTTGTTCCCAGCAAGTGCCATAACCATATTTGGATTGCCTTTTGGTAGAGATAATGAAAATGAAAAATTAAAATAGTAAAAGAAATTGCAGGAGGTATAAGTTAGAAAACTTCACTACCTGACTACCAACCAATAAAAGTTACAAAAGCACAGATTGCATGAACTGGAAGTCTTGGATAGACATAACTGAAATTAAAAATAAAGAAATAAATAAAACCTTGTGATTGAAGTTCTTGAACCCATTTTTTGGCCCGCTCAAACGATGCCTACAAGATAGCAACAAAGAGTTATACACGTATATTTTACATCCAAACACACAACACTTGAATAAAAAACTAGATTAAACCTCCATCTATAGCAAATAATTCCAAACATTTACAAGCTACTTATATTCCAGAACCCCCCAACCATTTATTTCATCTATGGATTGTCCTATTTTGCAGATACAATTCATGAAAATACGCCTATAGAACAAAATTTTCCTTCCTGCAATCTCCAATTTATTAGGAATCACTAAATGAGCAGCCGAGGCTTGGCTTCCACTACTAGTTTTTAGGTTCTGTAAATCAAACAAACAACAGCAGCAGGATGAACATGGACAGTAATAGCAACATGCAACAAAATGGTACATTTACGGCCTACTAAGAAAGTTTCTCCTAGACAGAAACCGGGCACGCCCCCAACTTCAGATTTTACTCACTTGGTTTGTTATATCATACACAATTATTGCAGCAGCAGCTCCTCTATAGTACATAGGAGCCAAACTATGGTATCTCTCTTGACCCGCTGTATCCCAAATCTCGAATTTTACAGTTGCGTCATTCACAGCCAATGTTTGGGAGAAAAAGGCAGCCCCTATGGTCGATTCCTACAAAAACAATATGGCGAAAATCAAGCTCCACGAATCAAAAGAAAAACGCCTTGTCCCATAAATGAAAGACTTAACAACAAAAGTTTGCAACATCAGGCCAACCTGAAATTCAATGAATTGTCCTTTAACAAAGCGCAAAACTAGACTGGACTTTCCGGCTCCAACATCTCCCAAAAGCACCTGAAGCACAACCAACTCTCAATCTCATTATAAACTAAAAACACATTAATATGATTGATAAAATAATTTGGAGATCATACTGAATTATGCAGACCCACAACTGATTTTAAGCAAAACTAATGAAACACCCAATCAGAGCATGGACATCAAGGAAAATATCTCGTAAAACTAAAGTAAAAGGTGATGATCATGCGAATAAAAGACGACCCACATAGCAAGCATATAAATGTTCGAAACCCCAAGGTTACAGTTGAAAATTGACATCAGAATACAAATCGGAATTTTGCACAAAAAAATATGCACAATCCAAACGATGTTTTAGCCGAATAAGCCAAATCCTGAAAAGGGTTCTTAGATTTGGTGAAATTATTCCAATCCGACATCAAAATTCACAAAAAGATTATCGATTTCAATCAAGACTCAGAATTTTGCACAACAAAATACAAACAGACCAATCGGAATTGCGAAAGTTGACAAAGTCAAAGGCAGAAAATTAAGCTCGAAAAAGGGGTTTTGAGATTCACCAATTTGGCATTGATGTTCTTGTTTCCGGTGGTGGCCATGGGAGAAGGCGATTCAAAGACGATAAATTTCTGAAAAATTCAGATAGAAGTCGACAATCAAGAGCGATTGATCACAGCAAAAGCAAAAACCCAAAGAAGGATTCAAACCAAAGTTCTCTCTCTTTCTTTCTCTCTCTCTCTCTCTTACGAAGACCCAAGTTTCTATGAAGGCGAATTAAAATATTTTTCTGTAGACTTTTTTTTTTTTTTTTTTTTTTTTGGTATGTTATGTTATACATGTATATATTACGTAACGTGTTCCACGCGGCAATTATTCTGCCAATAGTTTTTTTTTATTATTATTTGTTGACATTATAATTTCATATTCACCAACTTATCTAGAAAGCATCAAATGGTCGTAGCGTCGCCGACACGGGAGGACTGGTTGCCATTCTGTTGTTTAAATCGCTCATTCTCGAGTTGTCTTTGGTTATTTATCTTTTCATAAACTAGTTGAAAACACAAGATTATTATTATTTTTTTACTGATTTGAATTTAGAATTTGAGTTTTATTACAGTAAAAAATTTTAAAAAATAATCATATTTAACTTTTTTTACTACGTTAAAAAGATCTTACATAAAATCACATCTCAACTTGAATTACAAACTCGAATCAGCGAAGTGAATAGGGATATTAAGGGTCTATTTAGTTCGTTGATTCGAGTTAAAATGTAATTTTATGTGAGAATTTTTTACTGTAGTAAAAAAATTAAATGTAATTACTTTTGATAATTTTTTACTGTAACAAAACTCAAATTCTAAATTTAAATCGGTGAAATGAACGAGATTTAAACAATATTATGTCCGTCTACATTCCGATAGTTAAAAAAATAATGACAAAAATAACTAGTTAATTGAAGCTTCTGCTAACACAATTATCTAAGGAAGCAATTTAGTGAATAGTGCAATTTCTAATCTCTACGAAATATAATTTAGATCAATGATCTTTATGTTATATAGCATTATGAATAATGTCCTTTGCGATTTTGATAAATTAAAGTTTTAGATTTTTGAATGCATTTATAACAAAGGAGATAACAAACTTTGAGTCTACATTAATCTAAGTGCAAATTTTGTTGGCTCTACGACGCAAAAGATTTAAATGTCACTTAATCTAAGTACAAATTAAGAGAAAATTTGTGACCTTACTCTTTGAATGGATTATTCTAAGATTTTTACTTTTTATTTTTGATTAATACATTTTTTACTAATATAATTTTTTGATTAAAGAGTATTAGTCACATGTAAAGGGTTAAATTTAAAACACATATATATTCTGAAAGGTATTTGTCTCATTTCTCTAGAATTAGTGAAGGTCCATAATGCACAAATGGATCTTATATGGCCAACAAGCTTAATTTTTAAAAAAATGGAGAATTTACCGTCGAGAGTGCATGAGTCTGGACATTTACCTTTTACTCTTAATAAATATCTTTTTATTAGTGTAATTATTTTACTAAAAAAGTTATAAATTAAGAGTAAAGAATAAAAATTTTGATCTATGCACTTTCAATGAGTATTTGTCAAGATTACTCATTTTTCAAAAAAGCCTAGGTAGACAATTACGGGCCAAGGTTACCTTTGGTAGCCTGGATAGTCAAATAAAAAGAGGCTAGTTTATTCTACTAAGCCTATTATGCTATAAAATTTAGAAGTGTGTTAACCAGGAAATTTAAGTATAATTAATAATTAATTGATGATATAGTTAAGATAAGATACTTCATAATTCATAGATTATTCTCTAAGGATGATTCCGTAAGATTGGATATTCAGAAATTACTTACCTATCACAAAAAAATAGTTAATAGTTAATTTAGGAAAATTAATTAGTAAATTTAGGAGAATTTAGAAAATTGATGTAAACTCATAATGAGTCCAAATCAACTATGATTTTGTCTTGCGACAATTCGCAAAAAATTACACGCTGACAATTGGGTGTCAATTCGATTAGGACACAACACTAATTCAAAATTTTAAAGATAACATAATATTAGACGCGAAATCTAAATAAGTACAAACCTCATGAATGAATATGCATGATTTTATCTGATATTGTATATGTAAGTTATGTTTATGACTAATCAATAATTATGTTTAGGATTGCCTCGTTTACCTTTATAAACAAGTATAATTAGTCATAACAATACACAGTGCGTGTTATTTTGTGCATGAAGAAGCATTTTCCTGGAAGAAGCGCTTTCCTAGAGTTGCCAAAATAGTTAAAATGTTCTAACCCTGTTTTTGAGTAAGGAAAAAGACAAATTATAAAAGTACTTCACAAACGAGTATCTTACTAGCCAAAGGTTAAGAAAGCAAGAGCGGTTTGTCGGTGAGGAAAATGGCCAGAGCTATGTATTAAAATAGAAATAAAAGATACATATTGTGTTACAAAAACGATGCAGAGTGTGTACCTTTGTCCGTGAGAGTAGTAATCAGGAGGAGTAATTATGGAGCGATGCATTGAAAATAATGGGTGATTTGAGTATAGTTTTTGACTTAAATTTAAGTTATAATTTGAGTTAAAGTTATACTTTAAGTAAAGTTAAGTAAAATTAAATAAAGTTGAAACTTAAAAAAACGTGAACTTGAATAAAAACTCTCACAAACAATTCGTCGATTCGAGTTTTGCTACAGTAAAAAGCTCTCACAAACAATCACATCTAACTTTTTTGCTACAGTAAAAAGCTCTCACATAAAATCAAATCTCAACTCGAATTAAAAACTCGAATTAGCGAACTAAACGGGCCTTGTTTTTGAGTTAGGTAATTTGAGTGTAGATTTTAAGTTGAGTTTGACTTATAACTTGAGTTAAAGTTATAACTTGAGTTTGTGTTTGGTTGTGTACATTTGAGTTATGATTTGAGATAAAAATCTTTTTTGAGTTTGTATTTGAGTAAGTCAAAACTTGAATTTGCATTTAGATAGTATTTTAATAAAAACTCAATGTTGATGAAAAATTTTAAAATGGTATATGGGTCTAGTTTTATTCGTCTTTTTGGTGTCAACGCATAGAAAAAAACATCTCAATCAGAATTAAAACGAAAAAGTTAAAGTATTTTTAAAAATAAAAACAAATATTGTTCATTAATTTGAATTTGAGTTTCTGAACTCGAATTGAAAGAGAAACTTAAACTCAAGTTTTAATTCTAAACTCGACTTCAAACTTAAAAGAATATGAATTCGAATAAAATTATAATTCGAATTATTTTTTTAAAATTTTTTACTCAAAAATTAGCTCCCCAAACAGTTCCGTTGTAATTTTTCTTGCAAGCATATTACTAGCTCATGTTCTCAAATAAATATTTTGTCATATAATAAGAATGTGGGATCCTCAAATAAATATTTCTGACAGCGTGCCGTAAACAAATAGTGACAGTACTCAATACTTTTACTCAAAAGGAGAACTCTTATCTCTTCTCTTTCCTCCACTCAAAGCAAGTTTTCATCGCATTGCCTCTCTCTATGGCTTGGCCGAAGAGGACAATAGAAGAGTGATAAGAACTCTTTAAAATTGGAATCACCACAACTCAAAGGAAGAAGGAAAAACAATAGTAGGTGGATTTTGTTATGTGAGAGTCTGTGAGAGAACCAAAGAAAGAGAAGGTTAGAGAGAGAGAGAGAAGGTTAGAGAGAGAGAGAGAGAGAGAGAGAGAGAGAGAAGATGAGTGACGATCGCTCGCCTAAAAATGTGATAGCATGGCCTTAAAAAAAATTGATTTGCTCAAATGAAAATATTGTCAGAAATTACATAAAAGAAAGGAAGAATGAGAAAAATAGATTAAGATTTGAGATGAATTAAAATTAATAAGTCAATAATTTACATAAGTTAATAAATAAGTTAAATTATTATTTTTGTCCATAACTTGTCTGGTTATGAACCATAACTTAATAAGTTATTGTCTACAATTCGCGATTTTTATCCATAACTTGTCTGACTATGAACCATAACTTGATAAATTTATCTATAACTTATTTGGTTATGAATCATAACTTAATAAATTATTGCATATTAATTTCTATAACTAAAACTTATATACTTTTTAAAATTTTTTATATTGACCTCTTTTTTACTATTTTCTAAAAAGAAATATAGTCAAAATTGATTTGTTTAAATTAAATTATTGCCAGAAAAAAAAATGTTGATTTGTTGTCAGAAATTACATAAAAGAAATATAGTAAAAAAGTGGTAATACATATAACCCCCGTTTGGTTTTATATTGATTTAAACTTTTTTAATTTGAATAGAAAAATTTCAACAGAATAGTTTAAATAATAGTTTGAACTAATATTTGATTGTGTATTTAAAGTATTAATTCAAACAGAAAATATAATCTGAATTAATATTTGGAATTTGAGTCTAATTTAACTAAAAAAATTATTATTTATAATTTTTTTTAAAAAAAAAATACATTAAGTGTCGCAACCTATACGTATTTTTTAAAGGAAAAAAATTTGTGCAACACTTCTCAAAGTATGATACGTTAATTTTTTTTTTAAATGATAATGTATAATAAATAATACTAAAACTAATATCTTATTGAGGAAGTATATAATAATTAGAAATTTTTTTAGGTGTTTTTCAATGGCAACAGTGGAGGAAGCATAAGAGAGAGAAAAAAAAGGTTCGTAACACGCAAGAACGACCAAATCTCAACGGATAATCTTGATAAATATTATTTAAAAGTACATAAGTCAGAATTTTTATCCTTTATTTTTAATTCACAACTCTTTTAGTTAAATAATTATACTAATAAAATAGTATTTATTAAGAATAAGGGATAAAAATTTAGATTCATGCAATCTTAATAATAAATTCTCTAAGTTTTTTAGTCTCCCTCAACTGTGAGGTGGGGGAATTAAACTATCGTTCACTTCGCGGATTCGAGTTTTCGATTCGAGCTAAGATGTGATATTTTCTAAGAGCTTTTTACTGTATCAGAAAATTTTAATGTGATATTTTCTGAGAGCTTTTTACTGTAGAAACCTAAAACTAAAAATTCGAATCGATAAAGTGAACAAGGCCTAAGAGAAGGCCCATTCAATTTCAATTAATGCCCTCACCAAATGAAGACTTGAACTGTGATTTGGACTGAACTGGACAAAATTGTCCAAGCAAACACCACGATAAACTATTTGACTTGATTATTTTTATTATTTGGGAGAAAACACTTTTTTGTTCTTACTGAAATCCAACAATCGTGTAAGTTTTGTAAAGAGTTATACTTTCAAAAAATTTACTGATCGTTATGCATATTAGACGATCGCTAAAAGTTTAACGAAATCGTTAATAAGTATATTTTGTCAAAGGAAACGAACAAATAGACTAAAATAAACAAAGAATCTGTCAGTATATTTATCGTAAGAAAACAAATAAAAGTGAAAATGTTATAATTAAGTTGTAAATTTAACGATGAGTGAAATAACATATTAAAAAAAATGTTGTTTCCTCGTCAAGTCTTCAGTTAAAAAACGTAAAATGAAAATAAAAAAGGGCAACCTTTCGGTATAAGAAATGATGTGTAAGACAAAGTAAACGATTGAAATGTAAATTTTACGGTCGTTAGAATATTCATACGATAGTGAGTAAAGTACACTATATTTTCGGTAACATTTTTGATGAAACGGAAAAAAAATTTGTTCATTCAGAATAGTTTATATTTTTAAGGTTTTTTTTTTTTTTTTAAATATGACAACCGTTGTGTGAAAAACACGATGAAACATGTAAAAGCTTATGATATTTATTCAAACTTTACAATGGAACGGTAAAAGTTTTTAGAAAAAATGGAGAATTTATAATAGTCTAAATTTTTATCCTTAAGTTTTAATAAATATTTTTTTATTAGTATAATTATTTAATTAAAAGATTATAAATTAAGAGTAAATATTTAAAATCTAGATTTATGCTCTTTAAGATTACTCAAGTTTGTAAAGAAAATGCTTGTGAACATGGGGCAGAGGCGCATTGGGCCTAGGGGGCAGCTGTCCCTGGGCCCAATGGCTCCGTTTATTTTTACAGCCCAAATTTTTATTTTTTTTTTACTATTTTTGTTAACTATTTGTCCCTGAAAATTATAAAAATGCAATAATGAGATAGAATTTTTCAATAGTTTCCTTTATACCCCGATATTTTAATGTAAAAATAATACTTTTAACGTAAAAAAAATTATTTTGAAAAAGTTCATAAATTTTTTATTCTAAAAAAATATTCATAATATTTTAACATATATTTAATAAAGTGGGGACATAGCCCCACGCCGTATAAAAAAAAAGGTCTTATATTTGTAAATCTTCATATTCATTATATACGAAGTAAGTTAAAACTTGATTAGCATAAAGAAAAGTAAGCTATAACTGTACAAATATTAAGCTATATACGTGTGAACAACTAAAATGAAATAATACCCAACAAACAAATATTCATCTTATTTACAGTTGTATAAATATTAGGCTATATACGTGGCTAGGCATGAACGAAGGAGAAAAAAAAAAAAAAAAGAATAAGAGCACATCCCAGTATGCGATCGTCATCTATGACTCCGTACTTAATCGGTGTTCATTTTAACGATTTGAGTTTTAAATTTTAATTTTATTATAATTAAAAGTTCTTATAAAAAAATAATTTTTAATTTTTTCTATTATAGTTAAAAATTTTCATATAAAATTACATCTTAATTTAAATTAAAAATTTAAATTAGTGAACTGAACGAGACATTGCATTCCATTATCCCTTCCGGCTTAAGCTTCCCGCTAATAACACGATTCATGGACTCAGACTCACGAAATAAGAAAAATAAAAAATACTGAAATTAAATATCTTCATCTCCCGACAGATTCGATTCCTATTTGTTTGGAATATTATTAATTTGTTTTCTCATTTTTTATCTTTTTTCTTTCAATGTTGATTTATGTTGTCATAAACTTTATGCTTTTTTTTTTTTTTTTTGGTCATGCGATCGTTTTTGTAGGATGTGTGATTTTCATCTTAATACCACGATCGCTATGGATCCATAAAACTAGACTTTTCAAATTTAAGCACACAACCAATGTCCAGGAACACAAAATAATGAGTTTAAAGCTTGGCCAGGTACACTTAAGTCCCGTTTATTTTACTAATTCGAGTTTTACTACAGTAAAAAATTCTTAAAAACAGCTAACTTTTTTACTATAGTAAAACGTTCTCACATAAAATCATATCTCAACTCAAATTACAAACTCATATTAACAAAATGAACGGGTTTTTAAAGAATGCCCTCAATCGCATTTTTTATTTTATCGATCGGTTAAGTAAGTTAAACGATTGTTGTCCTTTTAATTTTTTTTTCTCCATTAATTGCACTCACCTATTCAACTGGTTGCTCTCATATTTTCTTTTTTTATTGTCCACGTGTCTTCTCCTCCTTTTACGGCACAATGTTGAAAAAAAAAAACATCCATAGCAGCATGAAAGTTTCCCAAAAGGGTGACATAATATTTTGAGTTTGAGCCTAGAAATGGCTTTTACCATCTTGTTGATAAGATTACGAAATTCTAATTTTTCTTGTTGGGAGAATCTCCAATGCGCAATATCCATTTCTTTTTTGCATAGCATTGCCTGCACTATACCATGAAAGAGCACAATGGCTCTTTTATGTCATAAGACTCACAACATAAAGCAATTGTCATACATCTCTGTGAAATGAGAAGAAAGGTGAAGAAATCTGACCGGATCCAAACAAAACAACTCGAAAAGAAAATGAGCAATGCGGAGTAAAAAGTATGAAAAAGAAAATAAGTTTACTTTGAAAAGAAAAGGCCAAAAAAGCTGAAATGCCCATTACACTCAGGCTCTCTGCGATGCTCTTACAAAAAGAGCAAAAGGGAACCCCAAAAGTTTTTTTTTTTTTTATTTTTTTTTTAAAGAAAATTACTCTGAATTTTGGACAGTTTAGTAAGGTTTTTAAAATAATTTTGTTTTTAATATAAAAATAAAAATGAGATTATTTTAAGAATTATTTTGAGATAGATTTTAAAATTACGTTTGATTAATTTTTTAAGAGATTATTTTGAGTATAATAAAAAAGTAAAATCGTATTTAATTATAATTATTAATTAATATATTATAACATTATTAATAACTATTAGAAAATAAAAACAAAAAAGAGAAAACAATTTTTAACTATTTTTTAGTTTTTTTACAAAAATCATTCTCATTATTTTTTATTTTCATTTTTATTTTCAAAATATTTACTAAATAAACGCAGTTTACAAACCGTTTTTATTTTCATGTCTCAAAAAATATAAAAAACATTTTAAAAAACAAATAAAAATTAATTCTAAATCCACCATTTGTCTCCTACTATCTAATATTTTTTTAGTTAAATTATTATATACTAATAAAAAAGATATTAACTAAGAATAAAATAATAAAAATCTAAACTTATCATTTTAAAATTAGAGATTGACTTCAGTAAACCGTCTTATTAATAAACCCAAATTTTTAACTGTTTTATATAATTAAAATTAAATGAAATAAAAAATATAAAATAAATAATTTTTAATGTAAACTTAACCGTTAAAAAATAAAAAAAATAGTTTTATTTTTTTATTCTTTTAGATAAAAAACTTTCTTAATATTAAATTCAGCAATTTCCTAAATAAAAAAAAAATAAAAAATAAAAAAACTTGAGCAGACCCTTTTGTCAGAAATATACAACAAGAGACTATTAACAAATCAGCCAATAATGACCTCTCACTCTCAGAGTGACTCTGAGGAAAAGGGCAGAAAAGTAAATAGGGAAAAAGAAAGAGAAATGGAGCCAGCCTTCATATTCATTCACAAGAGGGAATGGAATACAGAGGAGAAAGAGAATGCCAAAAAAACCATGATGGCATTCTAGTAATTTCAGCCCCAAAAGCATTTTCTGAGAGTCAGAGAGATCATTGACCGGTCGCCTTTGACCAGTCTTTTGGGGGAAGCCATTTCCTCTCTGTACATTGCAGTTTTTTTGCAGTACCACCACTGGCCACTGCTCCTCTGCTCAGTACACTTCTTTCCTTTCTCTCTCACATACGTATATATATATGTATATATATATTTCTACCTCATAAATGATAGATGTCGTTTTGGCAAGGATTTCCCACTTTCTCATGTGGCGCGTGTATAATACGTACCAATTGAAACGCAGCACAATGAATTCTGTTGCTTCCTTCCCATGCGAGAGCGCGCGCGGAGAGAGAAATTTCTCGTTAGATGCCTACAGAATCTTTTTCTATTGATCTTTTCCGATTTTTGAAACTCATAAATTTGTACATGAAAAAACAAGAGAGAGAGAGAGGATTAGCAAAAAAAAAAAAAAAAAAAAAAAAAACAAGAGAAAGAGAAAAGGGGATGCCCAGCGAAAACGATGTGTAGCGCGTGTTACTGTACAACATTTTGTTATATTGTGAGCCACACGTATATATTCGGCAAAACTTTTGTTAGGGTGAGGAGGGAGTTAGTGAAAGTGTTTCTTTTTTTTTTTCTTTTTTTATTTATTTATTTTTTTTTTTCAGAATTGTGCATGTCCGCTTTTAAAATTTGAAAGGTGCAGTACGGAAACATTTTTATTGCAAATGAGATCTGTTTAAAAAATTAACATCGTGTTTAAAATTAATTTTGTTTTTTTTTTTTACAATTATTAAGAAAAAAATAAAAATATTTTTAAAATAGTATTTGATACAATAAAAATAAAAATTAGAAATAAAATAATTTTTTAATTTAGTATAAAATGAGATAGAAATATTTTTTTCTTTTTTATTTTCATTTTTTTCACTCTCGAGCAACAGAGAGAAAGATATAGAGACATTAATTAGTTTTTTACACTGAAAATAATTTCTTGATAAAACTACCGAATACATTTTTAAAAATAATTTCTGTCTGAGATTAAAAACGTTTTCATTTTTATTTTCATATAAAAAATAAAATCATTTTAGAACGAGTTTCAAACGCGCTCTAAATTAACGGTTAAAACACTGTTTTCATTAATGAAGTAAATGTATTTTTTTTTTTTTTTTTTTAGAATAAGACAGTTTAGAGATATCTTTGTAGGTAAATTTACAGTGTTTTTAATTTTTGAACATATGGTCATTATATTTTTGAATTAGATGAAATAAACGTTGTTTATGGATTCAAAATTATAATTCAAAATCATTTTCAATTTATATGTGTTTTTTTTAGAGAAAATACTGTAACAAATCATGATTTAAACCATAATAAGAATTGAAGGGTATTTGATCTAATCTTTTCTTTCTTCCTTTTTTTTTAATGAATTGAAGGGTATTTGTATCTGTTGAACATCATAAAAGGTGGATTATCAAAGCCAATATTAATAAATGCATAGACTATAGCGCGCGGTGGCAACAGATAATTAGATATATCTATATATTATGGCAAGTTTTTCAATTCCAAAAAATCTATAATCATTTTTAAAAGCTGTTGTGATAGATATAATTAAGATTTTTTTTTCTTGGTACAATGATATGAATGGGATATGTGATTGTAATCTTAATGTGTTTAATTTTCAAAAGAAAAAACTTAACCTGTTTTGGTAAAGAATATAATATTAACGTTAGATCATAGATATATCCTTGTTAGTATGCTTTGTATGCGTGGTAGCTAAGGCAACGTTTGTCTCATATATTCGTTTTTAATTTTGAATTAAGATTTATAGTTTTTTACATTATTTCTCTAAAAAAAAAACACACGTAAAATAATGATTCTGAATCCATAAACTAAATTCATAAATCAAATTAGTCCACTAAGATTAGCCCAAAAAATCAGCTGTCAAAAAAAAAAAAAACTTTAGTGATTAAATCATATCAAAATTAATTAGAAGTAAGCAAAACTAACAAAACTAATACATATCCAAAGGTTTTACGTAGCTGTGGGATAATTCTCATATTTATTCATTTTAATTTTTTAAACGTTCTGGTTTAATAGCATACATGCATGGACTGAAGATATAAGGTGGAAAAGGAAAGGACAAACTAGAAATTAAACTTGTGTTTCTTCCTAAATATCCCATTAAAAAGTGAAGGGTATTGGTTACTATATTTGTGCATAGAATTAAAAAGAAAGTGACAACTAATTTACAACTAGCTTCTTATTGAAGCTTGAAATAGCATATGCACGTCTATACTAGAGAGAGAAAGATATATATATATATATATATATATATAGAGAGAGAGAGAGAGAGAGAGAGAGAGAGAGAGAGAGAAGGAAAGGAGAGTCAAAAGGCAAGTAACCAGCATAAATATGATAAAAATCATTAATGAAAATCCAAATGGAAGAAGAACACAATGATGAGTTTAATTTATGAATTATATACAAAACCGCAACCAAATGGGGATTAATACAAAACCACCATTAACACATGAATTATCAGAGAGAGCATAATTAGACGTAAATCGAAGATATAATATTAAACAGAAAAATAGTTATTTCCAAGAATAATTATATATTATATTATATTAAGCTAAGAGGGTTTGGAAGTGGATTGGTGCTTGTCGGAAGCCAAAGCTTGGATGGAATTGGCGAGGTTGTTAATGGCGTCGACGAGGCCATTAATGCCTTGCCTGTTGACCTCAGTCTTAGATTCCTCAATCTTGAGCCTCCTCTCATGCAAGCTCAGAAGGTCTCTGTGCCTTCTCTCTTCTCTCTCCTCACAGGCCTGAAGTGCTTCTGCTATAATGGAAGCGCTTTTGGAGATGGCAAAAGCCACTTCATGATTTGATGAGCTTGTGCTAGTGCTAATTCTTGCACTTGCACTTGTCGTCCCTTGTTGTTGTTGCTGCTGCTGTTGTTGGTCTGTTCTTCTTCTCCTCTTTGCTGGTGAGTGTGAAGAAGGATCCTCACTTGTATCAGAATCTGAGCTATCACACATCTCCAAATGATAAAAATATGCACCCACAAAAAAACAAGAAAATTTCAACCAATCAATATACACTAAAGATTGCTGTATACACAAATTATTTTATTAAATAATAGCCATTTCACTCCGAAGATCATCAGTCATTCATGGATGGTCACTAATTTAATATATATATATATATATATATACACACACACATTATGTATACATGATAGTTGCTTAATTCATGGAATAACAAAATGGATACTTTTTTTGCATTGAATAGAAAAATTAAAGAGAGATGAAAAACTACACACAATATCACAAGTTAACAAATATGGTATTGTTATCAAAACAGATTAACAAAAGTACCCACTAAATTTCTTGAGAATGTTGCACTTCAATTTAAAAAAAAAAAAACGATAATAATAATAATAGAACTCTTCAAAATGGAATTTTCTCATTAAAGGGTAATTCTCTTTCACTGAAAAAAAAAAAAAAAAAAAAAAAAAAAAAAGAAAGTGAAAGTACCTACTGTGGGTAATATCGGCTGTGGGTACTGAAGAGGTTGTGCTTGCATTGGACTCGGCGCTGCCGGCACCGCTGGTGGAAGTGGCAATGCTGTAATTGGTGATGGTGAAATATGATGCTGCAATAAAGCTTGTGCTGACGCCACTAACGGCGTTTGTTGTTGGTGATGATGAATAATACTAGTACCGCTGCCACGGCCACTTCCGCCGCCGCCGACGATACTTCTCTCCACCACATTATACCCAACAACAGTGGTTGGAGCAGTCGAAGTTATTGGCACCAAAGCAGCCAAAGCCCTTGGAGGTTTCTTCTCCACAACCTCAACCAAAGCCTCGTAAATTTGAGGCAACATGTTGGTGGGCAAGTTCTTATCTTTCCTCTCGTTCTTCTCAAGCTTCCAATAGGACTGATCGGTCGCACTACTAGTACTAATTCCTTGATGATCGGCCATGACTTTTCTCTCGTAATCCCTCACTTTCTTGTAGTCCCTCATGAGATTGTCCCACTTGTCGTTGCACTGGTTTTGGCTCCTCATACACCCTTTTCTCCAACAATAATCCTCAACCCATTTCCACCTCAGCTCCGCCGGTTTGTTGATCCTGATTGATCCGCCTTCGCTCTCGTTTCCTGTGCTTCTCTTCATTCTTCTCTCGTCGTCCATCTTCTTTGCCTCAATTAGGATCATCGTTTCACTTACTGTCCAGTTCCCTTTTCTGTAGTCTCTCATAAGACTAGTAGTGGCAGCTCCTTGATTATCAGCCATATTATTATAATTATAATAACAATCACAATAATAATATTCTATGACTATGATCTCTAAAATGCATGCAAAAAAAAAAAAACTACTCAAACAAACATGAAACTTTGCTAAAGAGGAGTTGGGAAAGAAAAGAAACAAGAAGAGTGTTTAATTGGGTCAAAGTATTTGTTTCTTTCTGTCTTTTGCTTCCTCTCTAGAGGGCTTTGATTTGATGTGGGCTGTAAAAGTACTACTACTTCTCCTAAAAGACCAAAACCAGTCAAATCTCCACTAGGTTTGCTAATTTAGGTAAAAGGTACCAAGTGGGTTTTGGTTAAACAAGGCTAATCACTAATCACTCACTCTTGAGCTCAATATTAAGTTGTGAAGCATTCTTATTTTTTATTTTTTGGGGGATTTTTTTTGGTAAAGTGTCGGTTTGTGGAGAATTAAGAAGGAAGGTTGTACTGGTAAAGATCATGAGCTGAGTTTCTTCACCACATACGAGTGAGTTTTCATTTTTTTTTTTCTTCCTTCATACACTTTTGCTACTTGGGAATTTTCAACCCTTTTGATGAGCTAGCTCTATAGGATTTGTTGGATTGGCGCAGTGATCTAACTCTTTTTATAAAATCCCAAAAGAAATCTCCAAAAGCTTAAAGTTCAAATCTAAATCTACTTATGCAAACCACTACTTCACCCCCACAAAGTGAGGAAAACCAAGAGAGAGAGAGAAGGGGGGCGAGTGAAGATGGAGGAGAGAGAGTACCATTATAAGAAAAGGCCAAGCAAATCCATTCAAACTGACATATCAACAAACCCCAAAAATTTCAGACAGGGAGGGAGAGAGAGAGAGAGAGAGAGAGAGGATTAGAAGGGAAAAGATATAGTGCTTGCTGGCATTGGAAAGTCGACTGAGTATGACTACCACTACCATACACGTGGTTCACTTCAATCATCACCACCCGTCCCAATTGTAGCTATTTATTGCAAGTAAAAGTTGAGGAAAAAAAAAGAATTATCATTTTTTTAAAAAAAATTTAAATTATTTTTAACATTTAAATTTGTATTAAAGATTGTTTATTATTTATATTTTTTTTAATTTAATGATATTTAAATTAAATTTAACAGTTAAAAAATTAATTTTACAAATTTAATTATTTTTTTTAACTCTATTATTTATATCACTATACAAAACTTCATTTTAATCAAATAGCTTCTCTTTTTTTCATCCTTAGGAAAAATTTTATTATAGTGAGATTTAATTTTTAACCTTTAGCTTAACTTTGAATTATATTCTATTAAACAAATATTATAAGATAGTAAATTGATTAAAATCTCAGGGTACTGCACAGGATTTGCAGTATCGACTTGTAGCATATATTTTTCTTGTCATACTATATCAGGGATTCTCGCACAAGTATTGAAACGTTTTCTTTTGATTTTATAAGCTGTTTTCTATTATCGACTAATTTGTACAGGATTTTCAGGAGAAAAAAAGAAAATAAAAAACTTCAGAGAGATAAAAATAGAAGTGTCAGTGGTCCTTTCAAAAGAGAAACATATTCAAACTAATTTTTTCTTGAATGTAGAAAATAAGTTCCGGTAAAAGACTATCCACTTTTAAGCGAGACGTTTAGTTAGAAAATTTAAATTATAATAATTTTTTGTGCTATAATATTTTTTTCACATAAATTCACTTTTTAACGTTAAATTCTTAACTCGAATATGCAAAATGAACGGAATATAAGAGTTTTTCTTGCATTAGTTTCAACTGATCATATATAAAATACATGTAATGAACCCTTAATCTAGAGAAAACGAGCTACACCTAGCTTAATTATTTTTGCTAATCTACACCTAGCTTAATTAATTAGCCTATGTATACCCCATAGTGCTTAACTGGATAGATGTTTTTCCTACGGCCTCTTTCTGTGTAAAGTCAGTCATTCCCGGCAATGGCAGAGCGCATATATAGTCAAAGGATTATTTTAGCGGAACGTGTATATTATAATGTGAGAGAGAAACAATGATACTAATTGACATTAAAATTAGTAAAGGGTAATTTTTTTTTAAAAAAAAAAATCAAGTGATGATGGAGGACGCATGACCGTTCAATATATTAAAACTTTTCATGCATAAACATGATACTAATTGACATTACCGGGAAAGGATACGATTTTCTGAATCTTACTTTTGATACTTCGACATGTAAACCTATCTATATATACATATATATATATATATATATATATATTTATTTAATAATTTGCCATCTCGCTCATACTTTTGTCAGTATGGCTACAGATTTAATTATCCTTAATAGCAATCATGGACCTCTTCGAAAAAAGACTGTATCTAAAGTATTCATTATTATTTCTTTACCTTATTTACTTAGTATTTAAGATCTAAAGTAACATCCATTGCATGCATGCATGCAGGTAGCAATATGCTAAAAAAAAAAAAGGTCAGATATCGCGTGTTAGCTGCCTCATAAATTATAAGCCTTAGCAATATGGATCGTTGAACATTAGTTTATTTGTCCATGTTGAGGAGTTAATGCTGATAAAAAAAATAATAATAACAACACTTTTATTTTTACTATTTCCCTCTTTTTTTTTTGACACATTACTATAATTTTAATTCTAGATAAGGCGTAACTAACAACATTTTAGTGAAAAAGTTATCCAACGTAGGGAAATCCATACCGAAGATTAGATGACGGGTTTTACGAATCGTTGTCTAATGTGATGGAAAATATATAGGTCTCGTTCACTTCGTAGATTCAAGTTTTCAATTCAAGTTGAAATATGACATTTTTTGAGAGCCCTTTACTGTAGCAGAAAAGTTAGATGTGATATTTTATGAGAGTTTTTTATTGTAAAAACCTAAAATTAAAAACTCAAATCAGTGAAATGAAATGAGGCCATAGATTTTTGTGTTTTGGAAATTCGTAGCCAAAACTAAGTTGAAGGTTTTCTAGAAACCAATCAAAATCCCAACTTGTTCAGCCGTTCCCCCTCGTCACCTAGTTATTACATTACAATAGCAAAAACAACAATTATATTACAATAGCATGTTGATTTTAGGTGGTTTGTAAGATTTGTAATATTTTTTTTTTACCCAAACCATAAATTATAAGATTTTTTACCCATATTTACCCAAAACATATTTGTAAGATTTTTTATGTTTAGTAGTTATTACCTTTTTAGTAAATATGTTGCTTCTTTAAACTTTATTTAGTTTGGTTGTTTATATTTAGGTGGTTTTTGCTACCTTTTAAGTTTTTTTGTTAATCATGTTGATGTTGTTGGTATTGATTTTTTTTTTTTTGTCATAAAAACTAAAAAAAAAGTTTATGATTTTATCTTGATAAATTTGATTTTAATATGTAATGTGTTAAAAGCTTATGACTACTTTGTTGGGGGTACAGTAAGATAACTATTATAGTTTATGGGAGATTTTCAAAACTAGTTTAATATAGCGAAATTAGGTATTGGAATGAAGAATTTTGATACTTTCTTTAAGTTAAAGCTTGTGAAAATGATAGCTCATTAAAATAATACGTACATATTTTTAGCATCTGAAATTCTTAAAGTGTATAAAGTTTCTAAGAATTATAAGCCATATATAGAAAGCTACTAGTTAGTTAAGATACGTGTACCAACTTGCATGAATCTTACATGGTGTGCATGTTGTATGCATTTCATCAAGTAAAAAGGGATTAATATATTAGCCATTAATGGGTATCTTCGGTAAGAAAAAGAAAAAAGAAAAGATTATCAATATTAACCTACAAGTAGTGAAATTAATTGTTAGATCAATTTCATGTGGTCCAGAAGTTTCATGTGATCAATCACCCACTGATTGACTAGTTTATCACTGATTGACTTAGATTTTTCTCACTGATTAAGTTGGCAATTTTTCATTGTTAATCAATTCGGTAAATAATTAATCAAAATAAATTAGTAATTAATCAATTTCAATTAACAAATTACAAGTTTATTAATGATAAATCATTGATAAATTGTAATAATTAATGAATCGCTCAATAACTAATTGATTATTGAAAAAATGACTATTTTACTAAAATAAAAAAACTTCGGCCATTTATTTAAAAAATAAAAAGATATGCTATTTATTAAAAAAGTGGTTAAAAATCAGTCATTTACCTTTTTTTTAAATTTTTTACTAAACACAACTTTTAAGAAAGTAATAAATAAGTACAACTAAATTTTTTTAAAAAATTTAGATTTTCATATGCATAGAGAGAGAGAGGGAAAAAAAAAACTTGGGCCCATTTAGTTCGATCATTCGAGTTTTTAATTTGAGTTGAGATGTGACTTTATATGAGAGTTTTTTACTGTAGTAAAAAAGTTAAATGTGACTGTTTCTGAGAGATTTTTTACTATAACAAAACTCAAATTCTAAACTCGAATCAGTGAAATGAATCAGCTTTTATTATCTCCCATAGAGAAGGGTCAGTACATTTAAAGTTGGAAGCCATGGTAAGCAATCTGTTTTCCTCTCTTTTTCTCAAAAAAAAAAAAAAAAAAAAAAAAAAAGCTTAAAAGCATATTGGTGCTAAACAGTAACCACCACCATTAATAATAAAAGGTAGATTCTATCCGTAAACTCTAGACTACAGTCTCTCGTTCATTTTATCAATTTGAATTTTTAATTTTAATTTTGTTAGAGTTAAAAGTTTTCATAAAAAGTTACATTAAATTTTTTTATATATAATAAAAAACTCTCACATAAAATCATATTTTAACTCAAATTAAAAATTAAAATTAATGAAAAATCGTGAAAAATTCAAAATTTGAAAGGAAGTAAAAAGAAAAAGAAAGTTATCGATGAAAACGGAAAGAGAGGGATTCGAACCCTCGGTATGAAAAACTCGTACAACGGATTAGCAATCTGACGCTTTAGTCCACTCAGCCATCTCTTCTCCAATTAAAAAATGACGAATTGCTCAGATACCGGTAAGTGAGGCTTTTTTGGGTCGTGTTATAAATGCACTATCTAAACCTATTGATGATCGATGTGAAATTTCAACTTCTAAATCTATTGAATCTCCTGCTCCGACTATACTTATAAAGCTTACATTATTTCATTAGACTTACATTTCATTAGTAAGTGGTGCTTGCATTGCCCGTGTTCAATAGTATTGCACTAATCATCCCCAGGTAGGACATGAGATGGGTACTTCCGTTGTACACATCACTTTGACTATGGTTTGACCATTATAGAGCCTGAGGCCCCAACTATTGTCATTGAAACCCCTGATTTGTCCCTTTCGTAATAAGTTTTTGGACTCTAGCCTGCACTTTTAGTGGTACAAAACTGAGGGGCAAAATAGTAACATCGAGTAATGAATTCCAATTTGTCATTGAATTCAATAAGGGCCCCAATTTGTGTCAGTGATTTATATTTTGGGAGTGTGATGATTGATGAAGATGGGGAAGAAGTGACGACTAGAAGTAGAAGGTAGGCGATGTTTCACATTTCGGATGTATATAAAACAGTTCCCATTAATTAAAAACTCTATATTTATATATTAAAGTACCATAGTCTAAAGGCATGGACATTGATTGTGGATCGTAAAACGAAATATAAATATCTCACATCATCACATGCCAAAATGTTGGTGTAGTTGGGCATTGATTCTCAAAGGGAACAATTACGCCAACCATATTTAGTAAAGTTTCGTGGTGGATTTCTTTTATACAAGTTGTTTCGTTTATTTCACTGATTTGATATTTTAATTTTAAATCTATACAGTTAAAAGCTCTTAGAAAAATATTACATCTAACTTTTTTTATGCTAAAATTAAAAGCTATCAGAAAATATCACATCTTAGCTCGAATTAAAAGCTTGAATTCGCGAAACGATTGCTAGTAATGAATTTCATTTATATAATTAGTGCTAAGTAGAGCTGTAAATTTAGACTGGATCAAACAGGCTGACCTAATACTTATCACTGTTGGCTCAGGCTTGGTCCCGCTCAATCCTAATCTTTAGGTTGGACCGGATTCAAGTTTCGAACTCAAAAGTTTATTTAGGCCGGACCGGGACGTCCTCTTTTTAAATAAAATTGTGCAAAAATAAAAAATTTATCCTTAAAAATATACGAGTCTGAACATTTATATTGATAAATATCTTTTTATTAGTGTAATTATTTAACCTGATCTTAAACTTTTCAAATTTAGAGTGAGATTGAGCCGTTTCTCTCTTATTTAAGACCAAGCCAATTTGACCCAAAATTTTCATTCGAGCCGCGGGCCCGGCATGAACTTTAACCTTTAGCGCTAAGGGTCAGGTGAAGATTGGTAGTGGCAACAAGAGCTAAAGATTATTTTCTTGTAAAACATGTTTTGTTTTATTTGCGGAATTTGTCCTCACCAATCTAGAAGAGTACATCTCTCTGTTGTTAACTTGTTATTAAAAACAATTGTTTGATAATTTTGTTTACTTTAATGGATATTCTTTTTTGATAAGTATACTTTAATGGATTGTTTGTTATATGGATTTTGGGTTTTCAACAAGATATATTGTTATATAAGTTAAATTAAATTACCTCCCTTATTTATTTTTTTTTTTTTTAAAAAAAAAAAAAAAAAAAAGGAAGGAAGAAAACTACTATCGTGCACCATAAATAGAATCCAGAAATCTTGAAGGTGGTTAGCTGTTTCTGTTAAGAAAATTTTGGAGCATTGTTTTCATGGTGTTGCTTGGATAATCAGACTTAGGATTCGATTAAGATAACAAAAAGGCATAACGGAATACTAATATTATGTTTGGGGCGTCATTTGGCACTAGAAAAACAAACCTAGCCACCTAAATAGTCCTCCCTTGGTGAGGGATATCTAATCTAATCTCTCAACATATTTTCATCCTTTATTTTATTAATTTAATTCATTTCAACTCAGTTTGAACAGTGAACACAAAAACTTAAACTTAATTTAATTGTAAGTTAAACTTTAATTTACATTTTAACATGAAATTTAATTAGGAAAATTTTCTGGTCTTTCTTCTTTTTTGAGAACACTGGTATTCCCTACTTATTACCCGTTAGATCTGCATTATTTTTTCAATCTGATTTGACTTTTGACCAAATTTTAACCTATGTTCTCAAAAAAGAAGGAACACTAGAGAAAGTCCTATTTTATTAATACCAAACAAAAATATTATCGATGCATTTCTTAGGTTATCACTAATAAGTTTGTCACAAAAAACCATCAAAATTTTAATGAATTTGAGCAATAAGGACTAACTGTGCTAAAAATTAAAAGTTCTAAGAGTTGATTGCCACAAAAAAAAAAAAAAAAAAAAAAAAGTTTTAAGAATTAAATTGCCAAATTTGAAGTTCAGAAAGTGTTCATGCAAAATAGCCAAAAAGAAAAAGTTATTTAAAAAAAAAAAAAAAGAAAATAGTTGTTAGATTTTAGGAAGTAACCCTATATGATTAATGTCTCACAGAGTCACAAGATTTGACTAGGCCAGAGTAAAAAAAAAAAAAAAAAAAATTTACAAACAGGAAACTTCACAGAACATTATCTTTGGTTGCAATATGTACGTGTCCTGACCAGGATCGACTGAATACAATATTTGTAGAGATAAAAGTTACATGAGCTGACAAGCTAAAGTTTTCAAATTCTATTCTATAGTCTATACGAACTTGATATGTTCGACCAGTTTTAAGATTTCTACTTAATCCATGCAATAACTATAAGATCAAATTAATGTACAAATCTTTCAAGACAACTTACAGGCTAGGACGCATATATAATGTTCAATAGCAGAGAATTTGACTACACAAGCATTTCAAACAAAGAAAATCAGAGACCTATTACTTCTCTGCCTGCTTAATCTTCCCAAATATTGATTTGAGAGTAATAATTATGGATTTTACATAATGCCCAATCTCAGAAGCATATTAACAAGTACTTGGAAAAAAAAAAAAAAAAAAAAAAAAAAAAAAAAGAGTACCTCGGTTTTCTACTAGATTTAAAGACATCAAGCTCGTACATGAATTTTATATAATTGCCCGTTTCATGTTTCGTGATATGAAATTCCAAAGTCTCAACTAAACAAAGCACTTGCTTTATAATTCCATGTTATTCCTATCACCATTTCCATTCCAACAGTAATTCATTAATGCACTCAAACACAATCTTATCAGAGTTATTTGGTTCATGGGTACAAACCAGACGGTTTGAACCTGTGAGAAAAAACACTGCAGCGGAACCGTTTGAACCATGATTCGAACTCCTCTACCAAACATATGTATAGTCCATTCAACATGGTTGGGAATGGTTATAAAGCAATACAACATATGACATTACATGGAAAATGATCAGAATCTGTGGAACTAAATCTCCTACATTCAGTTTATTGAGGCTATTTTCCAGGCCAAACCCTACAAAAGAGACGGGATTTAGCATCATAATTAGGTTCTACAATAGCATACCCTATGCTAATGCCCAATTTCAACACAAAATTCAGTTAGCTTTAAAGCACAATGCTTTTAGCAACAGAAAAATTCTACGACTTCAATCGTTCAGCAAAATTACCAAGCACGAAACGCATTGTGTCCCCAGAGATTGGATTGGAGAGGAAAGTTTATGATTTCCTTCTGAATCTTTGTGATATATCAGGGTCACTGCAAGAAAAATTCGCGTCACAAGTCACAACTATGTTTTTGTATCTGTAGCTCTATTATTATTATTATTATTATTATTATTATTATTATTATTATTTCTGTTCTCTTTTACAATCATGTATTAAAACGCAACTTGGTGATAAAAACCACCTGATTTTAGAAACTTAATCAGGAAAAAGAAAAAGACAGCTAAATATTGACAACAACAGTTTCAAAAACAAAATTTGCCCAAACAGTAAGCATCCTTAATAACAGTTCCAAATTGATTTGATTTAGAGCATATCATTTTCACCATATTTTGCTAATGCGGCAGAAAAAATTGATTGCTTGTGTTGGAACTAATATGAAATATCTAAACTCAACAGGCCACAGCAACAGGGTTTAAAAGAACAAATGTGAGAAGCAGAGCAAAGCATATACCATGTGGGCGCGGGTGCCTGGATTGCTAATTCTTTTTGTTGGATTCACCCAAGTATTTGCTTATCCATATCTGCAGTGCGGTTTGCTGCACCGCGGTTTGCTGCACCAGCATTATCCATTCTTTTTGCCAGCATCATCATTTCTCAATGTGAAGGATGTAACTTATGTTAACTGAGATATGGAACATAGCCTGCAAGTTTTAACTGCCCATTTAACCAAGCCAACAACGAGTAAATTTCAGCAGATGCGGGGTGAGAATTATCGGATGCTGCAAACTGGTGAATGCTTCTTTCCATTTCAATCCAACTTGCTCCCGGGCATTTCTTTTCCACCCGAAGTTCCTTCATGATTGCCCAAATATTTTTAACGTCTCCCCATTGATTTACTTCAGCAAACATGTCACCTAAAAGGTGGTAATAACCACTGTTGTTTGGTTCCAATACCATTAGTTCCTTAACGGCAATCTGAGCAATTGTCAAGTTCCTATGAAGCTTACATCCGCCCAACAAGGCCCCCCAAATAATAGCGTTGGGTGTAACTTTCATGCTTCTTATTAAATCTAGTGCTTCTTCAAGCAATCCAGCCTTGCTGAGTAGATCAACCATGCACCCATAGTGTTCGACCCTCGGAGTGATTGAATAATCATTCGTCATGCTTAAAAACCTTTTGCGGCCTTCTTGAACAAGCCCTGCATGAGTGCAGGCACTTAGAACACTAACAAAGGTAACCCCATTTGGCTTGATATTCTTCTCTTCCATCTTGCTAAGCATCGCCAGCGTCTCTTCTGCATACCCATGAGCTGCAAGTCCTTCAATGATTGAATTCCAGCAGAACAGGTTTTTATCACGCAATTTGAAGAAAACTAGAAGAGCTCTATCTAATGCCCCGCACTTGGCATACATATCAATCAATGCAGATCCTATAAAAACATCAAGATGAAACCCGTTTTGCATTACATAAAGATGTATCTCCTTTCCCAATTCAAGAGCTCCAAGATGGGCACAAGCAGAAACGACAGTCGCCATCGTCACTCCATCGGGACTGATACCATTCATCGTCATCTCTTCGAACGCTGCCAGAGCTTCTCTGTGTTTCTTGTTATGCGAATAGCACGTGATCATGGTTGTCCATGAAATTGTATCCCTTGCAGGCATTTGATGGAACAGCAGCTCTGCAGACTCCAAATTCCCTAATCTAGCATAACCATCAATCATGCTATTCCAAGTGGTTGTATTCTTTTCACTCATTCTCTCAAACAATTTAGCTGCGCAATCCATATCACCCGCACGAGCATGAGCCGAAATCATCGTAGTCCATGCAAAAGCATCTCTTTCCGACATTTCATCGAACACCCTTCTCGAGTCTTTTATTCTGGATAACTTCGAATAAAAATCAACCATAGCAGTCTGAACATAAACATGCGAGTCAAACCCATTCCTCCAAATATGGCCATGAACGGCTTCCCCGAATCCCGGAGCAAATAATAAGGTGCAAGCCCTAATCAATGATGGAAATGTATAACTCGTGGGGGAAACTTTAGCCCTCGTCATGTCTACATAACACTCTAAGGCTTGGTAAGGATAACCATCATTAACATAGCCTCTAATCATTGCATTGTAGACAAAGACATTAGGATTTTCTATCTGTTTAAAGGCTAAAACCGCATAATCTACACGTGAAAAGTTGGAAAATGCAGAGATAAATTGGTTCGTCAGCAAAGGATCTTGGGTTGCACCAGTCTTAATCATGGAAGCATATACATGTTCCAGCTCTGTTAGCTTTGAGCATTTCTTGATCCGTTCAGCGACAAACGAGCGCCTCTGGAACATCATATTGGGGAACAAAAATGGAAAAAATTTCTACTTATAAACACTTCCCTAGAAAGTCGGGAACGCATTTTACTTTTCAGTGTGTACTATAATTATCCAAACACTAATAACAAAATCAGCTTACATGAACAACACAATCATATATGACATTTTGATTTTTGATTCAGTGCTTGGGACTGTTGAAGCCTCCCAAACAAATTGCAAAAGATATCTAATGACGACGAAAAGGAATACCTAATTCTTTTTTATGTTTTATTTTTAATTGAGAATTACCGTTAAATAAAGTTAAAATCACATTAATTAAAAAAATTATATAAAATAGATGATTTTTAATACGCATATAATAATTAAAAATAAAAAATTATTAATAGTTCAATTTTTTTTTTTTAATAAGTCCTCTTATTTTTTATGCTTCTTCCATAAAATTTTTTGAGATGAATTAAAATTAATAGGCTAATAGTTTACATTTAATAAATAGGCTTCCACAACTAAAAATTGTCCATAATTTGTCCGGTTATGAACCATAATTTGACAAATTTATCCATAACTTATCGAATTAACAATAAAATAAACAATTCAAACCCAAATCCAAAGCCAAAGCCCAATCCGTAACTTCTGAAGAAAATCATGAAATATGTCAATGAGAGGGATACAAATAGGCAGAGATACTTTAATACACAATCCAAACTCTATTATAAGGAGAAATATCTTTGCAATTTGAACTTTTGTACAAAATGATACTTCTTTAATATTTTGATAAATAAATTTGTTTTTAATATAAAATTTGGAGCATACATAGGCTTAGTTTGATAGTGCTACGGATTTTAGAAAAATTACTTTTAACTGTGCTGAAAGAAGAAACAGTTGGTATAAGAAGCAGCTGAGTGTTTAGTAAACTGTAATTATAGTAGCTGTGCTGGTTCCAAAATCAGTGTAATAGTGTTTGGTAAATTTTAAGTTTGAATTACTGTGAGTATATAAAATGACTAAAATAGACATGACATGAAACTTAAATATATATAATTATTTATGGTATTTAAAAATACTTGTTTAACTTAAAAAAAAAACATTCTGTTATGATTTTAAATTTTTTAACAATAAATTTATGATAATTAATTCTTTTTTTTATTTCTTCATTCACAATATAGTTACAACTAAAATGAGTATTAGTGAGTAATCATTTTTTTGAACAAAAATGTACATTCCATGTTCAAAAACTAGTAGAGGCATGAAAAGAATTAAGTCATGTCCATTAAACTTGCCGCAATTTGATCTCATACTTCATCCATTTTCAGTGACAATAAAGCTTGATTTTCTTCTGCATTGTCCTCTGATTGATTCTCTTCATAAACGAAAACATCTGGATTATCCTCGATCCTTTGAAAATGTCAATCACACTTATCATGCTTCCTAATGTAGTTATGGAGCGCCATTGTTGCAATAATTATTTGCACTTCCTTCGAAAATGAATAATTTGGCATGTCTTTCAAAATTGTTTATTTTTTCCTTCAGACACCAAAAGTGCGTTCAATGACATTTCGTCCAAACACTAATATTAGTAGAATTATTAGTAAGCAAACAAGAATTTTGAAACTTTTAAACTAAACTAACTTGGGGTTCAAAGATGATTAACTAACAAAATATCCGATAAAATAACAAAAAGGAACCAAAAAAAGAAGTTTCTACTAAAAAGATCTAGGAATAGCCTCACTTTAACTTCTCTTAAAAGATTGATCATCAAATGACCAAGTTACATAAATAATTGGGCCTTGATGCATTGTATGTGGTCTTCAGCTTCCTAGTTGGTGGCCTGGCCTTCTTGTACACCAATGGAAACTTATCTTCGAGTTGTAGAATTGTTTTGTGCTCTCTCTCTTGCAAAGCTTGGTATGAACAGTTGCAATCTTGATAATCTGAATGCATGGGAACCTGACTTTGTGACGAGAAGCCATTTCGTTGTAAAAATATCATTTCAAAAATAAAAATTACCTCATTGATAGCAAGAAACTTCAAAATTGCGTTCAACACATCAATGAAACAAATAACCATACCCATGAAACAATTCCAACCAAATAAACATCCCCATTCCAAAAAAATAGTTCTTGCAAACATTTATATCCATACACACACACTATATACCTACAAATACAAACTTAAGTCATTTCATTCTTCAAACATTGTTCATTCCATGTTGTAAGATACTTAAATTGGCTTTTTTTTTTCTTGATTAATAATTTCAAACTAATATTACAAAAGAGAGATAAATATGGTCGTTAGAGAGAAATCAGTTCTTATGTACTTCGACATTAAGTAAAGGCCCCATGAATCCAGACGAAGCTCACAGTTCCAAAATCAACCAAAAGAAACATGCTGTATAGATAGTAGATTGATACATTGCACCTTTACTTCAACCAAAAATGGAGGAGAAGAAAAAAGAAAAATTAGCACTATCACATATGCAAATGTGCTTACAAACCATTAAAAACACATTGACTAGAGTTAGAAATTACTTGGAATGAGTATCTGAGCATTACAACGAATGGATGGTCTATAATAGTTAATATATCTCGTCCTTCCTCATAACCTTCATTGCATATAATTTTGATGTCCTCCTTTTCCTCACTTGATATACTTTTGAAAATGCACCCTGCCCAACCACCTTCAGAATCTCAAGAAGTGTTACGGGTTGGACAGGACTTGTACAATCCAAATCTCTTTAAGTTATGCTTCATTGATCATTTAACTTTGATTAAGTTTTATGCTTGTAAGCTTGTCTACAAAAGCAAGTTGATTTTGATGCATCATGCTTGTAATCTTGTCTACAAAATAAATGTTCTTTTGGACAATACATCGTAAAACAAGAAAGTAGAAATCTAAAACCAAACAAAAAGTTGACTTTTGGAACTTTGAAACAAAATCGCCGGGTCTATGTGTATTTCAAAGAAAGCAATACACTTAGAATATTAAAATGGGAGAGATGATTCATATATGATAAAGTAAGCAAAAGCCATCAAAAATCAATTTGGTTTTGAAGTGCCCAGATTGCTCGGATAGCTAAACATGAGCTTCATGTTGGTTTAAATTCATTTTCAGTAATAAGAAAAGATGGAAGAATAAAGTATTTAGTTCATTAAACAGCTCTGCTCAGGTTTTAGGAATTTAGAAATAACAAAATTTACACATTGTTCATAAAAAATAAACACCTTTGAGCATTTACATCAAATAACAAAATTTTCTTTGTTTCCCAGTAATAACAATGATTTCGATAATTACAAAGCTAAAAAAGAAAGTGACAACATGCTCATTGTTCATATGCATTTCAGAAATTCTATCTAACTTTTGTAATGATAGATCAAATGCTAAAAGCTACAAAGAAATCAAATTGATCAATAACTCATTTAAAACATAACTACTAGGCCACTCGAGCAGAAATTAGCACAAAAATGAAGATCAAAAATTGAAATCCCAAAGTGTCCCGATTTCCCACACCCTTCAGTGAAGCAGCTAACAAAAATATCACAGAAAACAATAAATTCGCAGACAAATCAAAACCAAAACCATAGAAATGAAGATTAATCGAGAACTTACAGAGGCGATACAGACCGGTGGTAATCGGAGGAGGAGATCGGAAGAATAGGGATACCAGCGAACCGAGCGTTTCGCGCTTGGGAGATCAGAAACCACCACAGACAAGGAGACCACAAGAATAGAGAGATAGAGGAGAGAGAGACCGACGAACGGAGCGCAGAGAAGAGAGAGAACGGAGAGAGCACAGTGCGAAGAAGAGAGAGAGAACGAAGAAAGCACAGAGAGAAGAGAGAAAACGGAGAGAGGAGAGAGTCAGAAGAAGAATGGGCAAATGGTGAATATTAGATTCACCAGGGGTAAAATGGGTAGTTGCAAAGTTATAGTCCATTATTGACTCTGTCATTGCCATGAATCAAGCACATGCTTGTCTGATAGTCCATTATTCACTCTGTCATTGCCATGAATCAAGCACATGCTCGTCTAACGTTTCGCACTTTTGTAGAAATATAAATTTAGACTTCATTCACTTTACTGATTCGAGTTTAGAATTTAAATTTTATTACAATAAAAAAATTTTCAGAAATAATCATATCAAATTTTTTTACTATAATAAAAATTCTTACATAAAATCACATTTCAACTCAAATTATAAACTCAAATTAATAAAATAAACAGACTTTTAAACTCTTAAAAGTTATAAAGAGGCGTTTTACTATAGGGAATATAATTTAAATATATAACAAATGAGTTTTTAGTGCTTATGTTATTCTTAAAATATAAAAATTTGATAATGTACAATCCTTTTAAGAAAACAAAAAGGTACCATCCCTTAAAAACCGAAAAGCCGCAAGATAATTAAAATAAGAGTAATGCATATATGTAAGACAAGTACACGTATGGTTTTAGTGATTATTCTCTATTATTTATCCGTTGATGACCATTGTTATGTTAAGAGTAAGATAGTGATATGAAAATTGTAATAAATTGAATAATTAACAAAAAAAAATCTTGACAATTAATTAATGATGTTAAATTTTGATCACGCTACATCATCAACCTCTAATATTTAATGGTAACTACGTGTAGAAATGCATCCCACAAATATAAATATTATATGAATTTATATATTATATGATATAGAATGTCACTTCAAAGATATAATTTTCTTTTTAAGAATTCAAAATGTAATGTTATTAAACCCATAAGGTAGCATGACTCGTTATATATATATATATATATATATATATATATATATATATATCTCTCTCTCTCTCTCTCTTCTCTCTCTCTTTCACGGTATATATATGCCAGCACCTTATGCAACTCTTTCCGACATCTTCAGATCTCCTACAAACCATTAAAGCCTGCATCATAGAGTCCCCAAAAACCATGACTTCCCAAAATTCTCAACTCCATCGACAAAAAAATGATCAAGTGTTCCTCATCGCCACCCCAGCCATGGGAATGCTTACTCCAGCCGTCGAATTCGCTCGCCGCCTAGTCCGCCGCTGCCCCGGCCGTCTCTCCGCCACCGTCCTCCTCATCTCCGTCCCTCACTGGCCCACTATCCACTCCTACACCCAATCCCTCCTCGCCACCTCATCCCCTGACCTCAACTTCATCCTTCTCCCTAACATGGACCC
This sequence comes from Morus alba, assembly GCA_012066045.3. Lineage (NCBI taxonomy): Eukaryota > Viridiplantae > Streptophyta > Magnoliopsida > Rosales > Moraceae > Morus > Morus alba. Next base: position 2,041,131 of record CP050227.2, on the reverse strand, counting down.
TCCCTCACCCGATCACTTCAACTCCTACGTCGCACACACGTTCGCCCTCATAGACCAGCACAAAACCCACGCCAAAAATGCCATCGCCGAGTCAAAACAACGAGTCGCCGGCTTCTTCGTTGACTTACTCTGCACGTCCATGATCGACGTCGCCGATGACCTCGGCGTTCCTTCTTACCTCTTCTTCGCGTCGCCGGCTGGGTTCCTAAGCTTCGTACTCGACTTGCCGATTCTAGACTCGCAGCTCGCTTCTGACTCGGTCACTGAGTTCAGAATTCGGGGCTTTGCCAACCCGGTTCCGCGCCGGGTCCTGCACAAGACCATATTGGATCGTGGGGATGGGTATTCTCGATATTTGTACCATGCGCGAATGTATAGGAAAACGAAGGGCATTGTCATAAATACACTGCGAGAGTTAGAACCCTTCGTACTGGACTCGCTCTCTGCTAGCGGATCAGTACAAAAGGTTTACCCAGTTGGGCCGATTCTAGACCTTAACGGGCCAGCCCAGTGGCATCCGGATAGAGCCCAGTATGAAAAAGTCAAGAGATGGCTTGACAAACAGCCTGAATCTTCTGTGGTGTTCCTGTGCTTTGGTAGCATGGGGAGTCTCAGTGGGCCCCAAGTGAAAGAGCTGGCATTTGGGATCGAGCGGGCAGGATTTAGGTTTGTATGGTCTTGTCGTGAGCCACCCAAGACTAAATTAGGCCTGCCTACTGAATATCTGAATTTCGATGAAGTGTTGCCCAATGGATTCTTGGAACGAACGGCCAGGATAGGCTTGATGTGCAGGTGGGTCCCACAGGTTACAATCCTGGCACACCGAGCAATTGGTGGGTTCGTGTCTCATTGCGGTTGGAATTCTACATTAGAGAGCTTGTGGCATGGTATCCCGATTGCCACGTGGCCGATCTACGCAGAGCAAAATATGAATGCATTTGAGATGGTAAAGGAATTAGGGTTAGCAGTAGAGATTAGTTTGGATTATAGGCAAGGGGGCAGTGAAGTTATATCGGCCGAGAAAATAGAGAAAAGTATAAGGATCTTGATGGAGGGTGATGTTGAGGTGAGGGCAAAGGTAAAAGAGATGAAGGAGAAGTGTAGGATGGCTTTAATGGAAAATGGATCGTCATATGGGTCGTTGAGTGACTTGGTTGAAGAATTAATAGTTAGTAATTAAGTAAAATTTAAATGGAGTAAATGGATTCTACCCACTATCTAAGTTACTACGGGCCTGTTCTTTTAGCGTTTTTAAGTTAGGTAATTTGAGTGTAAATTTTGAGTTGAATTTGAATTATAATTTGAGTTGAAGTTGTAATTTGAGTTTGTATTTAGTTGTGTACATTTGAGTTATAGTTTGAGATAAAAATCTTTTTGAGTTTGTGTTTGAGTGAGTCAAAACTTAAATTTATATTTAAATAGTATTTTAATAAAAACTTAATGCTGATAAAAAATTTTAATAGGGTATATGGGTGGAGTTTTATTCGTCTTTTCGTTATCAACGCATAGAAAAAAAATCATCTTAATCAAAATTAAAATGAAAAAGTTATAACATTTTTAATAATAAAAAATACTGTTTATTAATTTGAGTTTGAGTTTCTGAATTCGAGTTTAAACTCAAGTTCAAACTTAAAAAAAAATATAAACTTAAATAAAATTATAATTCGAGTTATTTTTTTCTTGAATTTTTGACTAAAAATGTGTGTGCCGAATAGCCCCTACATTTTCACAGTTGTTATCAAAGTTGTTGTAAATGTAACATAAGGGTAGATTCACGTCATCATGTGATGTAGAGTTCAAATCTTCTCAACCTCGTTAAAAATAAAAAAATAATAATAAAAAAAATAAAAAAAGAAGTTGTTTTCGGAGCAATTTAAGCTTTTTCAACATGTTTATTTCCTTAGAGGGTGCTTTCCGCGTAGTACGTTAAAAATATTGCGCAAGGTTTTAGATTGAGGACTTTTATCGGTGCACTTAGCATGTTTTATATTTATATTAATTGTATTTGATTCTTGTTTTAATGGAATGTGTTCCTTCTTTTGTTTCTTCAGATTTCTCGGCTAATATTTAAATTTGAGAGATAAAATTATATTTATATTGTAATTATCAAAATTAAAAATTTGAGGGATAATTTATTAAACCACGACAAGTTCAGGAGGAAATTGTGCTTAAAATCCAAAAAAATACATAGTTTTTTCTTCAAATTTCTCCCTGCATTTTAGAAATTTTATCAAATTTGCCCTTCATTTTGGGTTGTGACATACATAGCAAAAAAGCAGTAACAATTCAAATCAAACTCATAAACCTAAAATCCTAAAACATTAATATAGTCAGTTAAAAATATCCAAATAATAACCTAATGAATAACTTATCAAACAAAATAATCATAAACTTTAACACTTAATAGCCTACATCAAACTTATCATGATAAAATTATAAAATTTTTTCCGCTAAAAAGATAACTAAACCAATATTTATAAAAAAGCACATATTAACGATATCAACATTAACAACATTTATATCTATTAAGCAATATAAAGTAGACTTTAAACAAACAACATATCTATTAGATGTAATAACTACTAAATATTAAAGATCATACAAGTGATGGCGACATCGGTAAGTAAAGGCGGCAACTAGAAGTGGCGGAAACAAAAGAGAGAGAAGGGGCGGAGGTGGGCAACGACATCGAATGACAACGACGATAAGAGAATAGGCTAAGCGACGATAAGTAAAGATATTACTTTATGAAATTTATTTGTCTATACCAATACTATACCTTTATAATTTATTTTTGCAGAATAAACATCTTGGTACAGCCTCTATTTTAACATTTTATAATGCAGTATCGGTCTTTTGTAACGACCCAAGTGACAAATTCAAACTTAATAATTTGATGTTAAATATAATTTTTCTCTCACAAAAATACACGTAAATAAAAATGGTTCAAATTTATTTGAATTTATGAACCAAACGGACCCTTAATGATTTGAGTTTAAATGTTTTTTACTATAGTAAAAAAGTTAGATGTAAATATTTTTTATAATTTTTTATTGTAACAAAAATCGAATTTTAAATTAGAATCGGTAAAATAAACATGGCCCAAAAAATTAAAAATTTATAACCTTTTTCGAATTCTCAATTACTTTTCTATTTTGCTTTCTTTCCCGTAGACCAATTCTAGGGCGTTATTTACCCCCTCTGTTTTCAAGAGATGGCTCGAAAATTACTTAATCGTACATCAATGAGGTCCATTGTTATTTTTATTTTTATTTTTGTACAGCACCACGAAATTTATTAACAGAACTAGTATGATGATGTAAAAAATAATGATGATGTAAAAGAACTGACCCATAACTGTTTTCAAATTAAAAAATAAAATCATACCTTTATAATGATGATGTTAACTCTAAAGTTATAAAATTGGAAATATAGTGAACAAAAATCAACAAAGTTATATTATATACAATCACAAAAACGGTTGAAGAAATAAATGCATGATCTACTGTCTATATATAATTATTTATAAAGATAAAATTAGAGAAGGAGGTGTGGTGTGAGAAGATAACCAAATCAAATAGACTAAATTTAAATAATTAGATTTAGGACACTTTGTCCCCTGATCTTTAATACGTAATAACTGTTCTCCTGAACAATAAAATGTTAACAAAAAAATCCTTGCGTTAGGTTTTTAATTGAAATTGATATTTAATTTACTATTTTGAGAGTATTTTAATAATTTTATAGTTTAAAATTTAATTTGAATCTAAACTAATTTAAATATTAAAAAAACTTCATAAATTTTTTTTATTCTACGAAAAACCTCATCAATTTTTAACTTACATTCAATCAATAATAGATGTATCATAATTAAAAATTTAAATTTAAATTATTTTTAAATATAAACTAAAAGTTTTAAATCACAGAGCTACTAAATACTTCAAAGAAACAAATTATATGTCAATTTCTCTTAAAAAACCTAATAGAGGGGTTTTTTTTTTAACATTTTATTATTTAAGAAAAACGAATGTTATGTTTTAAAGATTAAAATGACACAATGTTATAAAGATTATTGTTCAGATGGAGTTTTTATAATTAATCTTTAAATTTAAGTTTGAGTGAAAAATGAATAAGTTTTGACGATTAAATTAGTAAGGTTGAAGTACAATTTTTGTACTCTCATCCTCTCTTCTTATAGATAGAAATAATAAAAGGTGGCCAAGTTTTAAAAGCTATTTAATTGAGTTGGTAAAATGAAAGTGACGCATTATAAATATCTTTTTAATAATCAGCTGTTTGATGTATACGTGCCTAGTTTGCACAATACGTAATGTTTGGTAAAAAAAAAAAAAGGCCTAGTTTTAAAAACTATTTAATTGAGTTAGTAAATGAAAGTGACGCATTATAAATATCTTTTTAATAACCAACTGTTTGATGTATACGTGCCTAGTTTGCACAATACGTAATGTTTGGTAAAAAAAAAAGTGACCTAATTTTAAAAGCTATTTAATTGAGTTGGTAAATGAAAGTAATGCATTATTCATATCTTTTTAATAACTAGTTGTTTGATGTATACGTGCCTAGTTTGCACAATACATAATGTTCGGTGTAAATATATATATATATATATATATATATATTCTCGATAAAGAAATAATTTTCTTGAATATTTTGCCCAATTAAAAATGTTATCCAATAAAAGTCATCAGGTACAACTTTTTCTATAAGTAAAATGTGACTTCAACAACATTACAAATGAAAAGCAAAGCATCAGGAAAAAAAAAAAAAAAAAAAAGAAGATTTTAACAGAAGTTGTTATGCATTTATTTAGGAAAGAAAATTAGAAATCATAATGAAGAGAAAAAAAAAAAAAAAAAACAGAGATAAAAGTTATTTGGTCATCGATTTTGACACCATAGTTCTTGATGAAAATGATAATTGTGAAGTCTCGATATCTATTTGTCGATGATAATCTTGAATATCGGTAGCACTGCAATTATATATAATATTAAATATTTAACTTTTATAGTTAGTCATTAAATAAAGTAATGTTCAATAACTTATATAACCATATAAATATGTTTATCAAATACTAAGCAAAATTGGAATTCATATCTTTGAATTACAATGAAAGTGCATGATGGTTTAGTTTTCAAACATAAATCTTCAAAAATTTATATCCATATCTAAATATAGACACACATATATACATATTACATCAGCCTCTTACGTAAATTGCAATTATATTATTATATGTTTTATTATCTTTTTGAAACGAAATACTGTTGTGATAATATGATAGGATCGAAGAAAACATTTGTCTAATCTTTTTTTTTCCCTCTAAACATTATAAATTTCTCATTAGTAACATGTATTTTTATTATTTATTAAAAATATAAGGTACCAACGAGAACACCACTAATAGACAATATTATCCATGCAAATAGCCACTTAAAGCTCGAGTCTTGATGATTTTATTTTTTGAGTAAAGTGAGATTTATAAGCCCCATACCGTATTAAAAAAAACAAAAATAATATTATTCATGCAAATATGTTTAAATCTAACCAATTAATAAAATGAAAAACATAAAAACGTAAATACCAAAGATTGCATAAAAGGAAAATTATATTCTAATATCCTATAGTTGATCAAACTTCACTCATGTTTAGATAATACTAAATACATTAGTACTTTAGACAAAATACTCTCAGAGTATCCTTGTAACGTCCTTTCCACTCCTTGATCTGAATAAAACATTTTAAAAGAAACAAAAAAACCATTCACATCTTCCAAAAGAGTCAATGCACCCTTTTTTTCCCTCTTTTTTATGTGTGTGTTTTTTAGAATTTTAAATACAACAAATTAAATTGGAAATTTTCTTTAAACGGACAATTAAGAATATTTTTTGTCCCAAAAAAAAAAAAAAACGATGCCAAAATATTTAGAGTGAGTTATATTTGATGATATTTCTAAATACCGAAATATAAAACTAATACAGAGATGCCAATATGTATAAAAACATATTTACAAAGAAATACCGCTAATAGTTTACTAATTAATCGTAAAAACTTAAACTGTTAGGATATAAGTTAATAATAGTTTTATACTTTAATACTCTTCCTCACGTGTGGGCTGGACAATGGATAATCGTGTGAGTAAATTAATTAGAAAGCCCAACACGTGAGTATTTAAGCGTGAGATATATTAAAGACCTAATATATTATGATAATTTAAATGAAAATAAAGAGTACAATTATAAAAATTTAAACTCAATACCTGTTCTAATACCATATTAAGAATAACAGGGAGAATTGGAGAATTGAAAAAAAAATGAATAATTCTGTTATTCATTACATCTGAATAGTGGAAGTCCACTTATATACACACGGTTACAGGAGATAAATATTGTAACTACTTTATACACGTCACCAAAGCTCGCAAGATAAGCTAAAATACAAAAGTATTGAAATAACCAGCTACTTGTTCTATAAAATGGATGGTTTAGCTTTGCATTGCGCTATTCATTGCATACATAACCGTATTTCAACGTTGACCGGTAGGTAGAAGCAATATCTTATTTTCTCCTCAAGTTTTTTGTTTTGAGCTCGTATAAGCAAGAAATACTTAAGATCTACCTAACTAACTATAATGATATACAACTCACTCGTAGTCATGATCTCATTTATACAATTTATATATATATATATACACACACACATATTATATTACCCCTGATTTTGACTATATCAACACTCTGCATCTAATAATGATCATCCCAACAGCACAACAGATTCCCAGAAAAGCAAAACCCCACTATGGCTGGAAAATCTCATTCTCATGATCACGAACACCAAAAGGAGGTGGTCTTCATCTCCACTCCGGCGATCGGAATGCTAACCCCAACCGTCGAATTCGCTCGCCGCCTAGTCCACCGCAATCCTGACCGTCTATCAGCCACCGTTCTCCTCATCCCCGTCCCCCACTGGCCCACCATCCACTCCTACACCCAATCTCTCCCCGCCACCTCATCCCCCAACCTCCGCTTCCTCCTCCTCCCCACCTTACACCCTCCCTCACCCGATAACTTCCACTCCTACGTCGCCCATATATCATCTCTCGTAGACCAGCACAAACCCAGCGTCAAGCAAGCTATATCCGAGCTCCTCGTCTCTGAGTCAGAACGACAAGTCGTTGGGTTGTTCGTTGACATGTTTTGCACTTCCATGATTGACGTCGCAGACGATCTAGGCCTTCCTTCTTACCTCTTCTTTGCCTCCCCGGCGAGTTTTCTCAGCTTCATGCTTGACATACCGATTCTCGACTCGCAACTCGCTTCCGATTCAGTCGCTGAGTTGAGCGTTCGAGGCTTTGCTAACTCAGTTCCGCGGAGAGTCCTGCCTACTACGGTGCTGAAGAGGGGAGATGGGTACTCTTGGTATTTGCGTCACGCGCGGAGGTACACGGAAACAAAGGGTATTATCGTAAATTCATTGCGTGAATTGGAACCCGTTGTGTTGCATTCACTCTCTGTTAGTGGTATACCAAAGGTTTACCTAGTTGGGCCGATTCTCGACCTTAGTGGCCCAGCCCAGTGGCATCCTGATAGAGCCCAATATGAAACCGTTATGAGATGGCTTGACAATCAGCCTTCATCTTCTGTGTTGTTCTTATGCTTTGGTAGCTTAGGTAGTCTTAGTGGGCCGCAAGTGAAAGAGCTAGCATTCGGGATCGAACGTTCCGGATTTAGATTTGTATGGTCGTGTCGCGGGTCACCCAAGAGTAAATTAGGCCTCCCAAGTGAATACACGAATTTCGACGAGGCGTTACCGGACGGATTTTTGGAACGAACGGCTGGGATGGGCTTGGTGTGCGGGTGGGTCCCACAAGTGACCATCCTCGCACACCGGGCGGTTGGAGGGTTCATGTCGCACTGCGGTTGGAACTCGATCTTGGAGAGCTTGTGGCATGGCGTACCGATTGCCACGTGGCCGATCTACGCTGAACAACAGATGAATGCGTTTGAGATGGTAAAAGAATTGGGATTGGCAGTGGAAATAACGTTGGATTACCGAGAGGGTAGTGATTTGGTGTCGGCCGAGGAGGTAGAGAGAGGGATAACGAGGTTGATGGAAAGTGATGGCGAAGTAAGAGCAAAGGTAAAGAGCATGAGGGAGAAGTGTAGGATGGCTTTGGTGCAAGATGGATCATCGTACGAGTCATTGGGTGCCTTAGTTGAGGAGTTAGTTGTGTGTCCAATAATTACACCCAAAACAACAGACTAGGAGTTCACTACTAGACTTTGTGCCCAAAAAGGACCGACGCTTTTTAAGAATGTATGAATATGTCCTCTGCAAAATGTGTGATTTATTCATCTTTTTTGAGGAGTTTTTTACTATTTTATTTTCCGTTTAAATAATATAAATGCTGGGCTGGGCCACCTCGAATAGCGTGGTGCGGATTGGGAAGTTGGCATACATGACAAAAGAAGAATATGCATATATATATATATATATATATATATAAAAGTTAATAAATAGCCTAAATTATTATTTTTTTTTATAATTTATCTAGATTATGAATCATAATTTGATAAATTATTATTTATAATTATTTATAATTTGTCCGGTTATGAACCATAACTTGATAAATTTATCCATAACTTATCTGGTTATGAACCATAACTTGACAAGTTATGGCATATTAATTTATATAACTAAAAATTGGCCTATTTTCTTTCTTAAGTTTTTCATATTGACTTATTTTTTACTATTTTCCAATATATATATATATATACATTTATATATACATATTTACAAGTGGACTCTATTATGTAACATTATTATAATTTAAATTGTATGTTTATTAAACGCTAATTTAAACTGTGCATAATGTTTAAACTGAATTGAATTAAACTAAATTAGTGAAATAAATAAATCTTATGTTTTTGTTACCTCCATCAGTCCATCTTGCTTCAGTTGTAGACTTTTTTTTTATTTTTATTTTTTTATATAAGAAACGTCATCTATTCTCAGTTTTAGAGCAACTAATCAATAGCCTAAAATGCCTAAAATGTCTATAAATTTTGAGGGTTAATTGATAAACTAGAAATGTATAAGAGTTATTTGGGTTTGTTTCTTCTCAAAGAGTAATAGATATTCGTGGAGTTACTAATTTTTCATTTGTCCCGTCATATGTGTTTCGATAATTATTTGTTCTAAATATATATTATATACTTTTTGCAGTACTATTATATCAATTTGGGGCATTGCAATTAGTAATACTGCCAAAAGAAATGCACTAATCTCAATTTCATGCGATTTATATTAAAAAAAAAAGTCATCAAATGTTCCCTTGAAGAAAATGGCAAAGCTGGATTATGAAGAAGGGCAAACATGTAACAAAAAGAAAAAGAAGAGTCCTCAATTAGGCTTTACTTTTTTTTTTTTTTTTTTTTTTTTCAAAAATGAGATGACACATGGCAATTAGAGAAGATAAAAAATAGGAAAGAATTTAAGATTTAAATTTTTAATTTGAGTTAAAATTTAATTTTATGTGAATTTTTTTTTTTAAATAAAAATTAAATATTTTTTTTAATTTTTTTTAAAATAATAAAATTAAAATAAAAAATTTAGAGATTATTTTTTTAGAGTATAATTTGAGTGTAATTTTTAAGTTAAATTTAAATTATAATTTAAGTTAAAATTAAAATTTAAATAAAATTAAATAAAATTAAAATTTTAAAAATATAAATTTAAATAAAAATAAAAATAACATTATTTTTTAAAAAAAAATTTTTAGACAAAAAAAATGCCCCTAGATCGAACAATTTTTCCGGATAGATTAGTAGACAATCTAGACATTTTACACATGATTACAAGACATCACAAGAGTCGGCGATAATCCCTCTCTCTTCCGTCTCGCCATCTGTTATTTGTCTTCTTCTATTCATCTCTTACTACTCTCTCTCTCTCTCTCTCTCTCTCTCTCTCCTTGGTATCCAATTCCTTCTCTGCAACTCTCATCAACTCCTAGAAAATTAAAAAAAAAAAATATAAAAAGTAGAGGAAGCACCGAAGCTTCAACTCCAAGAAAAGCCTTACCTTATCTTTCTCTCCCTCGCTCGCTTTCTCATATTCGAGATTGATACGAAAACCTATACACACATATTCTCTCTCTCTCATATATGTAAGCAGGTGAAGTTAAGAGCTAGAGCTTTGCTTGGAGGATTCGGCAATGGCGGATGATTGCTGCGCCACGCAACTCATCGACGGAAATGGCGATTCAACGTCGCGGGGCTCGAGGATTTCATGAAGAAAGTGAAGCTCGCCCAGTGCGGACTCTCCTACGCCGTCGTCGCCGTCATGGGACCTCAGAGCAGCGGTAAATTTAGCTTTCCCTCTTCAAACCAACTCTTAGCTTTTGTTGAATTGACGAGAGTGAGAGATAGTAGGAATTGAAACTGTTCTGGATTGAGTTTTAACGATTGTTTTCAAAGTAATAAGTTAGAAATAGGTTGCCAATAGTTTTGCATGTGATTTCCTATATATTTGTTATTGCATTTGAAGAATAGTTGAGGATATTATCTGGGATTTTCTTATTTATTTATTCACTTTTTTTTTTCTAATTATTTTTGGACACAGGAAAGAGCACTTTGTTGAATCATCTTTTCCACACAAATTTCAGGGAGATGGATGCTTACAGGGGAAGGTTTGGTGTTTTAAGTTTTTCAACTTTGTAGATTGGGAAGAAGATGAACTCAAATTTCTTGTCAGTTGTTGTGTTTTTCTTGATGCAATTTTGGTTCACCATCATAAGAGAGAGAAATGATATGTTTCACAATTGTTTCAGGAGTCAAACAACTAAGGGCATTTGGATAGCACATTGTGTTGGAATTGATCCTTGCACAATTGCCATGGATTTGGAGGGTACTGATGGGAGGGAAAGAGGCGAGGTAACGATTTTCTGTTACAATTTATTAATCTTTTCAGCGAAATAACATTTTGGGCATGGTTTTTGGAGCTTACTTTTACCAGCATAGAACGCCTGAATGATCTTTGAGATGCTGCTTATATGGCAATGAAAATTTCTATTTCCGGTGGAACAAATATTGATTGATACGGGGGATGCATATCGCATTGAAAGAGTATCACAACGATGGTAACGGGCAATAATCAATCAGAATCAAGGGTGAAGGGCAGATGATCTACACTCACCAATTGCTAGTCAATGAGAAGAAACTGTATTTTCTTTTTGATTTTTAGGCATTGGAATTGCGTCTAGTTGCTGCTGGTTTTTGTTGTGTTTCTTTTTCTCTTTCGAGGACAGCTTGTCCTCTTGTTATGATCCTGTTTTCAAATCTTCTCTCTTTATTATGGTTTGCTTCCTTATTAAGAAAAGAAGAGACATTGTATTACGTTTTTCTATTGAGTATGTGTAAATAGTTGGGTGGTTTTTGCACTTCCCCTGTTGTATCATTGGTGTATTAACAATTTTGGAATGCTTTATTACTTATATATGTAAGTTGTATTGGTGAATTATATTTGAATAATGATTCTCCTCTCAATTTCTTCCCCTTCTCCATTTATTGGGCTTTTGCCTTCTTGGTCAAAATTATTTTTGACAGTGCTGATACTTTTTTCTTGAATGCTATTCACTTACAGGATGATACCACATTTGAGAAACAAAGTGCCCTATTTGCTTTGGCAATTTCTGATATTGTACTTATAAACATGTAAGTTTGAGCTTAAGCATTATTTTGGATTCTTTCTTCATGGTAACTTAGTTGGTATCCACTTTGTTTGAGGCGGGGTTTTCTTTACTTCAGCTAGGGTGCTCATTAATGCATTGATTTTAGAATTCTTGATGAAAGCATTAAAAAACAAAAAGAAAGCAAGAAAAAGAAGAGCAGTAGTTGTAGAAATGATCGAGACTTTTAGAGATATGTCAGGCCACATCTCAACTTCATTGACTATATTAGCTAGTGCATGTGTGTGGTGGGCGTTGTTAATATCTTATTCACAAAATTTTCCTCACATTTCATGGTAATTTAGCGACCCATATGAAAATAGCTTCTATAGGCTGGGCAGAAGCATGGTTATGATTCTGGGTTTCTAAGGTTGAGAAACATTTTAACGTGTCTTACATGTTTGAGAGTTGCATGGCTGCTTGACACCATCTTGCTTACCTGACTTCTTTCTTTTGCTGCTAAGTATCATTTTGCTGGGTCATAGAAATGTTAATTCTTTTATATTGGTACTTAAGAGGGTTTTAAATTGATGGCAAAGTGGGAAGTTGGTGGAGTAATGAATTTGTTTTCCTAAGTGATTTCCATGAGAAATTTGTTGTTAGTTTTTCTTATTATTGTTAGTTTTTAATTTCAGTTGTCATTTCTGGATCCATTTCTAGATTGTTGTGTATATCCCACTTTTGTTTGACAAGATAAACCTCCAAAGAGTTTTTACGGTTCTGAAAAGCTTATAATCCTGTTTCATTGTTTCCTTGAGTGCGATCATTTCGTAAATGGAGGAGACTTTGAGCTTTTAGTTCAGATTTCCTCCTCAGGTTTATTGTGCGTTACACTCGCGCGGGTGTGCATACTCATGGATATGTTATACACTTACATTTTTGCGTGGGCATACAGATGATTCTCATTATTAAACTATTAATGTGAGTTTGAACTTTACATACAGGTGGTGCCACGATATTGGACGGGAGCATGCTGCAAACAAACCTCTGCTTAAAACAGTTTTTCAGGTATTTTCTACTGTGTTTTCATCTGAAGCTACTATGTAATTCCAGAGCAGTTGTGATTTCTATTTTCTGTATGTTGATAGGTCATGATGCGTTTATTCAGCCCCCGCAAAACGACACTGCTGTTTGTTATACGTGACAAAACAAAGGTCTGTATGTATTTGGTGAACATATACTGTAATACACCATACGTATGCAAATGTTCTGTATTAATTCTCTATCTACTGCTGGTTTCCTGTAGACTCCACTTGAACTTCTAGAGCCATTTTTAAGGGAAGATATCCAGAAGGTAATATTTTTTCCTTTTGTTTCTGATGTTCAGTTTTATGGTGATTTAATTTTTCTCTCTTTCTTCAGCATTTCTTATAGACTACAATTTGTGTAGATATGGGATGCAGTTCGTAAGCCTGAGGAGCACAAAAATACTCCTTTGAGTGAATTTTTCAATGTAAGTTCTCTCTCTGACCATTTTCTTGTTGTTTTAGTCCCATCTCTGGCCAATCTTCTGTTTTCTAAAAATCAATAAGGATAAAATAAACTTGAATTATGTCATGATCTCTCTTTTTCTTTTTTTTTTCGTCCTTTTTTTTTTTTTAACTTGAAGGTGGATGTCGTTGCTCTGTCTAGCTATGAAGAGAAGGAGGAGAACTTTAAGGAGGAGGTACCCCATCAAAATTGAATTATAAAGTCAAGAATTTGTATTAGTCGTCGTTCTTATCCTTTATTTCGAGAGTTTGATGGCCAGAATACGTTGTAGTGTTGTATTGACTATTCATCTCGTTAAAGAATCATGTTGTATATTTAGATATGTGTTTATAATCTCAAATTTTTATATGCTTGACATTCATGGGAATCGTTCATCTATTTGGAACTGTATTTACATTGTAAGGAAGTTTCCAGAGTTTTTATTTTATTTTATTTTTTCAGAGGTTTCTACAGCCTTCAAAGTTTCAGAGGTGTTTACGGGCTTTCTCGTTGCATTGATATTATATGCAGGTTGCTCAACTGAGGCAGCGCTTTTTTCATTCCATTTCTCCAGGAGGGCTAGCTGGTGACAGACAAGGTGTTGTTCCTGCCTCAGGCTTTTCTTTTAGTGCACGGCAGATGTGGAAAATTATTAAAGAAAACAAGGACCTTGATCTGCCTGCTCACAAGGTTAATGAGGCTCATTTATTTTTTCATTTTAAAATGTAACTGTGGTCTATGCGCATGTGATTCCTCCTACTTTTTTTTTTTTTTTTTTATAATATTTGTTTTCTCTATTTTTTAATAGGTTATGGTTGCCACAGTACGTTGTGAAGAGATTGCCAGTGAAAAATTCAAACAATTGGCCTCTGATGAGGTATTCAGTCATCAATATTCACTTCCTTAAAGACCACTGGAATGATTGAAACATTTGACCCTTACGTGAATGAACATGATTTAGGGTTGGTTGGCATTGGAAAATGCTGTACATACGGGTTCTGTAGCAGGTTTTGGGAAGAAGCTGAGCTCAATACTAGATGCCTATCTTTCTGCGTAAGTTCTGACTAGTTTGTTTATGTGGCACTCTACTTGGCACTTTAATTTTCCACTGATAGTTCATTTTTTACAGATATGATATGGAGTCAGCGTACTTTGAGGAAGGTGTGAGATATGCTAAACGACAGCAGTTGAAGTCAAAATTATTGGATGTAAGACCGCAGTTTTTGTGCTGAATTAGTGCATTATACAATATACAGTCATTTTAGTTCAAATCTAAGTAGACTTCCTATTGCAGAGGGGAGAAAAAAAAAATTAATGATTTCTTAAGTACCAACATATGCAGTTAGTGGTCTTAAACTTTCAGACAAAAGAGATACTTGTTTTCATTTTTCATATCTTTTATTTCTTCTAACTATTAATCCATTGTGGACTTCTCAGTTCGTGTACCCTGCATATACTACAATGATAGGAAATCTACGGTCTGAAGCACTTGAAAATTTCAAAAGTAGGCTGGAGCATTCCTTAAATGAAGGAGAAGGATTCGCTGTAGCTGTTTATGACTGCACTCACTCTTGCATGCTTGACTTTGACCAAGGTTGTGCAGGTAATGTCAGATGAGATCGAGATTATGTTACAGGGAATCCTGCAACGTTTGGGAATCAATTGTATTTCCGTTCTGCCTTGCATGTAACTGGAATTTCTAGTGCTTTTATTCTGTCTCTTGAAACTTATGTTATAATATTTTATTTATGATCATTTACATCACCTAATCAATCTTATTTTTAAACTGTTCATGTAGAGCCACATTAGAAAGCTCTCAGCTTGTTCTTTATTGGCTTGGTTTCTGACTTTATCTGCTTTTTTGCTGAATCTGACTTTAGCTTCTTATAAATGTTTTACATGTGCGGATGTACAAATGACAATTTCATTTTTCTTCTATTAGACCGGAATGGTGTTTTAGATGGCGTGTTTTTCTTTTGTTTTCGTTTCTTTATGTTGAGAACTGTTTGGTCTACTTTGTACCATTTTACTTCCCGTTAAATGTTTGTTTCTTATCAGAAACCCAAGTTATATTCCTTGGTGTCATTAATGTAAATCCTTTATGACTATATTGTTAGACCTCCGAGCCTCAGGTTTGTGTATGCCAGAAGGAATAAGAAAATGCAGGGGCAGAAGGGGGATTTACGTGACATGGAACCAAGGCAGGGGTAAGGGCGATTTGTTAGGATACGGTTATGGTTATGGGGCTGTGTGCCGGGGTAGGATTTGGAGAAGCAAGTTAGTTAGAGTATGGGAATAAATAGTGCTAGAGAAGGGAGGAGAAGGATCGAGCTTTTAGTGAGAGAAGAGTCTGTGGAGGTTTGGAGGGGTCCTCGAATTCCCTTCTATTTTTATTTCCGACGTTGTAATCGTTTTCCCTGTTTTCAACTTCTTAAGATTCAATAAAAGGATCCAGGCCAATTTCTTGGTTAATTTTCTAGATTTCCTGTCTATTTCTTAGTAAAAACTGTTCTAAGGTGTCAGATGTCCTAACATATATTAGGCACTGTTAAGACTTTCTTTATGTTGTTTGGTTAGTGACGTTTTTTAAAGAGACACCATTACCATATTGTTTAGTGACATTAGGTATTGGTCTATGAATGTACGAATGATGTAATATCTTCCTCTCTCTCCTCTTATTTGGTCTCTTCATTTATTTCTTTGTCTGTGAGTGGGTGGGGGGTACATTTTTGGCTAAAATTTTGATTCTGCATTATGTGTTTATTTTGTTGCTTCCCTTCTCCCTTCCTACTGTCCAACATTTACCTGTGCATCACTTCAAATGTCATGGTTGGGGCAGAACCTACTGTTACTGATTCGTGTGTGGGAAATCCAATTCTTTATGTCATCTGCTATATTCTATTGATCTGATTAGCATCTTCAATTTTATTAGTTGTTTTTTATCCTCCACAGTTAACCAGTACGCAATCCTATCTATACACTTTGCCTTGATCAAGTGTTCTGTGCCTTCCTTGCAGATGCTGCAATACAACAAGCGAATTGGGATGCCTCAAAAGCAAGAGAAAAGCTTAAACGTGATATTGATGCTCATGTATTATCTGTTCGTAGTGCAAAGTTGTCAGAAATAATCGGAAACTATGAGGTACTATTCTCCATGGCATGACAAAGTTGTGACCATAAATAAGACTGAGAACGCTATTTCAATGAAAGCATTATGTAATTGGCATATATGCTAATGCAAATTTGATTTGCAGAAGAAACTTTCCGCAGCTTTATCTGAACCAGTTGAGTCCCTATTTGAAACTGGTGGAAAGGATACCTGGACCTCAATTAGAAAACTTCTTAAACATGAGACTGAAGTTGCGGCATCAGAGTTCTCTTCTGTCATTGCTGGTTTTGAGTTGGACCAAAAAACAATTATAAAAATGATACAAAATCTAAGGGATTATGCAAGAAATGTGGTTGAGAAAAAGGCAAGGGAAGAAGCTGGAAAGGTTTTGATCCACATGAAAGATAGGTATAAAAAAAAAAAAAAAAAAAAAAAAAAAAAAAAAAAAAAAACTGGTGATCCATTTCTGCTGATTTTAATTTTTGGACACACCTACAATTTTGGGAACTTTTTTCTTTTTTAGGTTCTCAACAGTCTTCAATCATGACAATGATTCGATGCCAAGGATCTGGACTGGGAAAGAAGACATTAGAGCTATTACAAAGGAAGCTCGTTCTGCTGTAAGTTTCTAAGTACTTTCTGGATCAAGAGCCATGTTAGCTGTTGTTTGGCCTAAAATAACTTTTTGAGCGTCTGCTCTTCGCAATCTCTTGCAGTCTCTGAAGCTTTTATCAGTTATGGTGGCAATTCGCTTGGATGAAAGGCCAGATAAAATTGAAAGAATACTCTTTTCCTCTCTCATGGATGGAGCTGTCACTGTTTCTACAAAAAGTAGGGACATAAGAACGTCTACTGATCCTCTTGCATCAAGCACTTGGGACGAGGTACTGTTAAGTGGGCATCCTTATTTTTTCTATAGAAAGTTCTTATAATTGAACCCTCTTATCTCATAACATAAATCAAATTAGGTTTCTCCCAAGGATACCCTAATTACACCAGTGCAGTGCAAGTCACTGTGGAGACAGTTCAAATCAGAGACCGAGTTCACTGTCACACAAGCTATTTCAGCGCAGGTAAAGTTTTGTACCATTCTCGTCATATAATGCTCTTATGATCCACTTTGCGTAGGTACCGTATTGGATTATGTAGATATGATATTGGTTTCTCAGTTTCTCTTTGAAAATTTGTTTCAATCTTGCTTTTGTGTTGAGAAAATGCCTGGATTTCAATTCTGGCATATAGCCTTTAGTCATTTGGATTTTTCCTCACTGCAGTTGCTCATTGGAGGCATTCATGATTGCTTTGTTGTATGACCCTTTTTTTTTTTTTAAACCTCATTTTCAGGAGGCGTACAAGCGGAGTAACAACTGGTTGCCTCCTCCATGGGCAATTGTAGCATTGATTGTTCTTGGTTTTAATGAGTTTATGCTCCTTTTGAAGTAATTATGTCCATTTACACTTGACTTCTGTGCATTTGATTATAATATGCACATTCTTATTCTTAACGTTTTTCTTCTCAAGTGTTTATTTCTATTGACTTTATTGCTTGAATGAAACAGGAATCCTTTATACCTCTTGGTTTTGTTTGTGGTGTTTTTGCTTTCGAAAGCCTTATGGATACAGATGGACATTGCTGGAGAGTTTCGTAATGGCACTGTGAGTACAAGTACAGCTATTTGTCTCAGGAAAAAGGAAAAATGATTTTTTTTTTTTTTTTTTTTTTTAATTCACATATCCACATACTCACACATCAAATTTGGTGTAATTTACATGTCTCCTTGTGTACGAAATTACATCCAAGTTAAGTAAACTTAGATGAGGCTAAGTAATGTCGAAGCAGTTATTTTAACTGGGGACCATCTTTCCTATAGTTTGTCCTTAATGTATTGATCCTCTCTCTTCAGAGCTTAAATGAATGTCTTTGATCTAACGTCTACAATTATTTTCTCCTCCCAAACTTAGGATCAATGATCTCATATTTCTTTCTTTATAAACATTTATGGAAGAATATTCTTTTCTGGGGTATGAAAAGTTTACCTACCAGCATTTAATTTCTGAACCATCAAACTTTTATTAAACTATGAAACGTCATACGTGAATATACCATCTTTTAATTCTGTTTATTCTGTTTTTAGCTTTACGTTTAAAAATGCACATTAGCAGTATGCATACCATGCGAGTTCGAACAAATACTGAGCCTTTTGTTTTGTTTTTTTTTTTTTTTGCTTGTTAGCAGCTGGCTGGACTACTATCGATTTCGTCAAGGTTTTTTCCCACTGTTATGAACCTTTTAAGACGACTTGCCGAAGAAGCTCAGGGACATCCAACGCCTCAAGCATCAGGACAGTCAGGTTCTGCTGTTTCCCAGGGATTCAGACATCAAACGCATCCGTCAAATCCATTATCTAACTCAATCCCCGAGTCATCGGTATCATCCAATATTTCATCATCTGATGATGGTGTCGAATATTTGAACCCTATTTCGACTCGCAGGCGAGCTACAAACATTCAAGAACCAGAACTTTCTTGACATGAGTTCCTTATCTGCACAATGTGTATCGGATAGACTCTTTTTGCAGTAGTTTATTTTCTTGCTTCTTCTTGTAGTCTTTTCGACTTCATTTCACAGAGGACGTTGAAAAGCCAGATTCTACAAAATAACTCTGCATGGGGCTTTTCATAGATAGATCAAAGCTTTAACCGTAGATTGACATTTTAATTCTGTATAGTAACCACACACGGTCTTTATTAATGACAAATAAAGAATTCTGAATAATGAATAATTTACAGGATATCGTATGCATTAACCCCTACCGTTTCGCGTTTCTAAACGCGGTTTCATTTTCGGTTTGTATTTCTCATCCGTACAAAGAGGTGCAGCAACTGTCATAACTGTGAGGGAGTTAAGTAACAAATAACAAAAGGAAGAAAAAGAAGAAAGGTAAGTCTCAAAACCCTTTCGCTTTCAAACATAGGGACTAAAGTTATGAAGACGTCAATAGGACATGGATTTCAAAGAGGTAAAAAAAAAAAAAAAAAGTGGAGACGGTTTTTCTGGAGAGCGTTTTAAAGATGGCTGCAATTTAGGTTAACAAATAACAGAACACTAATAACTCACGTATTAGTCTAAGACGAGACACCTAAATTACTCCATATTTACGGTAAATCATCTTTACAAGATTAGACATTTTTCTCCAAATAACAAAAATATTCAACTTGATCTCGACAGAACGAAAATGTTGTCACCGTACGGAGCTCGTTTAACTGCGATCAAGGATTCGGGGGAGAGCGACTATGACTATGTCCTCACGGTTTGTATTTGATCCAATTTCTCTAAGTTCAACTTTATTCAGTTGTAATTTCACTACCTCAACGCCAAATCTAAAGAAATCAACGATACACGCAGAATATTGGACGATGTTATTTGTGCAAAAGACCTCAACTTGACTTTAGATTTTGGTGCTTTATTTTATGTAGAAAGGGGCTGCCCCAACTCCATTTTCGTTCTGATTTATTGCACTGTCAAAAAAACATTTGCCAATCATGAGGAATTTGTTTTTCATTGTGCTCTCAATTAATACTACCCAAAAGATTATGGTGGTTTTGCGCCAACCTCGGAGATCAACAAAAAGCCTGTCAGAATTCCCCAAATAGAGAAGTGGAAAACGCTAACAACAACAAAGTGCGAGATGATTCCAAACCTCATGGAGAGTATAACTAAGAATTAAACGACTTTGATTCTCCTGTCTTAATTATGTACTTTACTGGTCGATATTCTCATAATGGTCCTTAGCTTTGATTTTACTCGAAGAAAAATATTCTTTTGTACCTCGTGCTACTCTAATTTGATCTGTACCTTTTTTGGTTGTTGGATAATTTGATCTGTACTTAGTTTTTTGAAGGGTGGTTTGTCTTTTTTTTTCTGAGATTTTTAAATATTTTGATAAACCTGGAGTTCTTTTGTCTCGAAAATTGAATAATATTCATTATTTAAAATGGTTCTTTGGTGCATTCATCCAAAGGGGACAATTGCTTTAAATTTGAGCAATTGATATATTTTGAAGAATATTATATATAATATTTAGTTTATTTATTTCTCCATTCAATTTGAAGTGGAATCTTTCTTATTCTATTTTTATATTTCTATATTGCTTTTCTCTATTCTTTCCAAATTCTAAATTCAAGGACCAACTATTGTACTAAATTACAAATAAAAACGGAGAATACGTTTGATAACTTGTAGTGTCATAGAATTGATATTTGATAGAAATATTAGTATCGTATAGAGTCGACGAATGAGATGAGTTCATTTCAGAATTCATTGATGAGCAAATGACAAAAAAGAAAGCATTTGTTTCCCTTCTATATCTTACATCTATAGTATTTTTGCCTTGGTGGATCTCTCTCTCATTTACATTTAATAAAATTCTGGAATCTTGGGTTAATAATTGGTGGAATACTAGGCCTTCCGAAATTCTTTTGAATGATATTCAAAAAAAGAGTATTCCAAAAAAATTCATAGAATTAGAGGAACTCTCCCTCTTCGACGAAATGCTAAAGGAATACTCGGAAATGCGTTTACAAAAGCTTCTCGTTGGAGTCTACAATAAAACAATCTAATGGATCAAGATGCACAATGAGAGTCGTATCCATATGATTTTACATTTTTCAACAAATATAACTTCTTTCGTTATTCTAAGTAATGAATAACTTATTTTTCTTAACTCTTGTCTTCAAGAATTTCTATATAATTTTAGCGACACAATAAAGGTTTTTCCTATTCTTTTATTAACCAATTTATGTATAGGATTCCATTCGCCCCATGGTTGGGAACTAAAGATTGGCTCTATCTATAAAGATTTTGGATTTGCTCATAATAATCAAATTATA
This sequence comes from Morus alba, assembly GCA_012066045.3. NCBI lineage: Eukaryota > Viridiplantae > Streptophyta > Magnoliopsida > Rosales > Moraceae > Morus > Morus alba. Next base: position 2,019,916 of record CP050227.2, on the reverse strand, counting down.
TTCGGTGTTGTTTTTACTTTTTCAGTCATTTTAGATACAAATTTTAAATGTTGGATTTTTCGTCATTTAAATCGTGTATCTCCGTCACTTGTAGTAATTTATCATTCAATGAATAATTGATCGATCCAATTATAATGTTTGTTACTTTGTAACATAAGTAAAAAAGTCAAAATTGTACTTCTCTTTTCTACCCACCCGAAGGATTCCTTCAATATTTGAGTAAAATTATTTCAGTAAATAACAGACTCATAGATAGGGAACTATACTAGTGACTTGTCTAATTTTATTGTAGAAATCATTGGGATCAATGATTGGACCATGCAAATGAGAAATGCCGTTTCTTGGATAGAGGAAGAGATTATTCAATTCATTGTCGTATCGCTCATAATATATATAATGACTCGGGCACCCATTTCAAATGCGTATCCTATTTTTGCACAGCAAAGTTATAAAAATCCACGAGAATCGACTGGCCGTATCATATGTGCCAATTGCCATTTAGCTAACAAGCTCGTGGATATCGAGGTTCCACAAGCGGTACTTCCTGATACTATATTTGAAGCAGTTGTTAGAATTCCTTATGATTTGTAAGTGAAACAAGTTCTTGCTAATGGAAAAAAAAAGGAGCCTTGAATGTGGGAGTTGTTCTTATTTTACCTGAGGGGTTTGAATTAGCCCCTTCCGATCGTATTTCACTCGAGATTAAAGCAAAGATAAGCAATCTGTCTTTTCAGAGCTATCCCCCATGAAAAAAAAATATTCTTGTGATAGGTCTTGTTCTTAGTAAAAGAAATATAGTGAAATCACCTTTCCTATTCTTTCCCCGGACCCCGCTACTAAGAAAGACGTTCACTTCTTAAAATATCCCACATACGTAGGCGGGAATAGGGGAAAAGGTCAGATTTATCCCGACGGGAGCAAGAGTAGCAATAATGCTTATAATGCTACATCGGCGGGTATAAGAAGTAAAATCTTACAAAAAGAAAAAAAGGGATACAAAATAACCATAGTGAATGCATCGGATGGACGTCAAGTAGTTGATATTATCCCTCTAGGACTAGAACTTCTTGTTTTAGAGGGCAAATCCATCAAACTAAATCAACCATTTTAGAGTAATCCGAATGTGGGTGGATTTAGTCAGGGAGATGCGAAAATAGTGCTTCAAGATCTATTACGTGTTCAAGGCCTTTTGCTCTTCTTAGCATCTATTATTTTGACACAATTCTTTTTGGTTCTTAAAAAGAAAAAGTTTGAGAAGGTTCAATTGTCCGAAATGAATTTCTAATTTATCAATATCAAGTTTTAAAAAAACCAAATTTTTGTTGAAAATTGTGTTATGTAATTCTCTATGATCAAAAAAATTTCTGAAAAGCCTTTTGCTCGTTTATATTCTTTCTTTATCAGGTTTTGGGAATTACTTGTGCCATATTTCTAGTCATAGTATGTGTGTTGTGAAGAAGACTATTTCACTTTACTTAGCTCTTTTTTATTTCTTTGTTTTCTCAATCAAAATAAAATGGAAGTGGTATGATTATGTTATTATTGTCAGATTTAAATGCCATATAATAAATCAATCATTTTCTATTCTAATATCTAATAGAATAGAATAAAAGTCGACTAAATACTAAGCATAAGATAAATAAGCAGAGAATATAAACCAAAGTATAAAACAAATGAATGAGAGGAAAAAAAACATTCTATTCTAAGAGGGATTATTTGTCTTCTTAGTCTTTGACACAAGACAAGAAATTTTCCACAACTCTTTCTTGTGTCGAAATAATAATCATTTTTGATCTCGTTCGTGAAAGATTCCTATTCATAGTTTCTATTTTTATTTCAAGGTTTATCATAACCTTTTTTAAAATTTATTACATAAATATAGTAGTAATGGTGGACAAACAAAAATATAGGAAAACTTATTGAACAAATAGAACTTTTTCACTAAACTTATAAAAAATATAAGCTTATATATATTATTAAGAGCTTAACGGGACCTACCCCCTCTTTCTTTGTGTTCTTCAAGGGGGATTCTGTTGAGTTCTTATATTTTCATGGTGTGTCTACAACCCTGTCCACCGGATTACTAAAAGGATAAATCTAATACAAAATATGAGCCATAAAAGAAAATACCGATTAATTCGATCACAAGAATACCGGCTACAGTACCTATTATTCAAAGAGGAATCCTTCCAGTAGTATCGGCCATTTGTCCTACTTTCCTCCACATTTCATCAGGTGGTCATGCTAGAGCCATAAACAACCATAGATAATTATGAGATGATATCCTTCCGAATTGGATAAAAGAATTTCTACTATTATTTAATAGTCTTTTCTTTTCTTTTGTTAATTGAAGAAATAATTGAAAAATAAAATAGCAAGTACAAAAATGAATAATAACCCCTAGTAGAGATTGATATGATTTAATTCAACATTTTGTTTGTTTGGGTTTGATTGTGTTGTAGCTCTATGATTCGGATTAGGTTTATTGTTGGATGAACTACATGACTGATATTGATCCCAAAAAAGAAATGGTAGGTACAGCTAGTCTGTGAACAGCTAACCATCACACTGTAAAAATTGGATAGGTTCTGTCTATAGTCATTGGGACCTCTTAAAAAGATCTACTAAATTCGTTGAGTTATTCCAAAGGATCAAAACAACCAATTATTAATGGAATTCCTTGTCGGCTTTCTGTAAAATACTCATTTGGAGGGGGGCTTCCAAATACATCGTAAGTTAAACTCGTGCTGACAAATAACCAACCCGCAGTTAGTAGGGAAGGTATAGTAATGCTATGAATGACCCAGTAGTGAATACTGGTAATAATATCAGCAAAAGAACGTTCTCATGTGCTTCCAGACATGTTAAGCTCTGCATATTCTTGTACAATTAAAGGGGGTCGAATTCGTAAAAGATAAAATCAATAAATAGAAATTCACTGAAATTGAATCTTTGTGAGATTTAGAGTATACCAAATCAATATAGCTATCTTTCTTTTGACACAACAACGAAATTTCACAATCAATATCGAAATGAAGTGTTAGAGAATTTATTTTTTTTTTTGTTGCTTGTACATGTAGAATTTGTACCATTTAATACATAATTCCTCAAATTCCTCTATCACTAAAATTCCTACAGTATCTGTAGTAGTAGTACTTGTAATATAAGAATAGAAAGATTTTCTTTATTATTAGCGACTAGAGGTAAAAATACTAGATAGTATTCAAGGAAAGAAAGAGAACAATAACTAAATAAAATAATAATTAATATTCGTGATTCATACATTATTATTATATTAAACCCAAAGGAAAGATTCTTCTTGACCTAATTACAAGAATAGGGCTTTGTAGTATGGAAAAAAAAAAATTTAAAAACTAGTTTTGAGTGATCATTTGATTCTTCTTTATTTTTTTCCTTTCTCTTTTCGTTCAAGAGATTATGTAAAAGACCTCATTATTCAATTTAAATAGTTCAAATTAAAGTAAAAAAGTAAAGGTATTTTCGTTATAAGCTAAGATCACTCATCGTTATAAAAATAAAATAAGTAAAAAAAAAAAAAAAAAAAAAAATTTCGGCGATACAATAAAAAAAATTATCCAAATAGAGATGATTTTGCAATTTTAGCCCATAGTAATTCAAAGAAAGTTTCATTTTTTTAATGAAGTTATAATTTTTTTTATAATTATTTAAAATTCATTAATAAGATTCTATATATACTAATATATATTAATATATTAAATAAATAGAATATTATTAAATATTGGCTATTAGTTATTCAAGTAAACTAATACAGATAGATTATCTTTTCAAACTATATGCCATAGAATTTTTTATATTCATGACCATCTCTTTTGCCGTAGTTTCGAGATTGTCAGATCTGCACCTCCAAATCCATCCAGTTTGGCTTTTGCTGAAGGGAACTGAGCTCTAGATGTCAAACTGTAACAAGCAGAAATCATATGTTCATCATGAAAAACAAACAAATAAATAATTAAATTATACAATAAATGCAAACATTTTAGTGACTGGCTAGAAAGATGCGAGCTTACGCAATAAGCAAACCTTGTAGAATCACATATCAGTTCCTAACATGCGTCATGAGAAATTCTCGAGTCACGATATAGGTGAGTGACTATTAAAGTTCTAGCCGAAACCAATAATTTCTTATTATCATTTAACATATTCTCCAATAAAACTTGGTTAATTATCTCATATATCCAAGCTCTTCAAGCTATTTTGCACTTGCCCTACATTTTCTAAGTATTATGTATGATACACAAATTTTCTCTTGAAGGGTGCATGATAATCTTGTTTGAACACACATAATATATGGTTTGATAAAGGAAATCAGTTCATAGCTGAATGACTACTAGACACACATAGAGACTGCTAGTAGATAAATATATTTGTGATAGACTTCTAGATGGAGATAACAAGCCTATGAACTTAGAAGGCAGAAAGATATATATATACATATATATATATATATATTTTATATATAAAAGGAAGAAAGAAGAAAGAAGAAAGAAAAGAAAAGAAGAAAACCAGAAACCTTGCGCGCGCGCGCGCGCGTGTGTGTGTGTGAGAGAGAGAGAGAGAGAGAGAGAATCTTCATCCATTTATGTGTTTATTCATTCTAACTAATTCTAATAAACCAACTAGTTTCTGTGACTGAATTATAGACCACTGACAATTTCAATGTCAAACACCATCCTTCAGAAATCTGTGACACAATAGTATTTGAGAAAAACAAACATGGTGACAGAAAAATATGTACTATAATTCCAGCATCGAGAAGATTATTATTAACCTCTCACCAAAAAAAGAAAACAATTATTATTAACCTGCTCCTTAGAACAACACATGGCATGCCCACTCGCTCAGCACCAGCCACTCCAGATTGGCTTCCTGCAACAAGGACGCAATTGTTGACAGGTAAACCAGCACTTTCTGCCCCTGCACGCAGTGCAGCTATGATCTTCCCTAAGCTGGATGACCGTCAACATGCCAAAAAAATTTGAAACAGAAATGTCACAAACAAGCAACTAATTTCATACAACACGTGATTTTATCATTTTTTAGAAACAATAATTTGATCAGGTCGCATGACACCTTATTAGCATAACCATTTATGTGATGGTATGCATCTGAAAGAGACAGAGAACTGCGAAGATATTTAAGCCAAGGAGAATACTAACCTTTCAGAGGAGGTGGTATCTATGTTAACACTCAACTTTAGCTTAGATGCAACTTCCTCAGCTATCCTTTGTTTCTCGGCAGAAACTGGACCAAAAAGAACGAATTAACCAATTCAATACTAGACATTATGCGTTCAAAAGGAGTCCATCACCAAACAAAACAGGTCAACTAACTGGGGAGAAAAAACTTGCCTGCTTCATTCACCTGCTTGGCTAGTTCCTCATTTAAACCAGAAGAAAATTCTTTATTACGTACAAGTTGGCCATACATGCTTTGTTCTACCTCCTCGTTGCCAATGATCTTCACCTTTGAAACTCTTTCATGGCCAAGCTTTTCAGTTATGGATCTAAAATGTTGTGAACATATGTAAGGAAATATTAGCTAGCTCCCAATCTGTCAATAATGAACAGGTCCTTATACACTAAACTGAAAAATATGAAGAACCATATGTCCATCAAACTAGGAGGTACAACTGAATTGCACTGTTGATATCTGTTAAAGTTGGCATCACTGATACCCCACTTCTTTTGAAATATTATAAGGATCGACAAGTTCATAATGATGGTTGAGAAACTGCCATACCATAACTCAGATATTCATGATAAAGAAATAAAAGATAAATAAATAAAGAATGAAACATTAAAAAAGAAAAAAGAAATATTAAAGCAGATGAGAACATTTGTTTAAACACATATCTTAGAGCAGGAACGTAAATGGGGCTGGGAGAGCAGGGGTTTAGTCACTCCGCCCTATGTCGAATCATCTTACTGATGAGTCATTACCCCCTATCCTATGGTCCAAATTCTACAGATTGGGATCAAGTGATTAACAGAGAAGTCACTAGTTTAAATTTGTGAAAATATTGATAGATGTCGTGAATAAAATAAAAATGTTGACTAGATCTGTCTAGACTTGATTACTTGTTTCAGAAACATGGAATTAGTCATAATTCATGAATTCGTAAAACAACCAGTGATATATCAATGACTAATTAACTTTAAAAAAATACTAAGTAAACAACTATTATATGTCATGTTGCGTGAACCAAAACAAAAACTACAAAAAGGAAAACAAAACAAAAAAAGTACGAGAAAAAAAGCTTGAGATTTCTATTTTGTTATGTCTTTTTTACTTATCATTTTTATTTTGGAAAATATGCATAAAGCTAGAACTTGAACTTGAACACGAAGTGAAAAACATCATTAATTTGGTCACAATATTTGATGATGATAACATGCTGAGAAGACGCATAGAGTTAGTCCTAATTATGTCCATGTACGCTAAATCAGTTTGATTATGTGCACCTACTAACACAAAGGTCAGTATTAACTATATTTAGTTAAATTTATTGGTCTAATAATCCAATTTTATCATCAACATATTTATGGACATATATGTTTATATATTGCAACACATTTTAGCATACATTCTACATGTCACCTACAGAATGAGAATGAGATACCAAGTAATAGCAGTAACGCACCACCGATCTTACGGCTAAAGGACCACATAGAATATCCACGGTCTTCTGTCTAAAAAGAGCACATAAACATCAAACATAAGTGTTGTTACTATTTACTCTCTTTGACATAATGTTATTAAATCTATTTTCTATTTTCTATTTTCTACTCGTGTGATATGCATCTATACAGACTTATGATTGATAAGTATCCCTCCTAGGCTGATGCAAAAATTAGAAGACAAAGTTGAATAAATTTGACAGCTGACAGATCTAAATAGTCAACTGCTGTCTGTTCTCAAGTGTCCAAAACAGCATGCTCCTGGCTACCTTGCTATTTTATCCGCATTTCTACTGTAGGCAGTCAGTATAACCACAGGCACTCCTCCATTATAGGCATCATCAATAAATCTGCACATTGATAGAAACAAACAGGTTCAAAGTTTGATACTGAAGGGGAGAAAAACAAAAAAGCAGAAAACAACCAGATAATAACAAAATAACATTCAGTATTACAAAAGCCAGTAAATCTATGTGTGTGCTCACAAATTGTCAAAGCAAGGATCAAAAGTGTTTCATAAAAGACAACCTCATCAAGAATACTACAGCCAAATAAAAGACATAGGAACAATGATTTGTTACCAAACACAATATCTCACATTCGCACGAAACTAATAAATGCTTACTATTTGGTAAAATATCGCCGATAAAATAATCATACAAACAACCCAAAATTGTTGTAAGGTGCAAAGCATAAAAAATACGTGGGCAATGCATATAACTTGTATGAGCAAGCCAAATTATCACAATCGCACTTGATATTTTTAGAGCAAGAAAATGTTCTTCATAAAAGCTTCTTTAATTTTAAAAACTCATTGGAAAGCTGGAGAGGATACACATTAGATGAACAACCCAGATCTAATCGGGATAAGAACGTACTCTTCAACTCCGGGCCGTAAAGGTAAATCTTTTGATACTAAAAATTCATTAAATGCTGTCTCCTGCCAACAAATAACCAACTATTAAGTACCTTACCTTTTTTTGTTCTCAACAGAATGGGTAAAAACCAAGGGATCAAAGGAGAGGAACGTAATATCGGATAGACTAAGTGGTGTTACTTAAACAAGTTATGGACATTTGAACTTTGGCATACCCACATCAAATAAATCAACATTTGCAGCAGGTCTAATTGTAATAATAGATTGTTGGGTGATATTCTCATCCTCCAACACATTAAAAAATTAAATGGCATATATAACCCAAATGATCAAAATATTGACATGGGCACTTAACATTATTTTTTAAGGCTCCGTTCATTTCGCTGATTCGAGTTTAAAATTTGAATTTTGTTATAGTAAAAAGCTCTCACAAATAGTCACATCTAACTTTTTTGCTACAGTAAAAAACTCTCACGTAAAGTCACATCTCAATTCAAATTAAAAATTCGAATCAGCGAACTAAATGGGCTCTAAAATTCCTAGTTTCTAATGAAACCGTCAACGTCAGAAAGCTATCAAATTATCGCTTCATGTATGTGCATCAAAATATGTAGCCTAAAACAAAATATTTAGTATGGCGTGTATTTATTTCAGTAAATAGCAATACCTTTTCTTGCAGAACACGTTTGACAAATGAGGACTTTTCGCTTGTGGGCAGTGATGTAGGCCAGCCAATCTACGAATTGGATTCAAGCAATATTTACGTTACACTCAAAAGAGACCCGTCTTAAACTATTTGTACTTTACATACATAATGAGAGGAGGAACTGACCCGGTTAAAAAACAAAATCAGCATCCTTTCCTCATCACCAATACTCTTCCTGAAATTTTGTCGTCAAGGTTTATAGCTATTTTATCAGCAGTCATTCTCTTTATCAAGATATTTCACATCACAAAAGAGGATTTTCATGTCAAGAGGACTAAGGACGTAAAGTCAAGTATAACAAACATGGCACATGTATCAAAGTACAAAAAAGAAAGAAATGAATGGAAGATATGATCTTAAATATAAGTATTTAAGGGCAAATCTCAACTCTCAATCATTTCCCACCTTACAAGGTCTAAATAGACAGGCTCACTCCAACTTGCACAGTCCAGCCCAAGCTTTCGAAATGCTGACAGTGATAGGAAAAAAAAGAAAAGAAAATCGTAACTAAAACTGCACACATCTATTGCTCAGGAAATTTCTGAAACGCCCTATGGCTTAAATGTACAATAAACATATGACGGGTGTATTTGCTGCACCTGTGTTAAAGGCTTGGCGATTTCCCAGGCGATATGCATCCACAAGGACCCTAAAAGCAAGAAAATGCATTGAGGAAAAAAAATCAAGCAGAACCAATCGAAAACAATTTTCTAAAAAAATATTACTGAAAATAAAAGCAAAGCACTCATAACAAATCAGAAAAGAAGAATTCGGACTTCTAATCTCCATCTTATCAAAAGAGAAATCCATCAATTTTCTCAATTTGCTTTCATGATCTCACTTTGAATCGTGGATTCCAGCATCAGAATATTCTATAAGCTGTAAATGTAGAAAGCAACAATCCAATCTAGAATTGGAATTAGATGTACTGAATCCACTAAATAATTGAACTACAGACCATTCAAATTCCAATTTTACAAACACCTGTCGACATATAACCGAAGCTTGACATAGTAAACCTGAATAACAAAAGTCCTGTAAATCTTTCATTTTCGAAAACAACTACACATGTACACAAAATTAAGCTAAAACTACACCATAGAATGCTTATCTGATGAAATAAATCAGTATAACATAGCAATGTCGAATGACTATACAAGAAAGTGGCGTAAATTTGTAAATAATAAGTAAAATAAAGCTCTAATATGGATTAAAAACTGGACCAAATTCGAATTTAATGCAAGCTTCATAAAGTCAGCATGTAAGATTAAAAGAAAAAAAAAAAAAAACGAATCGATCACCCTTCAACTTCAAGAAGCACACCGAGTCCCTGAGACGAGGTCTCGTCGTCGCCGAGGTAGTCTGGCGGGTAGTTTGAGCAAAGAGGCGTGAGAGGAGGATTGGTGTGCGGACATTTTCCCAAAAAGTAGAGATTTTCTCGGGAAAATTGGAGCTGAATGGAGGGAAAAAACTGAGGTGGTTTCTGGTTACAGAGCATAATTGAGTTCTAGCGGTGGTGGGGAAGCGTAGAGCTGTGAGCATTGGATTTGGACACAGTGCGATTTCCATGGCGGTTAGAGCAGTACACCAGACTTGGCGGCTGAAAGGCGGAAGTTGCGTTATTCATCAGCCATAAAGCGTGGGGGAGCGGGGTGCGGTTACGGCTCTTATTTATGAAGAATATTCAAATTACAAAACTAAAAATATCAGTACCAAAAAACATCATGGGTAAATAAATCAGTTTATTTTTTTTATCAAGAGAATCGGTGCATGTTAGTATATGAGTTATGTTCCGGTATAAATTTATGATTTTAGTTCTACTTTTTATTAAAAAAATTAAAATTTTAAAGATAATTAAAAATTTTCGGTTACATCCATAAATAAATTTATGATTTTAGTTCTATTTTTTATTAAAAAATTAAAATTTTAAAGTTATAATTAAAAATTTTCGGTTACATCCATAAATAAATTTATGATTTTAGTTCTATTTTTTATTAAAAAAATTTAAATTTTAAAGTTATAATTAAAAATTTTCAGTTACATCCATATAACTTTAAATTTTATCTATTAAATTAATTTTTTAATAATTAAATTCATGTAAATTCATATTAAAAATTTACGTGCATCATCAACAATGAAAAAAGTTAAAATATCTTTCATAATAAAAGTTGTATTTATTATTATTATATTATTTTTTTAAAAAATTATTTTTATAAATACCCTCAAAATATGTACTTTATTTCAAAAACACCTCTTGATTTTTTAAAACAATTTAAACACTTATGATTTATAAAAAAAAAAAAAAAAAAAAAAAAAAAAATTACTCTTCCATCCATTTATGTGTATCATTTAGATTGAAAATGCATACTTAACAATAAAAATGAGTTAATTAAAAGTTTATTAATAACTTTAATTATCTTTAAAAATTAATTAAAGATATTTAACAAATAAAAATCAGTTATTTAAATATTAATAAAATAAAATAATGAAATTCAAAATTCTTTTCATCTTCATCAATGGCAGCCCATACTCCTAGTCCCCTACGCGGCCAAACTCCCCAACAAAAAGCAACCATTTTCAAACCAAATAAACCAAGACAACCCAACAAATTTTCATTACAAACAACTTCATACAACGATTTTGTGGCGATTCAAACAAGGAAAAATGAAAAAAAAAAAAAAAAGCTTTGAAAGTCATATTCTATTTTCTCCAATGGAAGAACCCAAATTTCAGTCGAATCAAATATTGTGTTCCCAAGTCTTAATCTTTTCGTTTGTCTAGATTGAATTCGGCAAATTTTCGGCTGAAATTGTCGCCTTTTCCATCAGTGAAGAAACCATCTACTTCGATTAAACTTTCTTCGTCTCATTCAAACATCTCTAAAACCCAGATCTACAAAATTAAAAAAAAAAAAAAAAGATTCAATCTTAATCAAACACCACCCCTCCAAGGCCATCCGGCCTTATCGTTAGGCAACCCACCCCACTCACCGCCATGGAACCCAAGCCAAGCTGATCCGTCCCCTGCTTGCAACCTTCCGCTTCGCACCCCTCGAAACCCAGGTCCAACTTCCCTCCTCCCTTTGTAGCAGCCCCTTTCGGCAACTAAGCTCCACCTTTGCGATGATCCCTTCAAGCCGATGGATTATGGAACATACACATGGAGAAGAAGATTCATTCTAAAAATGATTTTGGTTTTTTATGAAAATAAAAATGTTTTTAAATTAAGATAAAAATTATTTTAAAAAATGTGTTTAATAGTTTTATTAAGAGATTATTTTAATATAAAAAAATTTATTAATATTTTTTTTATTTGAGAGAAGAGAAAATAAAAATAAAAAAAATTATTATTTTTCTTATTTTATACAAAATTTAAAAATAATTTTTATATCTGTTTTTTATTTTTATTATGTCAAATACTGTTTTAAAAATATATATATTTTTTAAAATGTACAAAATAAAAACGAAATCAATTTTAAACACGATTTTAAAGTTATATGTCTGTTTTTTAAAATAATCTAATCTGTTTTTTTGTTTGTTTTTTTATTAATCTTCAAAATATTATTTGTATTTTGTGGGTGTATTTTTTATTTTTTAATAATTAATTTCTTTTCGTTAGTTTAATTTTGATTTATAATGTTTTAATGAGTGTCACATTAATAAAAAAAATTAAAATAATAGAGCAAAGTAGGTGAGGGGAGCATTTTGAATAATTTTTTATATATCAAAAAGGTATTTTCAATTGTTTTAAAAAATTAAAAGTAATTTAAAATAAGATGCATATTTTAAGAAATATTTACGAAAATAATTCTTTTCTGAGTGAAATTACTCCAAAGTCTAAACCCTTGTCCTAAAAAGAGCCTTTGATATGAGGTAATTACAAAAATGAGAATATGAATTTTTTAATTTTTATATTTGATATAATTATTATATTTTTTTAAAACATAAAAAAAATGAAGTTCATAAATTTTACATTATTCTATTTTAGAATAATTCTAAATTCACAGATAGGATGTTATTCATTTTTCTACGAAAGTAATATTTACGGGAAATAATTTGCCCTACTATTTCTCTTACCCATCTCTCTCTCGTCCAGACCCAGCCTCTCTCTCGTCCAGACCCAGCACCGCTTCCGTCGAGGACGCCGCCGCATTCCCAATAGGGTGTTATAAAGCCCGTTGTGAAGTAGGCGCGGCCAGCCTCAATAACTATCGTACTCGGAGTGCGCTCCGTCGTAACAGAAGCTTCGTCGTCGGAAAAAGAGAAATCGCAACAATTTTACTTCAAAAAAAAAAAAAAAAAAAAAAAAACTCAGCTTATTTCCAGGTATCTCGTTTTCTTGTTCTGAATTTATTTGTGCATTTTTGAAGTCCGAATTCAGAGATTTCAGTCTTAAAGCCTTGCCCTCTGTTGGTGTTTTTGTAGACTTAGCAGTATTTTGAATTTGTGTTTGTGTGCTCTTATTAGGGTTTTGATTTTTCTTTTATGTTGGAGTTTCCTTAATATTAGTAAATTTTGTAATCGTATTCTTTCTTTTCTTGTACTTTGTTTTATCGCTATCTAATTTGTACATTAGTTGATTTTTTTTTTTTTTTTTTTTCAGTTACAATAGGTTAGGTTCTGCAGAAAAGAATCAACAATGAAGCTGGATGTGAACGTTCTCAGATACTTGTCAAAAGATGATTTTAGGGTTCTTACTGCTGTCGAGATGGGAATGAGGAATGTATGGTGCTTTTCTTATTTATTTTCCCCTTTTCAGATTTTCACCGGTCTTTCTTATTTATTGGTAGAATTTGTTTCTGGATTTTAGTTTTGAATTATTTGTCTTTTGATTTTGTGTAATCATTTCACTGATGAAATCTTGTTAATTTTACCTGGACTCCTTGCTTTCAGCACGAATTAGTACCTTCCGAGCTCATCCATCGTATAGCTGGTCTCAAGTATGTCTTTGTCATTCTACCATTGTTGTTTCATGTTTGATCATCGAATTTTGCTAGCTTGTTTTATATGTTATCTATTTGGATTTTTTTTTTTTTTTTTTTTTTTTTGTAGGCACGGGGGTACGTATAAAGTTTTGAAGAATTTGCTCAAGTATAAGCTGTTGCACCATGACTCTTCCAAATGTCAGTACTTCTTCTTCCTTTTGACATTTTCCAAAGTCCTCCTTAACTAGTAATGGTTTGGTTTCGCTCATATTATTTTACACGTGTGTATCTAGACGATGGGTTTCGCCTCACATACCTCGGTTACGATTTTCTTGCAATTAAGACTATGGTCAAGCGTGGGGTCTTCGTTTCTATTGGACGTCAGATTGGTGTTGGAAAAGAGTCCGGTACTTATTTTATAATAGAATTTTGGCATGTTAGTCATATTCGACAAACGTTTTTAAATAACAGTTCTTTTGTTTTTTAAGATATCTTTGAAGTCGCAACCGAAGATGGTACATTGCTAGCGATGAAATTGCACCGACTTGGCAGAGTTTCTTTTAGGGCTGTCAAAGCTAAGCGTGATTACTTGAAACATCGAAGAAGTTACAATTGGCTCTATTTGTCCCGCCTTGCTGCCCTAAAGGAATTCGCTTTTATGAAGGTTCCGAGCTGCTATCTTTTAGAATTAATTGTGGAATTTTTAGTGTTGTCATGACCTGATACTTGAACTTTTCTTGGGCAGGCCTTGCAAGAACATGGTTTTCCTGTTCCTGATGCTGTTGATTGTAATAGGCATTGTGTGGTTATGTCACTTGTTCAAGGGTATCCTCTGTAAGTGTTCCTTTGTTTATTAAACTTTTCCCTCCCTCTGAATAGCTTTTTCAGATGGGAATGTTATTCATTGTAAATCCGTAAGATGGATGGATGGTCGTTGTATCGGACAAATAACACATTTTATTTGTTTTGGGGGGAAACAAAACACAACATCACCATAACCTGTAGAACTAAGTTTTAAAGAATATAGACAGTGATCAGAACTGAACTTTAAGGAAGCAGAAGTCCTACTATGTCATTAAGCTTAAGTCGGGACATCTTCAAGTCTTTGCTTTTGCACTTACTATTTATAGTGTTATCGAGAAACAAAATGAAAAATAAACGTATATTGCTTCAATGAGCTGACAATGGTATATTTGTTGGCCATTTTCACCCAACGAAGTGTGCAGGTAAGACAATTGCAAAATCCAGAGGTGGTTTTTGAAACAATCATCGGTCTTATTGTTCGACTGGCAGAACATGGTCTCATTCACTGCGATTTCAATGAGTTCAACTTAATGGTATGCTAACATGGCAATTTATGATTCTTTTTACTTTTCAATTTTGTACCTGTATGATGTCCTGTATCTTGTAATTGTAATTGTTTTTGCTTTTTTTAAAATAAAAAAAAAAACCATCAGTAGCACTTTTCTCATGTTTGTAAATTCATTTATTGCATTGTAATATCATAACGTTTGGTTTTCCTCCTTTATGCTTCCTTGTAAACTTGAGATAATCTTTTGGGACGTTTCTTTGTAGATTGATGATGATGAGAAAGTCACCATGATTGATTTTCCACAAATGGTTTCTATATCCCATCGCAATGCACAGATGTAAGACACTATGCTACTAAATTTCACTATTGGTCATATTTTGTTTTATTATTGTCCCCGGGTGATTTCTTGTTATCCAGTTATCATTCTTGAAAGCCATATTTTTTGTGTTTTAATCTAAATCTAATTGATTCCATTTTCAGGTACTTTGACCGTGATGTGGAATGTGTGTTTAAGTTTTTCAGAAAGAGGTCAGTGATTACTCTTTTTAATAGTATATATGAACTTTATCTTTTCTAGACTCTAGTAGTAATTAAGTTTTGAAACTTTATCATCTTTTTATGCTGATTAGCAACACTTCTTTTAATCTTCTTAGTTGAAATCATTTATTTATTTTAACAGTAGAAACTTCATCTTACTGATATTGAAGTCAGTACATAAGTACATAGAGAGGACAAGAGACGTTCAAATATATATATATATATATATATATTTAATTTAAAGAAGAAAAGATACAACCGAAAAGAAAACAACTGAGAAAATTAAAGAAAGATCATAAACCATCAATAAACCCCCAAAATTCATAGCAAGTAACAAGAAACCCCCAAATTTCATAGCAAGTAACAACCCTGACAAATCTTACAATTCAAAAACGGCCATGTTAGTCGATGTCCAAAAGGAAGCTGAGTATTTTGCTTTCTCAAAAAGGTCCACAGTCTCCATCTATCTTTCTTAAAAAATCCTGTCATTTCTTTCCAACCAAATAGTCCAGAGTAGTGAGATCACCATGCTCCTTCACATTTCTGTTCAAGTATTTTGTTTTTCCTTTGTATCTATTGATTTTGTGGAACTCCTGATACGTAGTGTGTACAGTATGGGTAGGAAATATGTTTCATCACCTTAGTCGAGTTTCTTATCTCTCTGACTCTCTCTGTCTCCTCCATTTTGTTCTTTCTCAGGTTTGATTTGACTTTTGAAGAGCATACAGTTGATGCTGATGGCACAGTGGCTGATACAGACGAAAGTGGCCGAATTTGCTTTTCTTCAATAACCAAAGATGCTGGTTTTCTAGACAAGGAACTTGCTGCCAGTGGGTTTACCAGAAAGGATCAGGAAGACATTCAGCAGGTATGGCAATGGTGGTATGTTGAAGTATGATTTATTTTTGGATTTCTTTTTTATCTTTTCTAGTTTTGGAACGGCTAGAAGATATGAATATCACTTTAGAGAATATAACCATTGGTAGTAAAAAGAATGACAACTCATATGCCGTGTAGGTTAGTATTAAAAAGTTGGGAATAGAGTTGGGTCGCAATATTCTTCTTCTTTCTATTCTTTTTATTTTTTCTTCATTTGAAGGGGGTCGGGTTGTACTGGAGTAATTTTAATTGGTTTTGATTCTCAACCCTATAGGCTATTAAGTCAATCAGGATTGCTTAGAATATGTTAGCAATTCTGGTCTGAACCACTTATGAAATACAAGGTTTTGGCTAAGATACACAACTATTTTGAAGTGTTGGCCTACTGTAAATTGGTTTACAAAGGGTGTGTTCATTTGCACAACTCAAAGTCATGACTTTGGTTGTGTGAGAGAAAAAAACTGTAGCAAAAAAGTTGAATTTGAATTTATGTGAGAGAAAATACTATTGTAATATGACTTAGAGTCATGAAATGAACAAGGCTTAAATAATGAAGTCTGCATAACATTAATTTACAGCATCTCCCGTATATCAGTAGTGTTAATTGGTCTTCACCTCTGTGATAATCTTGTTTAGCAGAATTATGAAGTGGCTTCCTTTTTTTTTCCCCTTCCCCCTATGTCTCTTGAGGTTATGAGGTCGCAGTCATATTTTTACATCTTTGTTTTAGTCAGCCATAGCTGAGTGTTCATTTATGGTGTATTTTAATTAATAACAAAAAAAGAACCAGTATATGTGTTTTCTCCGGTTATGAGGTTGCAGTCATATTTTTACTTCTTTGTTTTAGTTATCCATAACCTGAATATTCATTTATGGTGTATTTAATTAATAACAATAAGAGATCCAGTATATTTATATTGGGAGAAAATACTATACTTTTAATTTTTTTTTTCTTCTGTGCGTTCTTCAATATAATACTTTAATCTCCAGTTCATTGAAGGAGGTATAGAGGAGGATGCTAGTGATAGTGATGAAGGAACAGAAGACGACATATCCATCTCTGGTACTAATGAAGAAATCATCGAAGGTGTTGATTCTCTGCACTTGCTAGATCAGGTAGAATTGTTATGTTAAGCCAGAGGCGAGTTTATTCAAGAATATATTGCATAAGATAATGTTTCTAATTTATAATGAATTGTTTCACACGTGGAGTCGAAGCTTTCAAAAATGTTACATTGCCATCCATTAAATGAAGGAAGTAAACTATATAGGAATTATGTCAAGTTAACACAAATGCTTGAAACTAGGGAAAACTCTGACGATGTATTTATATAATTAACCCTTTCTTTTTATGCACTTTGGTATTCACTGTTTCCATCTCTTACTCGGTACAATATTAATTCAGGAACAGCCAACGTTAGATTGTGCAAAGGCAGATAAACTGGAAGACAGACAACAATGTGAAGCAGGTCTAAGTAGCGAACCTGATACTCAGAACACAATTGACGAGGTATATTATCTTTCTTTTTTTTTTTCTTTTTTTTTTTTTTTTTTTTTCCAATGAAGCTTTTTGTCTGAAGCAACTTTAGTAATGTTCTGACTTGGGGAGCCTTTACGTGTAGTCCAATAACAATTTTCGGGTATTTGTCCAACGTCATTATAAAACTCAACACAAACAAATCTACATGAGAAACTGAAAATGCAATATCTGCTGTTTCGTTTTAATTTAAGTCCCAAAATAATCAGTTGCAATATTTGATATGCATTATGGAATGCAAAGTCCTTATAAGTAATCATTTTCATTTTCAGGATGATCAGCCAACGGATGAAATCGACAAAAGACTAGTAAAGAGCTTAAACAAGCAGAGGAAACATGCCATATCAGCAGCTCACAGGGGACGGAAGACCGTTGCCTCCAGAAACTCCTACAAAGACAAGGGTGGTAGGTCCTCTTACAATTCCAAAGTCAAGAAACAATTGTGCAACTGGTGAAGGGATCGCGCAATAGTTGGAGCTTTTAATTAAATTTATGCGCGCATTTGTGTTTTTTCTCCTACCATTTCGCACCTCCTTGCCGAATGGTTGTGCCATGAAGGCTGGCATGGTGAGAAATTCAATTTTGACAATTAAATAGCCTGCGATGTAGCAGATACATAGCTTCTGTGACTGGATAAATATTTATAATCGAAGTGCTTCGTGGGGGTTATCACTAATAAATATATGTTTCTTTTAAGTTTTGAGAGTAAAAAAACATTGTATTGGTTATTTGCAAGCATTTCTTTTTGCGGCCTCAGGGATAGAGAAAAGGAAAAAAAAAAAAAAAAAAAAATAGTATTATGTTGCAATAATTTTGGTCGAAGCAGAACCAATTTCTGGGACAAAATTAACTGGCATTTCTAAAGATCTAGGTAATTTTACCTTCTAGCGTTTAATATGACATAGCAGTATTGAAAAGTTGTACGGTTAGTTGAAAAACAGGGAAGCAGATGTATAAATTTTTAAGAAGCTACCATGATTCAGATCCATCTAAAGGTCCGAAATTTTTTTAGCTAAAAAGCTGCAACTTTTTTTTTTTTTTTTTTTTTCTGTTCTTTTTTCCTTGTCAACTGAAAATTGGACTGCATTGTAGATCTCACAAATTGCAATTTGATTTTATTCTCTATTTTGAAATGAAATCTCCCCGTTCAGAAAGAATATATATATTATATAGTTCCTCTTGTTTTTCAAAAAAAAAAAAAATCTTATCTTGCTGGAGCTGCGGCTAGCATCGAGCAATGAACATTGCGAAGAAAAGTGATCAAATATGCACTTGTCAAAAAATATAAGAAAATAAGACCAAATATGCATGATTTGCTATCTTCGTATAATTCATCAATATAGTATAGTTAAAATATCATAACGTTATCCTGAATCTTCTAGTCAAGTGTTGCTAGCTTGACGTCTTCAACGCTCAAAATGACAGAATCCACAAATCATAATCATAAGAAGAGCATTTTTGTCGGGCACAAAAATCACAAAAGGATGGATGTAAGTATGGGATGCATTTTTCAATCACATAAAAGGGGATCAAAGTGTTATCATTCCTTAACATTTTCCTAAATTAGTATTTCCCTTTTTAGTTCAAGGTGATCCGTTTCAATAGCTGCAACATAACCGGGTCCAAAAGGACAACCAAGATTAGGCTCATTCAAGTGTCAACTTAAATAAATGCCTCATTCTTTACGTTCACATTTTCAACGTATTCTTGCCACACTCTCCAACCACGAAGCCAACCAAACGGATCAAATAAGAAAGTCTTATACAGCTAACCACAACAATGGCTGAACCTACAGAGGAAAGGGCGCAATGTGAGCGAATCTTCAAGCGTTTCGATGCAAACAGCGACGGAAAAATCTCATGGACGGAGCTGGCTGATGCACTGAATTCTCTCGGCTCAGGTTCACCAGATGAAGTTCACCGCAGAATGGCTGAGATAGACAAGGATGGCGACGGCTTCATTTCGCTCGATGAATTGTATGCATTCCAATTAGCCAATCCTGACTTGATGAAAGACGTCTCAAAAAAACTCTAGATTTTTTCCCCTTAATTTCTTACTCTTTTTACCGCTAAAACAAGTCCTGCCTGATGTTTCTTTTGTTATAGTTTAGTGGAATAAAGTTCTTACATGTCAATACGTGACATTAATTAATCGAAGTCAAGAAACTATTTTTTATTTTTTATTTTTAGAATAAATTGGCCAGTTCATTTTTCTTCCATATGCTAAATTCAATGGCAGATCGACCATGTATTGCGAGCCAGCCATATTTTCATACCTTGTAATTTTGAAATAGAAGATTTTATATGATTCACTTTTGTAGCTCCATGTTGTAGCAAAACTTCACACTCTTAGAAACTACATAATCCTAGACATATAAACATAACCAAATCATAATCTTTCTTCTTTGTTCCTTCTAATGTCGGTAAGTATGGTTAACGTCGACGAGATCGCTCTAGCTAGGTCGGCATGCCTCTCATTAGACCGGGTGCAAGGCGCAATCTCTTTAGACGTGAGGGCGAATCTGCATGAAGGAGCTTTTATCACTAGTGTGAGCCTTGCGCCAGATCCGCGTTAGCATTTGCAATGGTCAATGCTTGTTTGATTCAATTATTTTTTAAGCTTCACATCTTATAAATCTAGGTTTCATCCAAACGTATAGGTTTGATAGCGTAAGGGCGCAGAATGGTATTTTCATAACTTAATTTTAGTCTAAATTCCTATTTAAGGGAATATATAGATCAAAAGTTCAAATGCAAAAGAGTGTAGGTATAATTTTAGAAATGTACGAAGAATTACTAAATATGAAATTATAACATATTTTCAAGCCAAGTTGGAGGCTCTCGTTATAGTTTTTTATTTATAAATTCATTAATCCGAAGTTACTGGGCCTCAGTCCTCAAATTTTCTGAGAAGATTAATTATATTTTAGTTTAAGCACTATTATTATTTACCATCTAAGACCCTTTAATGAATGGCATGATTATAGGGCTGAGGAGATTTCTGGGTAGGTGGATGTCGGTTCGATTCTACATGTAATCTTTATTTTTTTATTTATAGGATGACATGCTTTTTTTATATAAAAAGAATCACTATTATTTATCACTTAAGTTACCCCCTTTTTTTTTCTCACTAAAGTTGTATGAAATATATCCAAATCATCCTTGCTTCTTCATGATCATCCAAAGTCACATATAGAACAATTGATGTAAGTCATTTATCATTTCTGGGCAATTATAACTAATTACTAGCCGCGTAATTATAAGAAAAATTTTGCGATATTGGGATTTTGAAATTAATCGGAACAATGTGATTGAAGGTGCATGGCCCAGCATTAAATCCAGCGGTCAAATTCATTAATTGAAGTAAAAAAAAATAAAGAAATACCGGCAATGGCATCTATAGAATAAGCTGACTTAAAATAAGAAAAAAGTGCATAGAGGTCACAGTAGATGGCAAAATAACATATCACAAAAAAGAAACTCAATACTAAGCAACAAGAACTAAATATTTCTAATCAACAAACTTAGGGTTTCTAGTGAGTCCATGAGAGGCTGCAGAAGAAGCGCAATCCATTGGTTGAAATCCAATCCTCTCCTTCTCCAAGTCATACACAACCTTCACATTCTGCTGTTGGAAGCTCCCGAAGACCCCGGCCGGCCCATAATCCCCGTCGTCCATGCTCTGAAACAACAGGCACTTCACAACTGTGGAGTTCCTCGGAGCTTCCATGGCGTAAAAATGACTTCCTCCAGACAAAACAAGGCTTACATTGTTCAAGAAATGGAATGTGATTGAGGGAAGAAAGTCGTGATAGTCGACCGACGTGGTCGAATCACTATTGTTATTGTGATCACTTGTGTATGGGATTTGATAGCATAGATCAAATCCAGATTTGATCTCCATTTCTTGAGATCTAGGATATGATATTACTGAATGGAGTGTGGAAAGAAGTTGAGAATAAATTGGCTCAGGTAAATGAGTGTATGTTGTGCCTGAGTCAATCAACATACCTCCATTTCCTTGTGAGTCAAATTCTCTCATGCTCAAGGGTACTGCTTGAGTCACACTAGAATTATTGCCCACAGTTATGGCCTCCAGACCAATATAGTAGTAGTTTGGGTACGTGGGGCTCTTCAACATTGGAGTGAAGTGAAAATTGCCTTCATGGTCAGAAGAAACAGTTGAATCTCCTATGACTAGAGGGCTTGAAATATTAGGGTTGTTTGCAAACTTGAAGGGCAAGAAACAGTGGGAGAATCCCTTGTGGAGAAACCCCAGTTGAGATGGGAGGGAAAGCGCTCCCCTACCGAACCCCGCGATCCCGATAGGCTCTTTGTAAGTTGACCCGACACACCCAAATGAGAAATTTTGGATTTCCCTTGAAGGATTAGGGCTAAATACATTTTCATGAACCCTAAGGGTATCCCTAGTTAGCATTCCTGTGACTACTCCACCTGCACCATAAGTGTAGGCAAAAGAAGGGCAAGGCCTAGAACATGAGGATTTCATGAGGATACTCAATGAGCAGCCTGCCATTGCACAAGGGTCAATGTAGTTGTCTGAGCTATGGATGCCAATGCAAAATGAGCTACTACAGAGGTCTCTAAGTGCGGACAAAGAATGGGAAGGAGAGAAAATGGCGGCAGCGCCTAATAACTTGTTGTTTCGATAATCGTCGCAATCTAAGCAACTGAAGGAGAGGTTATTCCCACAAGGAACCCAAGTGAGATCACTCCCCGTGTCCATGTACACTTGAATGACTTGTGGGGGTGTGCCTAAATATAGGGGTATAATGTAGCCATCTCGGACTGCCCGCAGTGGCTCCATCACGGCGAAGGACGCTTCTGATTGTCCCTTTGTCGACGAAGCGGTGGTTCTTGAATGATCATTGGCACCGGAATTTGCTCTCGGAGTTGGAAGGGTTTCCCTAGAGTGTCGTAGGCCAAGAACTAGTGAATTAGTATCTTGTCTTTGCCTGCTGGCTAGAGTTGTACTCATATTGGTGTTCAAGAATTCAGTGATTACTAGCAGGAAGAAAAGTGTAATAAGATTGGAGAATGATATTGCCATACTGACAAGCTAATTCTAGTAGAATGCACTATTGTGAATGAATTAGTAACACAATATCGGAATGCTTATATAGACAGGAAAATATGGCCCATTGAGTGCGTATGAGGTGAGTGTAATTAGCTAGGGTTTGAAGAAAAAAGTGAGTAACGGTACGATATGATACTAATATATCAAAAAAGTACACACACACACACACACACACACACACACTTATAACACTAACGGCATGCAAGCGCCGGAAGCTGATAAGTATTTGGAGCAGGTTTTAAGGAAATTAATGGAGTGATGTGCGCATGCAATTATTCTATAGAGTTCGTAGTTTCAAAATTGTCAGTAAGATTGTCACATATAGAAATATTGGAATGCACGCGATAGAGCATGTCATGTATTGTAGTTTTGCTTTTTTTTTTTTTCTATTTTATTATTTTAATTAACGGACCAGAAATAGTGGGGTACACTATAGGGCGTCTCTCTAGGTAGCTTATTACACACCTTTAGCCTGCCCATACAGGCTTTTAGTTCTATAGCCTTTCTCGATCTAACTACCTTTGTACGGGAAGAGACATTTTATATATAAGTTTCAGATCTAGTAGAAAGTGGAAGCTTCACTACAAGAAAAAGACCTACTAAGCTAATAATATCATATCATTAAAACCTATTTAATCATCGCTATAAATCCGTCGCTAAAAATCTTATAACGATGACAGGCAGTTATCGTTAAATTATAACGACAACATGTCGACACTGTTTATTATAGTCGTGAATTGTAACATTATGACGTCGGATTCACTA
This sequence comes from Morus alba, assembly GCA_012066045.3. Lineage (NCBI taxonomy): Eukaryota > Viridiplantae > Streptophyta > Magnoliopsida > Rosales > Moraceae > Morus > Morus alba. Next base: position 1,996,563 of record CP050227.2, on the reverse strand, counting down.
GGTTCTAGCTTGATGAAACTTGTAACACCTATTCGCTTTGAGTGTTGGATGAATAAGTTTGTCCTTGTGGCGTTCTACAAGTCACTTGAATGCTATGATAGTTTCTTTTGCTTGAAGCGTAGGGAATTGACATTTCCATGCATTCCTTTTAAAAACCAAATGTAGTTAGATTCCACTTTTCCCAATCCTCAATTCTTGTACAAACCAAGTTTTCAATGTGAACGGTATAAGGGTTGGTCACTGAACGAGTTACTTAAATAATTATATCATTTTATATAAATCAGATAAATAAAAACAGTACCATATGTATTTTAATCTTTCGGCTTATATTATGCCACTTCAATTGTGATCATGAGCGGCATAATCTTTGGATTGTTTTAAAGAGAAGAGAAGTATAAATAGGCTTGTTCGCCCACTCATAGCTCAAATTCTTCTTCTTCGTTTTTTTTAAAGCCATGCATGGCTCAAGTTATCTCACACAAGAAACCAAAATAAGAGTATATGGTACAAAAGAGATGCAATTTATTTTATTTATTTAATTTTTTTTTTTTTTTTGCGGGTAAAAAAAAAAAAAAAAAAAAAAAAAAAAAACGATAGACGCAAATTGTATGGTATCATTAATAATGTATTTCTGAGCTAAAATTTTGGTAAATTAAAGAAATTTAACTTGTTAGAGTTTGCTCCGGCTTTGTAACAATATATATCATATATGTAGCTAGAAAGTTCATGATGACGTGATGATCTCACTAATTTCCTAAAGATTAGTAGAATTATGACTTAGATTCACTAACATTAATAACAAAAGCATAAGCAAACTGGAAAAAAAAAAAAAATGCCATTTAGATAATTTATAATGCTTTAGTTTGAGTTCACTAGGACAACAAAAACCTTAATTATGGTATTGATATTCCTTATAGAGAAAACAACAATCTTAAATATGGAAATCAATATATATAAGTTAAACATAAACATAGTTGAATAATACTAAGGTTATTAACTCTAATTTTAACTTTTCTACTAATTAATCTGAGTTTTTTTTTTTTTGGCTGGTGTGTGTTTAAAAGATTACCACATCAATAAATTGCACCTAATATAACCTACAGTATTATCCAACATAGATTATTGCATTCTTTAAAGTTTGTTGATCTTACAGTTAAAGTTAGGTTGTTTTCATGCTCAAGAATTCTGCTATCGAGATAGTGGCACCCATGAGAATGAGACATCCACAATTTTTTATATGCAAACATAGGTACTACCGAATATATGTACACGTATATAGTTTTTTATTTTCTTTTTTAAATCTCTTTCCAGAAGAGATTAATTATTCTTTACACGAGTTATATATGTATATAGTGCCATTTTGAAGTCTATAGTTTAGATTTTACAAGCCGTTAAATGTACTTAGACCAGATTATTTTTATGCTGAAATGATTGATCAGATCGGATATTCATTACAACAACTATGCAATAATATCAAAGTCCAATGTATCAATTGGAGAAAGAATATTAACTGCTGTTTAATGATTGCATAATGCGTATTATATTTAGCTTTACTGGAAATCATACGCGATTACTTCATACTTTATAATTGATTAGATTATTATACTCAAAAGGACCCTTGTCATTTTTGCAGTTAGTCGAAGTCCAACGAGATTATGCGGATATGCCACTATCTTGGCCACCAATACCTAATCACTCGATTTTGATTGTGCTGAATCAATTATTGTTTTTTCCTTTTTTTAAATGACAGCAATTAAGCCAAAAAAAAAAAAAAAAAAAAAAAACAAACAAACAAACAAAAAAACAAAAAAACCAAAGAAAAAGGAAAGCTTCAGAGAAGCTGGAGAATAAGGCCAACAATTTCCAACCTAAAATGACATTAAACAAATGAGTTTGGTCGGCCTATTTAATTTTCGTGACAATTTCAGATAGATGTGTAAACTACAAATACTAAACGGGTTGGTTTTAAATGTCGATAAGCTATAACAATATGATTGATTTGTCAAACCAAATTAGATTCCAACTAATTATCCACTTGTTTAACTTATAAGAGTTGTGCTTTTGGTCCTAAGATAGTCTTTAAGAAAAAGTAGTCTCAAAAGTCCATTTCTCATATCTCATAATCGAGATGTACAACTATGAGTAAGAGATATTCTTATGCAATTTAGCACAACCACAAGCGAGAAGGATTTTTAAACGTTTCAACATTCTCATTTATTCCTCCTTTTCTTCAACATAACGGCCATTTGCATCTGATCGGTTGAATACTTCTAGGTTGCCAAACCTGATAATAGTACATTGACTCCATCTTGAATTTCATGAAAATTTTATATTTTTCAGCGTAACTTTTCGGACATAGTCGAAATCGTGTTCTTCTAGAAACTTCTAACATGTTTCTGTGAAATTGACACATTATATTCCGACTATATCTAGGCAGCATGAAAGAGTTTATTATACCTTAGAGAATGGAGAGTTGTAAGACAACATGGTAATGTTTAACATGTGAATATCAATCATAAATTATACAATATGATAATTGAAGAATAATTACATTTTAAGCATAAATTATACAACATGCTGCTAGTGACAGGTGTCGTCGTACAATTGATGAGCATATGAATTATCATGACCTCCGGTGGTCGTGATAAAAGAATCACCCTTCTGCCATGAATGCATGTAGATTAAGCTGATTTTGGTTGTTAAGAGCTTGTATTAGGTCTAGATTATTGGCTTCTTCAGTTTACACACATTAGGCTTGATGTGGGGAATCTAAATCCAGTTGACAACTCTATATAAAAGATGATTTTGAAAAATACTAGTCCCGTTTAATTCTCTTATTTGAGTTTTTAATTCGAGTTGAGATTATGAGAACTTTTTACTGTAATAGAAAAGTTAAATATGTGATTATTTCTGAAAGCCTTTTACTGTACTCGAATTCTAAATTTAAATTGATAAAATGTACGGAACCGTAATCTCCAAAAGGTTGTTTTCACATACAATTCCTTCTTTCTTTCTTTCTTTCTTTCTTTCTTTCTTTCTTTCTTTCTTTCTTTCTTTCTTTTTTTTTTTTTTTTTTTTTTTTTTTTTTTTTTGCCTCTCTATATATATACACACACACGCACGGCACAAACACACACACCCACAGACAGAGCCCAACCATTCCAAATACGAATAGATATCTGCCACACTTTGGCTTTGACAGATCCTTGAAGAATGCCATCTAGTCCAGTTTTCTTTTTATCCAAGACACCCTTTTTCAAAACCAACCACATGATCCACATCCAGTTTTTATTGTACTTTAAGCCCCTCCTATCAAGGCCTTATTCTTATTCAGCTTCTTCATATTAAGAGAAATCTCAAGGACTCAAAATGTTCAGATGACGAGCAATTTCAGAAAACTTGCAAAGACAGAGACCCGAGAAATTTTTCCAAAGAGGTAGCATGGATCCCAGGTTTCTGGAGAAGAAAACAGTATTCTCAAAATGAACCGACGAGATCTAAATCTTAAACCACGTGATTGAAAATATACTCGCACGGAATACATTAGAAATAGGAAGAAGAAATCAGCCATTGCCGCTTTTCCATTGAACTTGTCGCCGGAAATTTCTCCATTTTTATAAATGGGAAAAGACAGTATCTGCACAGAACTCACGAGAGGAAGAAAGCTGCCAAAACTAGAGAGATGACTCGAACAATATGCACAACTCTTCAATCATTTACAAGTAGCTGGTTCCTCTACCAACTGAGAATCAGAAGCATTTTGGCTTTACCCCCACCCCAGTATCATTTTTACAGTAAAGAATATAAAAGAATGCACCAGAAAGGGCTATATGAAGTCCAAAGTTGTATTTGTATCGTACCCATTATTGCCGTTTAGCTAATTGCTTCTTCAATCCCCTGAGAATCTTTCCAAACCACACGAAGTTCATTATAGCTAGAACTGATGGCACCACCATGACCAAGAGATATCCAAATATGTGCATTTGGATAACCTGCCAAACCCAATAAAATTCACAAACTGGTGTGACAAAAGCATTTGAACAATTTTGGAGTTGTCACATTACAATTCATAGTGGAAAAAAAAAAAACAAAAAAAAAAAAAAAAAAAACTTGACAAATTACGACTGGATTATCGTGTTTGCAACTAAGGATGTTCAACGGTGTCAAGAAAACATAATAAGAGTCGATATCGTTTGAAATAATGTTATGATAGAAGTGTTGCATCCAGGCCAAGTTATGCCAATAATTAAGCAACAGTTATTAGCTAGCAAAAAAATGGAAATTAAAAAATAAAAATAAAAAAAATAATAAAAAACTATTTGTGATTTTTAAATTTAAGAGATGGAATTACAATAAAGGAGGAGGTTTTTTCTTCCATTCTAAAAGACAAAATTAACTTAGAATTGTAAACTTTTCCAACGTGACAAAGAAAATCTAATGACTAAAATAGACGTGAAATCAGTTGATCACTAGATGCCAAAGAAAAGTAGAACACAGAATGTTCTCCTGTAAAAACTGCAAAATGTTGACGGAAATCAAAATTTGTTATTATTTTTTTTTTTTTTTTTTTTTTTGTGAATATTATAACCACTGAAAAGAATTATGTTCAAACATAGCATCACACCAAGAGAATAAAGATAAAGAAAAGGATTATTTAAGATCATAAGACCCCTAAAACCACTGGAACTCAAAACTTAAATGGTAACTAATTACCTGATCGTAATGCAAGTAAACATGGTAAAACATATAGCCAAACAGCAGTATTCTAGCTACCTGCATACCAGAAGTTCCATCAGCAATATTTTCTTCCTCTTTTTTTAATACAGAAAAAGTAGTAAACAACAACAAAATAAATAAACAAATAAATTAATAAAATCTTGTCATCTTGAAAGACAATGGTAGAGATGCTCGTGGTGCTAGCTTTATATCGCTTGGGAAAGCTTGAGACAGCTTTTCATAGATCTTGAGTAACCAACCACCATATTAAGTGCAAATTTGGTATTGCACTAGCTGCTAATCCAAGGAATTTTCAACTCACCAGCCATGCAAAAAAAATCACAACACCGTTGACGAGATATGCGATCGACCTCTTCATACCACCAGTATCAAGATACCTTCATTAAAACCAAAAGCCATATCAAATTGCGGAAGTTCAAAATTAAATACAATGTATCATGGAATTACCATCTTATATTGATCTCTGGAGTAGTAATTTCAGAGATGAGAATCATGTATGTATAAAGTTGCCCTTCTCCTGAAAACATGGAATACCACACTGCAATTCCAGAAAGAGAGTGATGGATAACCTGAATGTGAAAATCGCCATATTAGGAATTTGTATCATTGCATTTAACATGGAAACTATTTTCTTATTTCTTTTATAGACGTGCATATGTTGCCTTGATATTTGATTTAGTTAACGACAAATCTACATGCAATTTTGTGCTTTTCTTTTCGTGCCTCAAACATTCCACAAGACCTCTGCCGTTTTTTATCCATATTTGAGGAGGATCACAACTGCCTTCAAAGTCAAACTCAGAAAATGCGTGGTCAGAAGACGCAAAAGGTTTTTATCCTATGTGAAGAAGTAGGTGAGCTAGAATCACAATATTTGGACCCAAAAGCTTCTTTGTGCTCTTGTTTTTTTGGGGAAAAAAAAAGTTGTGCTTAAGCATTACAACTAAGTACAAAAGCAAAGAAATGCACTGGCAAATAACACATTTTAAATGAGAGAAATCTTTATGTTGATTCCCACTAATTTAAGCTTGATTAGCTCCTTTTGTGGAGGAGACTTACATACTCTACTCCACCTAAAGAGGGGTACAGCCATAAGATCATTCCAAGATCAGCAATGAAGTATCCAACAGAGACCTGTCAGAAACCATCTAGTTCAATAAATATTCACATAAGAACCAAAGAACGAGTTGTAAATGTAAATATTCTCCATACAGTTAAAGGGAAATACACAGGTGAGAGATGTATACCCACAGGAACGGGTACCACGACCAACGGCAATAAAGATATGCAAAACAAAACTTCATAAAATGCACTTACAACCCAATCAAACCATGTGATATATACAGTATGTTACCGAACTGAGGAGTTTTATTTTTGTAGCACGCACGACATTTAGGTATATTGAACGTTTTAGTTTTTACCCTTCTAATCATTCAGTTAATTTGAAATCAAGTAACACTTGCTCTAAAACCATATTAGATAACAAATTCTCCAAAAAGCTTTCTGGAGGTCCATCAATACTGGAGTTTATTTTCTAACACTGCATCCTATCTGGATTATAACTTTGAACGTCCCATTGGATGAAATATTGCAGTAAAATCACAGCTCACATACTGAAAAGAAGCAAGAAAACAGTTTGTTATGTCTTAAGTGTCAACGATTACAGAGACCATGGCAGTATTCAAAAAAATAAAATATAGCATATCTAGCTGTATAAGAGTGAAGTTAGCAATTACTGTTCTAAATTTAATCTTACAGGGTTAAAGTCTTTAAGCCATTAACAAGTTTGCAGCATGATCACACTGACGTACAGAAAACAAAAGATGAGCCACGTAAGCTTAATCAATTATGTCAAAGGAAATCATGTTATAGACAATATTTATAAGGGAATTTAAATTTATTCCATACTTGATACAGTGAAATAACCATAAAACTCAATAATCATGCATGCATCAACAACCATCCAAGTCATTTTAACTATACGCAAAACAAATTTACCAATAACAACTGGAAAAAAAAAATAATAAAGTAATTATTATGGCAAGATACTGACAAATTAGAAAGTAATATTACCCCTAATGCAAAATTAGACAGTGGTGAACTTCGAAATGTGATAAAGCCAGCAAGCCGCTTGTCAGAGAAAAGATCTGACCAGAACACAAAGTACAAGGACGTAATTGTGATGAAAATGGCATGAATAGTGGAGATACCTCTGCCAAAATAGAACACTGAATTAGTAAGTCTATATTAATAAATCAAGGATAGACAATATATTTGTTGCAGAAATGACAAGAGGGAACAGAAACCCACCGATTGTTCCACTCAATTTGTTGGATTTTTGTAAGAGTGGCATAGTTCTTGATATAAAAGTTACTGAGTAACTGGGTTAGATCATAAACCTGTAGTCTAGGATAAGTTAGTATGTTTACAGAAACCAGGAAACCAATATGATCTTTCAAACAACTCGAGAACTGATTTTTTGAATAAAGAACACAACACAAATTGACATGGAAACAAAAGAAACCAGCCACATTTTACATAGAAGTCCCATATCTAACTGAATTACTAAGTGTCAAGATAATAAGTAAATGAAATACCAATTTGCAGAAAAATATGCCAGCAAGAATGGAAATGTATGGTACAAAGGGATCTGCTAGTAAGTAGTTTTTGACCAACACCCCAGCCTGATTTTGGTAAGACTTGATAGCCATAACTGTGTCATCTGAGATTGCCATCATGAAAATATTCCTTGGATCTCACGTTTAGCCAACAGATCTTATTTCCCTTCTGTAATTTCTTTTACATTTACTCGCTCTGCATTTTCCACAAGTATCTTCTCTTCAACAAGCATATACAAAAATATTAGCATAAAGAACAGAAATACCACGAAGATAGAGATGGATGTCACTACCACAACAGAATGTGATTATTATGTTTCTTTTGTTTTTTCTTAAACAGGTTTTTGTTAGCAGCATTGAGAAATCCAAAATTCTTATCTGCATAATAAATAAACAACCTATAATGACTATTCTATTACACCCTGTGAAGAACTTCAAGAATGCTGGTTCAAGAATCCAATTAGTTTAGGCTAATTCTGTGCTTAATGTGGAAAACAGACAAGGCAGTAGAAAGAAAACTTCCATTCACAATTCTTGTTTGTTCATTGGAATTTCTAATGGTCAATATGAAAACTTTGTTTGTTGCGAGAGAAGTTGATTTTCATTTTTCAGTAAATAACAAAGAAGTACTAGTAACAACAAAATACCGATACTGCAAAAAGCTGTGTAGCTTATGGAGGAACGTTAGTTATAGGACCAAAGGAGAACAGAACATTTGCTTTAATTGACTAACAAATAAACTTCTTATATTTTTCATTGACAAGACAAACTAAAAGCTTTAAGTACCCCACCCAACCTCCTAATCCAGTCCGTTGCAACCAAGAACAATGACCGTCAGCATTCGTTTATCCTACAGTAAATCATGGATATGTACTGCTTCATTTGTCCCTCATTATTATTGTTAACTTCATGAAAATAATAAATTAAGCACTACGAAGCACCAGAGATATTCTCTGAGAAAAATATTCTCCATTTCACACGTTCGTCCAGTCAGTTCCAAGAACTCTTATGGGCGCTTTAAAAAATTCAAACTTCTTTCTGCATGATTATTGAAACAACAATAAGTATATTCTAGAAAGTTTATACCATTCATATTGTATATGACGCCCCATTTTTAGATTTCTAAGTTCTGTTACAAGGATTTTTAAAAAGCTTATGAGGGGATTCTTGTGGGCAGGCCAAAGTGAAGGTAATGTGGATAATTTAGTGCGTTGGAACTTGCTTGTTAGAAGAAGAGTTAAAGGTGGTTCAGGGATAGGTAACTTGAGAATGAAAAATGTTGCTCTTGAGAAAATGGCTGTAAATATTCCCTCTAGAAGAAAATTATTTGTGGGGTATGGTCATTCGAAGTAAATATGGGTTACATCCTACTTGTTGGGAATCAAATGTAATGAATGACTAAAGGCTTATTTAGGAACACCGGGAAATTTATTTCCCAAGGGACTGAATCTTTCCTCAAGTTTTTTTTTTTTTTTTTTGAAAAAAAAAAAATTGGGGGGCGGGGGAGTAGGATTGGGCTATGAAATCGTTTTCAAAAGATTTCTAGCAGGTGAAAAGTCATTGGCTCTTGCTCATCCTAAACCATACCAGTTGACTTCTGTTCAAAGCTCCCATTAAAGAGACTTCCTTTGTTTCTTCCAATAACGAGATTACTAGGATCTTTCAGGTTAGAAGGAACCTAAATGATACAGAAACTCTGGACATGATTTCATTGTTGTCTAGCTTCAATAAACGAGGGTCTTGCAACCCTTTCGGATTCTGTTGTAAATCACTTCCTGTTTACTCATTGGCAAAACTAATTGCTCCAAATTCAAGCCCTTTTACTTTGTTCTGAAATCTATTGCTCCTTATACAATTAAAGTGCTTTAGTTTGTGTTTCATATGAAGATTGACACCTAGGATATGATCCAGAGGAAGAATCCACATTTGGTTATCTGTTCTTCTTGATCTGTGAAGTGCAAAGAATGGTGAAATCCATCGCTCATTTTCACCTACACTATAAAGTATCTTGGAGTTTACGGGTTACTTTGTTAAGGGAGTCAGGATTTCAGTGGGGTTTTCCTAAGCAGTGTAGCTGTGTGCTGGTGAAAAGGCCATATATTAAGATCGCCACGAGTATTTGGAGAAGTATGGCAATGGCTCTACTGCGGGAGAGGAATGGGATAGAATTTATGAAGAAAACCAGATGGAGTAAATTTCTAACTTTGGAAGAAATAAATACATGTCTTCCTTGGGCTTTTCTGATAATCTCTAAAGACTCTCATTTTCCTGTAATTGTTTTGAATTTTTTTGTTTACTTGTTTTCTTTAGAGGATACCTCATCCTTCAAAAAAAAAAAAAAAAAAAAAAAAAAAAAAAAAAAAAGAGTTGTATGTCACACCTGATACATAATTTGATTACGTTAATAATGATCTAGACAAGGAAACTTTCACTTAAAGTTCTTACACAAAGATACAAAGCCGGAGAATAAAATTAAAAAGAAATAAATTATATAAAATATAAAAAAAAAAAAAAAGCTCAGAGAAATTCAAACAACTTTCATTACTTTCATTTTCCTTAAAATTTGATTCAACAACTTTACCAGGCAACAGATGCTTCTAACCAAGAAAACGACACAGCCAAGAGATTTATAACCAATAAATTTAAAACGCAAAACTGCACCAGAAAATTCATGGTTGTTCCATTTAACACAAAAAAAAAAAAAAAAAAAAAAAAAAAAAACAAACAAACAAAAACAAAAACAAAAAACAAAAAACAAAAAACAAAAAAACAAAACAAAACAAAACAAAAAAACAAAAACAAAACATAGAAACCAGATTTAAACCCATAAAACAGAAGATCGAACTAAAGTAATCAGATGGGCATTATTAGAATAAGATGTAGAAGTAGAACCAACTATTGGATATGCAATGAACAGTAGATTTGATATTTCTTCATTGCTTAAAAAAAAAAAAAAAAAAAAAAGGAGTTGCCACAAAATGGAGTCCGAAGAGCTTACCATAAACACAGAAGTCCACGAAAGGGAAAATAGAATCGCAGGTAAGTTAGCGCATTCAATTTGAGTGATTTGTTTTGCCTGCATTTGTGTGTCAAACTGAAGAAATGTAAGAAGTATGAGAATGAATGAAGAAAGAGAAACGAAAAGGGGAAAAGGGTAGTGGCGATGATGGGGATCTGATTGGGCACACGTATGATGTTTTCATTGGGTGGATTTGTTGAGGGTCCCACAAGAGTTGTTGCTCCTTCTGGTTGTTACTACTACTACTAGTTGGTGAATGGTGTGTGTTTTAATGCTGGTTTGATATATTAGAATTATTTTTTATAAAAAAATATTATAATAATTTATAAATTATAATTTAAATTAAAAAATAAATTTTTTAACTAAATAGGCTCTTAGTCGCGTGTGAATTGAATTGCATGTTACATTTTTTAATAAAAAAAGAGAAAAAAAAAAAACAAGAAACGAATTTCATGTTCATTTCTTATCCATCTAATCACATGGGAAAGCAAGGATAAGGAATCAAATCACAAACATTTTAAGTAGTTTGGCCCTTTTTTTTTTTTTTTTTTTTTTTTTTTTCGCTGGAAATTGGCCCATTTATTATTTATCCCATGATAACAAGGGAGATAATTGTGCTCTAAACCACTTTTGAGAGTAGACAATTGGTTTGTACTAGTTTTTATTTTCCCATTGATACACACCATTTTAAGAAGTCCTAGTGTCAATATCATGTGTTCATTTAACTTATCTAATCTAGGGTTTTGCCAAACACCGCCAAAGACTAATTAAGGCGGCGGTGGCACCAATATGGGCTGAGAACATCACAAATGGAGGATAGCTGACAATCGGCGATGAGATCTTGTGCACGTCAACACAACATAACATGGATAGTAAGCTCAATGAGGTTAATCGAACTTTGTGAAGCTCCACCGCCAAAGAGATTTGGCTACCGCAACACTACACATGGAGATCTAGCCAGCATGGCCTCCACATGGATAAGCTCCTAGTTCTATTGTCTATTAGGAATTAAATCCTCCACCAACCAATCGCTCGTTTCCTCGGTCATTGAAGTGATTTATGCTAGAAAATGTGTAGTCTAAGAATCCACGGGTCTATAAAAATATGTACCATACGTCTCGACCCAACATGCCTACGTAGTCCACCAATAAGTAACTCCTGACTCCGAGATGTTTTAGTTAAAAATAATAATTTGGTTGATTATGAGAAAAATGATCTATCAAAAATTCCTCTCTAATCATCGGAGACCTTTGACCTTTTTTTTAGTTACAAATAAAAAATAATAATCTAATAGACTATTAAAAATTATCTACCAGATTATTTGCCTTTTTCTAGGCAGGTTGAGGTTTTGAAAGAAAAATGCGAGGTTATGAGTACCTTGTTTTAAAAAATCTATACTTTCTTGTTTATTTATAAAAATATTAAATATCACATATGTAAAGACAATTATACCCTCATATAATGCAAAAAAAAAAAAAAAAAAAAAAAAAGAACCTAATAGGCAAGAAAATGGAAATAGATACAGTAAAATCAGGAATTGAAACAAAAGTCGACACCAAAAATATTTAAATGAAATCAACATTTAAAGAAATATTGTCCTTTTAAACAAAAGGAAAATTTCTTTAATGAAAAAAAAAAAAAAACAGGAAAGGCACATTTCTTTAAAATTTTAAATATGGGAAAGGTGAATGAGAAGTCAACTACAGTAAATTCATTAATGATATTTATCAGTATAAAAGGTTTCTTTATATAAGCATATATATATATATATATATATATATATATATATATAAAGAGTCTTAAATACATATTAGTTTGTATACAAGCATGTATGCTAGTTTGTATATGCTAAGTAGCTGGTATGAAAATAAGACAAGAAAAAGTCTAGCTAAGTAGTTTGTAAAGTTACGGTTTATAATCAGATAGGTTATGAATAAATTTGTTAAGTTATGATTTATAATCAGATAAATTATGAACAATAACTTGTCAAATTATGGTTCATAACCAGACAAGTTAAGGATGAAAATAGTAATTTGGCTTAGTTATTAACTTATGTAAATTATTAGCTTATTAATTTTAATTCATCTCAAATCTTGACCTATTTTCTTATTTTCTCTTAATTTTAATTCATCTCAAATTTTTACTTTTTTTTTTTGTTTCTCTCTAAAAAGGAGAAAACAGACGTGTAGCATTTCACTGATAAACACTAGCGGCAACAAAAAAAAAAAAAATTCTAGAGTGATGTATTAATATTTTTATACCTCGTTAATGGAAATACAAGACAAAATATTAATCCTAATAACTCATGGAGTAAAGAATTTCTGGCTTTTTTTCTTTTCTTTTCTTTTCTTTATGCAATGCTTTCACTCAGTATTTTTTTTTTTTTTTTTTCTCATGCTGGGTCTTGAAAAGGCGTTCATTTGGAGCAAAGGAGATGATGACATTTTCATAAATAAAAGGTGTATGTACAAAGTAACACAATGGGGTAATGCGAATTAAATCTGAGGGTGGTGCTCTTGTAAATAAATGGGAAAAAGATGGTTATTATTAACTGAATTTAGGTTGAGAAAATTTAGGCAACCTTCATTTCACTAATTTAAATTTTCAATTTCAATTTCAATTTTATTATAATTAAAAACTTTCATAAAAATTCACATCTAACTTTTTCTGCTACAATAAAAAATTCTTACATAAAATCACATCTTAATTTAAATTTAAAACTCAAATCTGTAAACTAAACGAGGCCTTAATTTACGCTTGTCAATGATAATAAGATAGTATCTAAAGAGAGTGTAAAATAATGTCTGTATTTAACCCTCCTCATATATATATATATATATATATATATATATATATATAAATAAACTATCTACTCATTAAAAACACAAAAAGAAAGAAGACAACCTAAAAAGCTCTGCAACCATGACAAAAAAAAAAAAAAAAAAAAAGAAAAGTTAATACCCCAAACCCAATATTGACTCCTGAAAAATATGTATCAAAAGAATACTCATTTTCACAAAAATAATGATAATACCATAACGAAAAGGAAAAACAAAGCAATAATCAATATCATTCATAAAAAAATCGTTAAAAAAACATTACAATAAAGAAAAAAAATATGATCAGAGAATAATGAAGTAAAAATTTTAATAAAGAAAAAACAAAAAACCTAACTAAAAAATATGTATAAAAAGAATAAATTTTTTCACAAAAATAATGATTAAAAGATACTGAAATTGAAAAGCAAAACAATAAGTAATGCCATTCACGAAAAATTAACAAAAAAAAAAAACATTATAATAAAGAAGAAACACGATCAAACCATAATGAAGAAAAACTTCTAAAAAAGAAGAAACATAAAACCTTACAAGAAAATATGAACATAAAAAGAAAATATTTTCTTTAAAAAAATGATCAGGCAATAAAAAAGATTTAAGGGCTCGTTCATTTTAATAATTCGGGTTTTCAGTTTTAAATTTTACAGTTAAAAGTTATTAAAAAATATCACATCTAACTTTTTTTGTTACAGTTAAAAACTTTAAAAAATATCGCATCTCAACTTGAATCTGCAAAGTGAATAAAACCAAGAGAGTGCAAGCTATAATTAACCTAAAGATTTATTAGTGGTGTGATTTCGGCTTCATTTGCTGCATGAAGAACCCCAAAAAAAAAAAAAAAAAAAAAAAAAAAAAACGTTTTTTTTTTGTCTGATTTTTTTTTTTTTTTTTTTTTTTTTTATAATTATAAGTGGTTCATAAATGTGTTTTTTATCCCTTATAATTTGCGTACCGTTTGAGATTTGGTGAGCAAGGATGAGAATAGGAATACCAGAGTACGAATCCCTGCTGATATAGAATGTATTCGAGATGAAATTTGGATGATTAATCAACCATTACAACATGAAATGAAACTTTATTATGAAATCAAAGAGACAAAAAAAAAAAAAAAAATTAGGACAACTTTTCGTTCAAATTTGAGGATTAATTTTAAGAAAGGATACCCATTTAGTTCGTTGATTCGAGTTTTTAATTTGAATTGAGATGTAATTTTATGTGAGAGTTTTTACTATAATAAAAAAATTAGATGTGACTATTTTTAAAAAAAATTTATTGTAATAAAATTTAAATTTTAAACTCAAATCGATAAAATTAAGTGAACGTAGGATTCTAGATATTACCTTCCTCAATAATTGAAGCATGTGATTGACTTGCTGAAGTCTCCAGACTCAGAGGCTAAAGGAGTTCTACCATATGAAAATCCAATACCAACTGGTGACTCAATGAATATTATATTAAAGATCTGCCATTTAATTATCATAACGTAGTCCACAGTCATCATCAAATCAGACACAAAAAAAAAAAAAAAAAAAAAAAAAAAAATAATTAACCATATATGGAACATGCCTAAAATATTTCATAAAAGTAATTTTTTTTTTAAATATACCTTATAAAATTCAAATCGACATTTTCATAATATTGTAAAATAGTCGATATTTTTTAAAATATGAAAATGCATTTTATGTAATTATACCACTTTTTTATTTTTCTTTTCGTTGTGTCGTTCAGAGACTAGTAGCGGTGTCGTTTAACCTTTGGGGCTACTAGAGCATCTGATTCCAAAAAGTTCTCTCATTTCCCTTTCTCACTTCTCCCTCTCTCTCTCTCTCTCCAGCGTCGCCGCCCCTCCACCGCCCCCGCTTTCTTACGCCGAATCTCAGGTTATCTCTCTCTCTCTCTCTCTCTCTCTCTATATATATATATATATATATATGTGTGTGTTTTGCGTTGTGTAAGACTTTTGGTCTTTTTTTTGTTTGTTCAAAAAAACAGAGCCGTGAGTTTTTAGTTTAATTGTGAGTAGCAGTTTCAGAGCTCAAGTAGCTTAATAGGACACTCGAGAAATTTGAGCATTTCATTTTTTACTGGTTTGTATTGATTTTTGATTTGGCTCATTCTGGAATCGTAATGTGCTTGCCAAGTATAAAAAAATGCAATGGTAGGTTCTAATTTGCTCATTTCTGATTATTAGTGCATCAATGTATTAGTTTTGCTCTTTGACTCGGTTTCTTTTCTGTGTTTTCAATTCTTTTCTTTCAGGATAAATTACAGAAAAAGGGCACAAATTTTTCCAGAGAGTCCAAATTGTTTTTCTTAAACGCATAGAGCGAGAACCTAAGGTGCTTTTTCACTTCACAAAAAATATTACCTTTGCCAGGTAATACCTCATTTGAAAGCCCTCTTGGAATTGTCTCTTTTTCAGCTTCAATTCAGCTATAAGATCGGAAAACACGAATAGCCCGCAAAATTTCTAGACAGAGAAAGCCAATCCAAAGCTCAGATTTCGACCCTTCTTTCTTTGCTTCTGAGCAATCTACTCCTCTGGGATAATACTTGGACTTAAGTCACTCAAGTATAAGATTTTAATTCATTTGTTATGTATTTTGGTTTTGTTTAGTCCTCTTTGTAATGTTAATTGCCAGAATCTATAAAAGGGTATCCAAATTCTCTGGTATGATTTCCCAACTCAACCAAATCCCTCTTTTTTCTCCTGTTTTGTATGAAAGAGCTAATTATTTTCAAAACCCGTCTTTTATTTCGCTTAGGTTTCTAAGCGTTCGTAGTTCTAGCCTTGCCCATAACGCCGATGTCTCTAGGGTGTCTCGGGTTACCAGAACTGAAGCTCAAGAAGCGCTTTTTGATTACCTGCACTGTACAAGGAACTTCAACTTCATGGACGCTGAGCATATAAGCAAGAACTGCCCTAATTTTGTTCAGAATCTGCTCTCTGAAATCGATACCGAGAAAGACATTCCTAGGGAATTAACTAGGTTTTTTCATTACCATCCCATTAATGAGTTTGAACCCTTCTTTGAGAGCTTGGGTCTGAGACCATCAGAGCTTCCCTCGCTTCTCCCTCGAGACTCGATGTTTTTGAGTGAAAATTCTTCTATGCTTCAGAACTTCCATGTCTTGTGCGATTATGGAATTCCACGCAGTAAGATCGGAAGAATGTATAAGGAAGCAAAAGGATTTTTGGATATGACAAAGGAGTGATGTCTTTGAAACTTCGGGCTTATGAAAAATTGGGTTTGAGCAGACCTACTGTGATTAAACTTGTTAGCTGCTATCCACTGCTTTTGGTTGGTGGTGTTAACTCTGAATTTGTTAAGGTTCTTCAAAAGTTGCGGGAATTAGGGATTGAAAATGATTGGTTTAGGGGGTATATAACTAGTAGCAATACTTGCAACTGGAAGAGAATGACTGATACAATGGATTTTCTTCAAGATGTGGGTTTTAGGGAGGAGCAGATGCGCAGTTTGTTAAAAACAAATCCTTCATTGTTGCTTGAAGGTTCTGGGAAGAGGGTGTATGCCTTGTTTGGCAGGTTACTCAAGTTGGGTCTCGAGATGAATGAGGTCTGCTTCATGTTTAAGCAAAATCCAAAAATATTGTCGAGAACGTGTTCGCAGAATCTTTTGCAGGCAGTCGATTTTCTTTTTGGTATTGGAATGCCTATAGAAGATATTGCTGATATTGTGAGTAAGCATGTCGGATTCTTGGGTTCTTCTACTCTTAAAGGACCCAAAACTGTTTGTAAAGAGTTGAAAGTTCGTCGAGATCACCTATGCCGGATTATAAAAGAAGACCCTCTAGAGGTGTTGTCGTTGGCTTCAAAATTGAAAAATAAGAGCAGTGAACAAATATCATGCCCAAGTCCGAGTAAACATCTAGAGAAATCATCATTCTTGGTGAGATTGGGGTATGTTGAAAACTCAGATGAGATGACAAAAGCTTTGAAAAAATTCAGGGGTAGGGGAGACCAGTTACAAGAAAGATTTGATTGCCTGGTACAAGCCGGTTTGGACTGTAATGTTGTGGCGGACATAATTAAACGCGCTCCTATGGTTCTGAACCAGAGCAAAGATGTGATTGAAAAGAAGATTGATTGCTTGACAAAGTATTTAGGTTATCCCCTGGAATCTGTGGTTGCATTTCCAACATATTTATGCTACGATATGGAGCGGATTAACCTTAGATTCTCTATGTATGCGCTGCTGAGGGAGAAAGGTGCAGCCAAGCCTATGTTGAAATTGAGCACTCTCCTTGCGTGTTCGGATTCACGATTTGTTAAATATTTTGTGGATGTTCATCCTGAAGGTCCAGCTATGTGGGAAACCCTGAAAAGTTCATCAGTGTCAAGCTAAGAATAATGAAAAACGCTTGAGAGCACTGCTACTAATAGACGTAGGCCCTGTATGTGGTATCACCTTCTATTAGTGTGTGAGGCTCAGCACGCGCCCTATCATTATTCAAGAATAATTGTCCTTCTGTCCAATAAAATATTAATCTACATGCTTTGATAATTTCGTGTTAGTTTTTATCAATAGAACGTTACTTTAAGTTTTTTTTTTTTTTTTTTTTTTTTTTTTTGGATAAGCCATTACTTTTTAGTTTGACTTAACTTGAGTTCAACACAGTCTTATCCTTGTTTGGATAAAATATTCTTATTTCTGATGCTTGTTTGGCATGACAGCTGGATGTATCACTTATCCTTTGTTCGTCAGCGGGTTGTGTATCTGAAGTTTATTTGAAGACACTTCAGGATCTGTAAACGAGATTGAATTGCCAGGTGATACCTGGAAAAATATGCTTGCTTTTTTATGCTCAGTTGTTTCATTGCAAAACTTGTACGCTATAACATTTAGTATTAACTGGACAAAATTTTGGATAAATATTGAGCAAAAGAACTGGATAAATTGGGATTTATGCAAATTAACCCGGAGAAAAAAGATAAAAATAAAATAAAGAAGAAGAAGAAGAATGGTGATATTTCCGGTGGATACCGGCTAGAAAACTGATTAGAATGGATACCGGCTAGTAGTTTCCGACTAGTTACCGCCCGCACTTGATTGCCAGCCTGTATCACTGTGGTTACTAATCGGTAACCACCAATAAACAGTTGCCGGCTTGTATCAACAATGGATACCGGGTGGTATCCCGACCGATACCAACAGGTATCTTAAAATAATGGGATGACTTGACCATGGCATTTTCTGTAAATATTTTTTTCTTGGGTACAAGTCAATTCCAGGCTCAGATACGCGGTATTCTTGTAAAGTACCCTATAAAATGGGTATCAAATTTATATCCTCCATCGTTTAACTATGAAGTTTTAGAAAATGAGAAAAATACTCCATGTTTTGTCCAGAATTCACGGTCAATTTAACATTGTGTTTGGTAGGGTGAAAAAGAGAGGAAAAAAAAAAATGAATGATTTTTAAGAGGAAAATAGAATTTTAAGTCGTTTGGTAGAGAGAAAATGAGGAAGAAAAATGAAAATCCATAAGGCTTATTTGTTTTTTATCCTTCCAACTTTAGGAAGAAAAGATGAGAAAAAAAGTTTGACAAACAAATAAAGTATAAAATAACAATTTTAACTTTTACCATTTATCATATTTTTATTTGTATTGGGGTTATATTGTAAAAAGGCCTTAAATTTGACACTTTTTTTTCATTGCTCTTTTTCTTCTATCAAACAACACGAGAGAAAATTCTAATTCTACCACTTTACTTCATTCACCTAGGTATTTTACTTCTCTTTCTTTCTTCTTTTCTATCCATCCTACCAAACATAGCATAAGTGTGGCATACGATCTTATGTAGTAGGAAAACATCGAATATATATATATATATAATCGAGGATGAAAAATATCAGTATCAGTAGAAAGATTGGTACTCCAATTTTACAGAAATATATGAGAAAATATCGACATCGGTGGAAATATCAGAAAAATTTATGGAAATGACGGAAATTTTTGTTATAACATATTTTTAATACTTTCTAATAGCATCAATATGAAACAGATACATAAATAAACAAGTTTTACATCTAAAAAAAAAAAAAACTTCATACATATTACATTTCTTAATACCAAATGGAAGTTCTATGAAATTCAAACATAGTCGAGATCAGATCTTGATTCAAACAATATTAATATTATGAACATGCCACATGAGGGTTTTTTGATCCCTTTCCACCGTAATTTTTATGAATTAGAAATTGTGCATTATCCTAATCATTTACCTAAGATGGTGGTGGTATGTTCGGATAAGGATAATTCAAAATTTCATACCTATTATAGTTTCTAAAATTATGATATAGATAATGAACGGTAGGAGTCTCTTAGAAGAGCTGCAATAATTAAAAGCCAAATTCATTAATTGTAAACTCATGAAAAGATTATCTTCATCAGATGTTTGCATTCTTGATATTCCTCGCTTTCCTTGCTCAATGACAAAAGAAATAATGCAAGAAAACATATATTATAAAGCAAATTAAAAAAAAAATTAAATTTCCATTTCCGATATCACCAAAATTTTATTGAAATTTTTTAATATTTTACCCCAATTACTCTATGCAAATTGATATTGATATCTCTACGGATATTTTTCTAATATCTTACTGATATTGATATTATATTGAAAAAAAAAAATTCAAGACCGTCAAAAATCCGAAATTTCAAGCGAAATTTCCGAAATTTGGGCGAAATTTTTGTCCATGTATATAATATATATTTTTTGCTCAAAAAATTTAAGCAAACAGTAACTCATTTTTTGGACCTCATGGCTCGTACTTCTTTCATACTTTGGGCCCCACTCCCATCAATCAATTTGTAGCAAATCACGGTGAATTATATTTAAATTTTGTTTAGTAAGTTTTTAATTTGAGTTGAGATGTGATTTTATATAAGAATTTTTTATTATAATAAAAAAATTAAATGTGATTATTTGTAAGAATTTTTTACTGTAATAAAACTTAAATTTTAAACTCAAATTAACAAAATGAACTAAACAATGGGTATACAATAAATTGTCGCATCCGATATACAAGATAGTTAATTTGATTTACTTGCCTCTGGAAATTTATCAACAAAGAACTATGTCACTTCCATCACCAAGTCAAATCACTCAAGTTAAATAGTAGATTAAATGGCAAAAAAAAAAAAATCAAATTTATATATTTAAATTTCCTGGGAATGTCAGTTCATCATCATTTTCCATCATGGTATAAAATTCAATATGCAAATCAGTAAAACAATCACCAGAATGGAAGCGTCAAAGAATTTTCATTTACCATAGGGGCTACCAAGTGCCGATAAGTATCATCTGTAGGAGATCTTGATACACTGCTAATTTGTCAAAAAGTGGTTAAATACAAGCAAAATTTGCTTCTTTGCTATGATTACACAGACAAAGAAGAGCCAAAACTTACAACAAGCTCCTGGCAGTAAACCTTATTCACTATTCAGAGAAGATTTACAAGCGTTATTACACCTTTCTAGCCTTCTGCTTTACACCGTCTTTTTGAGAAGACGAGGATGACGAGGAGGACAAACCGACGCGGTCAATCTCAGCCTTGTCCTTATTGAATGCTTTCTGGACATCATCCTTAAGCTCCATGAATCTCATCCTTTTGATTTTCTGCTCCTCTGTAGTGCCTGTCTCAAGGTAAAGCATTTCAGGCAGGTCATCCACCATGAACTTGTCCAGCACTTCGGAGCAATGAGGGAAATAGCGTTTACCCATCTCCACTGCCACCATCACAACAAAATCTTTTTTACTTGCCGTACATATATTATTCATACATCGAACCCATCTTAATAACAAGTTCAATGACCATAATAGCAAAATGCTCTCATTGAATAAAAATCTAAATCATAATCATACAAATAAATACAACAAGAACCAGAAATTAAAGACATAGATGCGAAGACCGAAGAGATGGTGCTTTTGATAGTTGACCATGGAATCTATATTAGTAGTGTACACTGTAAATAAGCCTTATGGTTGAGAAACGTAGAGAGATAACCTATACACTTTCTCCATCACCAGTGGTTTTCAATACTTTCTTATTCGGTTCCCCCCTTTTCTTATTATTTTTATTATTATTTTGGAAAAGGAAACAGAAATTACATATTGCCTTTTTCCATGTTAATGATTTGTACTATGTTATCAAATAGCCTCTTTATTCCCTTCTGAATCCTTTAAAATCTGTATCTACTTCAATAGGTTGTTCTTAGATGGGGCAAGAGAACCTAACTCGGAGAGAGAAATGGCTCGGAAATGAAAGAAAGAGGAATAAGGACGGGAATCAAGTATTTGATTAGTGAGTTTTGCTGATAATTTGATTAATGTGTTTATTCACCTATCAGCTTGTAGTGCAGTAGACTGTACACTCTTGCATAATTTGATTTCAAGACAGGAATTACCTGTTTTCATGAGGGCTTCCATCCTAGAAAACAGTCTTTTCTTCTGCACGATGGGGGTTTCGTTTAAATCAACCTCCCTGAAATTTCCACTTGAACTTTTTGATGCAGTAAGCCTAGCAAACTCAGATGTTGTTTCAGCATGGGCAATGTCCATGGCTAGTTTGGCTTCACTAGGAAAGAACAATCGAGCCAATGCCACTGCAAGAGAAAGTACTTTTAGCAGTTCAACAATCGAAGCATAAAGAGCATGTTAAGGAAATAGATACGCATTAAATTAAGGTTTTATAACCCATATCAATCAGAAGAATTAAATGAACGTTTAATTTTTTTTTTTTTTTTTTTTAATTTCAAATGGGACTGCTGTGATTTTTTTTCAAAGGATGAACTTTTTTTTTTTTTTTTTTTTTTTTTTGCTAGTATTATTCAAAGGAAGAACTTTTCTTTTTCGAGTTCACGTGCAGACTATAGAGCACGAATTACATTTTGCTATAGATTTTTGTTTTCATTTGCAGGTTGTTAAATCTAATCCCCTTTAAAAAAAAAAATAAATCTAATTGTTTTAAATGGAAAAAAAAAAAAAAAAAAAAAAAAAAAACTAGCATATTTCAAATTTTTAGAATTCTTTAATAATTTTTAATAATTAATTCAATTTTTCAGTTTAATTAGCTTTTAATATTATAATATCACTGCCACATTAGCAATTCTGTTTGAATTATAGATGGAATTAGACGGAAGAGGCAATTTGAACTGTTTGTTATAATAGATCGAGGGCTGTTTTGAATGGTTTTAAAAAATTAAGAGGCATTTTGAAACAAGATACATATCTAAGAGGACATTTATAAAATTAATCCTAAATTCTAAGGTGAAGCCATAACGAATTCATGGCCCAGAAACGTGAAACGAAAGGATAAAAAAAACAACAAGAAGGTAGCTTTATTTATGTAACGTCTTTCCATGTTCACACGTCAACATCTAGGAGATGGCTACTATTTTACGAGAAAGAGGGCTTTCAGAAACAATATTGAGGACGACTAAATAGCCAGGATAAAAGTAATACCTCTGTTTTCCAGGTTAAGCAGCCTCATGTGCAAGTCATCAGCCATCGTTTGTGAAGATATAGATGCATTCGGGGCCATTGGATTTCTCCTCATTTCCCTTTCTAGAACATCAATGCATATCCGGTCTTTGTTAGTTTCTTGCCCTTGCTCCATTTTTGCATGATAATCCTTTGGCCTTGTCAACCTACGGCAAATACTCACAGCACTTTGACCATCTGATGTCAGATCTGATGCACAAGCTCCTTTGGTCAGAAGCGACACAATAATTGATGGCACCTTTCGCATTGCAGCAATATGAAGCACAGTATAGCCACGAGAATTTTGAAGGTTGACATCAGCCAGACCCAGACCAAGCACCTCAGTTACAACCTTAGGATCACAGTAAGCTGCAGCATAATGAAGGGCATTGGCATCGTCTAATGTTATTTCAGACTCGGTTAAAAGAAGTTTCACCAGTTCAACATCATCTGAGTCTAACGCTTTATGTATTCTCCTAATTCTCTTCTCACGCAAAGGATCTGCAGATTCAGTGTTATCTTTATCGCTGCATGGAGACTTGCGGCGGAGCACTTTAATGTTTTCTGCAACTTCATGTGGAAGTTCCTTCTCAAGAGAGACTATTTCAAGATCTGACCTTGCCACTCTATCTACACATTCAGCAAAGAGCTGGCTCAACTGGCAATGGAATGCAACTCCAAGAATTGGGATAACATCCTCAACAAGGGCTTTTCCAACAAAGTTAAGAAGCCGGCGCTGCAAACAGATAAAGGATAGAAAATTATAATCCTTCATTTGTCTAATAAAAACCCAGATTTAAGTTTACGAGATGGTAAAAGACAATCTGCACATCTCTATCTACTAGCAAATATTAAGTTGAACTCAATAATGAAAAAGAATTAATTTCTATGTTGTACGAAAAGGGCTGAGGTTATAGAGAGAAATAATATCAACGAGGAGGGTACCACAAATTTGAAATGAATATGATGAGGCAAAATGTTAAAGTATTCACATATCACAAAGGCTCAATTACAATATCATGTTCAAGTATATGTGACCAGAATCACATCTATTTTGGACAAGGGAAACAACACTATGAAAATAACTAACTGCTCCCACTATAATATCAAGTTTTGAAATGACACAAATAACTTCTCAACAAGAAGGTATTCTGCCCCTAATCTGCAACCACCCACTTGATTAATGGTATTGTTGTAAAAGATTTAGTCAACTGAACGACTAATCCTTGGACTTGGCATGCTTTGAAAGGTATTAATAACTTCACATTTGGCAAGAGCCAATCTGATTTTAGCTGTTTTCTGCATTTTCAGCAGCGTGGTTTCTTCAGACTTCACAAATTTTGGCCTATAACGTCTGAAATAAGAAAGTGTTCAAAATTAAGTAAAGAAACACACAGACACAAGCAGACCGCCTTTTTAGAACAACATCTCAAAAGTGGAACTTAAAAGACTATCAAAAATCAAATATGTGAGTTTAGAAGCAGAAACAAAAACATCTCCTTTTACAACAATATCTTATCAAAAGCTGGCCGAGTTGTACAACAGAAGTCAAATTATGACTCATGCCACGAATCATATCAACTAGCATGTAACATCTTAGTGTCAATCAATTATCAAAGTAACAAAATCGTTATCATATTATATTACATACACAGAAAAACGGACCTGAAACTGTGAGACCAGCTCTGGCATCTGAAAAATAGAAGAGGCATACATCAACTCCACAGCAAAATTAATAGCAGGTCTACAAGAATCATGAGCACAGATATTGTCCACACAAGTTGAAACCTCCATGGGAGAAGGCTTAAGCTTCCCAGTATAAACATAGCTCAAGAGAACCAAGAAAGCCTCATACCCAACACTCCCATAAGGCAAAAGATCCTTCAAACAATACTTTGGTTTCCCTCCTCCTTTCTCAGAAATCCCTTTATCTTTCTTAAAAAGATCATGAAAAAATCCACTCCTAGCAGCCAATATACAACGATGAACACCCACATGAGTCCCTTCAACAATCACATCGGCATCACTGTAATCGCAACTTGAACCCACCAAAAGCTGATCCAAATTGGCGCTGAGCTTGTTTAGGCTCATGGCTTCAAAACTAGGCAAAGTCTCATGGCTAATGTTAGAGCCATTTGACATGTGTGAAGATGATGTGAAGCTTAAAGAGGATGAGGGTTCTGCTGATGTAGCCATTATTATTACTAAATCAAGCTTTGGAAACTAAAATCTCATCAACCATTAAATCCCAGAATCCAAGCTTTTGAGACTAATGAATTATTACTACCATAATTGAACCAAAAAAAAAAAAGAACCAAAAGTGAAAATTTTCCAAATTTAAAGTAAAAAAATATGGTATATATAATATATGTAAAAAAGAGAGGGAGAGAGAGAGAGAGAATAGTTTGACTGATAATTTTACCAATTATAACTCACAAAGACGCAAAACAGATTAAAAAAACCGAATCTATAGAATCTGAAAACATATTAATTTTACAAATTTTACCAATTATAACTCACAAAGAAGCAAAACAGATAATAAAAAAAAAAAAAAAAAAAACCGAATCTATAGAATCTTGAAAACATATTAAAATTTTACAAAATTTTGACGAATTCAACAAGCCTACAAGTATAGTAATTGATAAGAAGAGTACCAAATGCAAATCAAAGTGAAGTACTATTCTCAGATCACAAAATTTTTCCAGAAAGAAGAGAGAGCAAGTTATGAAAATATTTCGAGAAATAAGAATTAAATTCCACCTATAACGCAACGTTCAATTACCGAAAAAGGAAAAAACAAAAATAAAAGCAAAGCAAAAACCGATCCCAAAGTTTAACTGATTTCGCTCTGAGATCCCAGGAAATTGATGGGAAGAAAGAAACCAAAATTACTACTGTATGAGGCGAAAGGCCAACGACGCAACGATCAGAGAAATTTCCAAAATCTGACGAAAGACAGAGAGAGAAAGTCGCCGAAAGGGCGTCAATCCAATCAAGCACACGTCCGGACGAAGCTACGAAGTTTCATTTTTCTCTGTCGTCAAAAATCATATCAGAGAATTTTGCGAGAATTTTAGAGGGAGAAAGTAGAGAGAGAGAGAGAGAGAGAGTGGTTGAGATGAAGTCGTGTAGGTGACGACTGAAATGGCATCAGCCTCCGCAGCTGGGTTCCGATTACGTCAGGGATGACGTCACCAAGCTTGTGCGTTAGCGAGCGACGTATTATTGACTTGAAATAAAAAAGCCATCGTGGGTTCATAAATATATAAATAAATATTTCAGCACAAAATAAACAACGAAAATTTCTGATACCCCACCTTCAGATTATATTTTTTCAACTGTTAATTTTTTAATTTTTATATGATTTTATATAAATTTAATAGATAAAAATTTTAACTTATTAATATATTAATTTACTAAAAAAAATTCTACAAACAAATAAATAAATATGAGAATTCTTTTAGTATGATTTTTTTTTTTGAGAATGCTTATTTTTTATCATTTAATTTAGTTAAAATTATACTAATTTTAAAAAATACATAAAATGAATCATTTTATGATTAGATTTAAGTATATTTTATTTTTTTATCCTAACATAAAAACTTCCGATAACAGTTCAATCATAGTTTATTTTACTAATTTAAATTTTTAATTTTAAGTTTTTACAATAAAAAACTCACAGAAAAAAATATCACATCTAATTTTTTTTTTTTACTATAATAAAATTTTTTTAAAAAATATAACATCTTAATTTAAATTAAAAATTTAAATTCACAAAATAAACGTGATCTCAAAAAAAAAAAAAAAAAAAACTTTCAATAAATAAATAAGAAAAGGAAAGTCTTTACTAGGAGAAAAACCGAAATAAAAAAAAAAAAAAAAAAAATGAAAAAAATAGTCTTTTCGTTGTGGAAAACAAAAACGAAGTCATTTCAAGAGGAGGAGAAAAAAAAAAAAAACACTGAAATGAAAGGACGTGCACAACGAAGGAAAGTGGTTGGCCGGGTCATCGTTCACACTTTAACACTTTTGCTTTTTTCAAACAAAAAAAAAAAAAAGAGATTTGATCGTCGGTAATGTTCGGGTTTGGTTATCAGATAGTATTAGTAGGTACGGAACTTTTTTTTATTTTTTTTTTTTTTTTAACTATAAGTAGAGAACTCTCATTTTCATTACCCACCATAATTTAATTCATAATCTATAATTGATAACCTCTAATTCATAAGAATGGTCCTAAATATGGTATCTGATCGGTCCTTAAATATATCTCTTTTCATATTATCGTATAATATTATTTATTTGTTTGTGTAATATTTAATTTGTTTAAGTATAACATTAAAAAAAATTATAATTTTACCGTATAATATTAAATGTCACACCAAAAAAAAAATACATGTTACATTATGCATACAAATGATGTTATACATATAAATTAAAAAAAAAAAGTTGCATTTTCCTTTTAAAAAAAAGTTGCATTTTCTTTCAAAGAAAAAAAAAAGTTGCATTTATTGGACTAATGAGGGTACTGAATTCAAGACTTTATCTAAATTTTCAATCTATATTTATAAACATTTTATAAATTATAATTACCTTTTGTCATTCTGTTTTGTCCCGGTTCTTTTTTTAATTACTTTTTTTAACTTTTCTCTTATATTTTTCATACCTCTTAATTCTTAAATTAGATAATTTTGCTAAAAGGCTCTATCGATGGAGCACAAAAAAAAAAAACTTTCAATCTGATGATCTAAAGATGTGAGATGAAGGTTCATTATTTGTATAGAGCTCTAACCAACAGTATAATTTTTTTTAATATAAAAGACGGTTCTATTTACACCTTCGTTGTTTACTCTCTAAAATCTTCACACAAGTTCAAAATTGGTTTATGTTTAAAAAAATCCAAAGTCTTCACAAGTCCAATGAAGGTCAGTATGCTTAATTTTGATTTATACATGTTTAAGTAAATTAAGTATCATTCTAAAAAGTCGAGTCGTTAAAGATGCCGCACAGTTTACAGCTTTTCATTGATATGTTCGACAGTTATTCTACAAAACCTTATAGCCGCTCTGATCACTGTAATCCAGGAAGATAAAAGTCAATCGACACATCGACATCCCTAACAGGGGAACTATTTCTGAGTTTTCTTGATGTTGATTTTATTTGTCTTTGTTTTGTAAGTGATTTTTGTGTGACTTTGGTGAATTAATGTGACTTTTTCAAATTACTTTGATGGAAAAATCGGGTCGGTTTTGCTGGTAACCGTTGGTATCATAGATGGATAGTAGTCGGTATCACAATGGTTACAAAACATCGATTGTTGGGCAGTACGGTGGTCACCATCCGATACACAATGTTTACCAAATGGTAACCACCGACGGTAATCAGTAATGTAAGGTTATGTTTGGTATTCTAAATATGTTGTGATGATATTATCGTGGCATTGTTCGCAATTATTTTTTCAAATAATATAAGTCTATACAAGCTAAGATTTTGTGGTAATCCTGTAAAAAGCCCAACCAAAGTTGTAACCTGTTGACTAAACGGGCCGAAGGTAACTCACAGCCCTCTTTTGGATCTAAAGTTCAGACTCAAACTTAGGCCCGAGCCATGAACTAGCCGGTGCCAGGCAACTGAGAGGGAAGAAAACAGCAGAAATAACAAAAGCCAAGTGGCAAAGAATAAGACAGAAGAGAGAGAGAGAGATTTTTTTTTTTTTTTTTTTTTTTTGTTTTTGCTAAGTACATCGAGATTCGAGAAATGAGAAGCGGAGAGAAGAAAAATGCATTAAAAAACAAAGCCATAAAACGTCAAGAACTTCAGGGGTTGTTTTTTAAAATGTAATTTGAGTGTAGTTTTTAAATTGAATTTGAGTTATAATTTGAGTTAAAGTTAGAATTTGAATAAAGTTGAGTAAAATTAAGTGAAGTTAAAACTTAAAAAAACGTGAACTTGAATAAAGTTGAAACTTAAATTGTATTTTTTTGAGTTTTATATGTAAAAGAACATGCCCTCATATTCTCTTCTAGAACGTATTTGAGTGTAATTTTTAAATTAAATTAAAATTTAAATTTAAATAAAATTTTAATTTTAATTTTAATTTTTTTTAATTTTATTATAAAAAAATAACCCCAGAATTTTAGTTCCAATCATAAAGCTCCTTTCTCTTTTTAATTTTTGTTTTTTTGTAATTTGTTCTTTTAAAATGTGATTTTAAATTATAATTTAAATAAAATTAAATAAAATTAAAATTTTTTAAAAAATATGAATTTAAATAAAATTATAACTTAAATTTTAATTTTTTTGAATTTTATTGTAAAAGAATAACCCCACTACTTTAGCTCTTATCTAGCATAGCAGTCACAAGCTCCTTTTTCTCTCTTATTTTTGTCCCTTTTTTAATTTGTTTTTTACCATATTATAATTTCATTTAAATTGTTTTATCTTTGCTACCCAAAAGCGGTATCTACGATTTATTTATTTATTTATTTTTATTTTTTGTAATCTGCCAAGGCCAAATCTTCCTAAAGAAATAGGCAATATATGGATTTTTCTTCTTCAGTCTGTAAATCTAATTTCATAGTATAATTTTGCATGTACATTTTAGAACGCTACGTGTTCGATCCTATCACATGACAAGTATTTAATTCTGTAGCAACATTAATGAAAGTTGATTTAAGAATAATAACTGATATAATTCAATAATAGCGACAAAAAGCACATAATAATAATAAAAAAAAAGAGCCGTGTTCGCTTGTAATGCCTCCATTGTGATCAGCATTTTTCAAAACAAAATAAAAAATAAAAAATGCTTGCCTTTTTACTACATCTTTACTACATTATTAAGGTATAATAAGTTTCTTATTTGCGAAACGTTTCGCATATGAGGGGTTTTTTCTCCCTTTATCAAGCAAAAGTTTTTTTTTTCTTTTTGTTAATACTTTTTTGGCCTTTTCTTTTTTCTATTTTTTTCTTTTTCCGCTACTTTTTATTTCAATATTTTTTCTATTTTTGTTTTTTCTTCTTTTTTTTAACAATTTATATAACTGTTGTTTTAAATAAATTAATTACGCGCATTTTTAAATCGTAAAGTTATAAATAGACCTGAAAAACTCTCAACAGTAACATTGACTAAAATAACCGATAAGTACTGAATAAAATCACATTGGAAATCTTTTTATTTAAAAGTTTTTATAATTAACATTAAAAAAATAATTTGTAGTGGTAACAAAGAGATGAAAAGTGTAAGAAGATAAATGTGGAAATGATTAATAAATAATATAATTCTATAATCTATAGCTTAAGAATACCATAATTTGAACGATGAGGTAAAGCTTTTATTTGTTATCTCTTGCAATTGATTATTAAAAAAAGGAAGAAAAAAAACTAATTAATGGCACAGAACCGGCCGGAAAAAAGAAAAAGAAAGAAAACGAATACGAAAGGAAGTACACTGAATCACGAACACTGCAATGTGCAATGCACGTTGAGATGTTAATTATTGATACAAGTTGAGAGAAATGTCCCATCAACCTTGACGTGTGTGTATATATATGTGTATTATCCGTGAATAATCGTTTATTCCATCGATTTAAATTTAAAATTTAAGTTAAGATATAATTTTATATGAGAGTTTTTTATTACAATAAAAAAATTAGATGTGATTGTTTCTGATAGCTTTTTACTGTAATAAAACTCAAATTTTAAATTTGAATCAGTGAAGTGAACGAGAAGTCTCATTTATTTTACCGATTCAAATTTATAATTTGAGTTTTGTTACAGTAAAAGTTCTCATAAATAATCACATCTTTTTTTTTTTTTGCTATAGTAAAAAATTCTCACATAAAGTCACATTTCAACTCGAATTAAAAACTCAAATTAACAAACTAAATAGACCCTTAATACTAATAAATTAGTGAGTTTCTCCTGTACAGAAAAAGAATTATTTTTTAACCGTTTTTAATAGTTAGATCTATATTAAAAATTATCTGTTATGTATATTTTTAATCTCATTTAATTTTAATTATATTTAACGGTCAGAAAACTAATCATACTGATCGAACGACCTACTAGAGACAGTCTGAATTAATTATCCATTTTAACACACTTTTTTTTTCTTGTACTCATGAAAAGAAAAAAAAAAAAAAAAAAAGAGTTACACAAGTAAAGAGATTGTGTATTCAAATAAATTTAAGAAGACAATGAATTCCTGCATTATATATGAATCCGTGAGGAAATAATTGTCCTCTATGTATCTACTCATGAGTTGCTTGGTGTTTTCAGAAAATGAAAATATAGTTAACATGCCAGATATATTATAAGTATGTCTGAGTTATTCCACTTGCAACGCTATATATATGACCCTATAGAAATTTTTCTTGTACTAAAAGATAAAATTAATTGCCGTTGAGGATATTTACTGCGAGATCATTCTATTAAGCGAACGTCAAAAAAATCTTTAAGTAGTAGCTTTTGTACCATATAATTTTCATTAAATTTTGTTAAATTTACATCACCGAAGCATGACAACCTAACGTAGAAAATTTTTCCCTCTATTAGATAATTCATATATATTTGTTAAGGTGAAGAGATCAGATGAGATGGAAGATCATGGCTGTGTTTAGAATTGATCCCACTTTTATTTTTTACGTTTTTTGAGAAAGAAAAAATAAAAATGTTTTTAAAACAGCGTTTGACGTAATAAGGACAAAAAAGGGAAAAATAAAGACGATTTTTTAGTTTAGTGTAAAATAAAAGAGAAATGAAAAAAGACTTTTAGTCATTTTTTTTTTTTTTTTTTTTTTTCCTCACGAGAGCATAGAGAGAGAGATATATAAACAAACATTAATAGATTTTTTATAATGAAAATAATCTCTTGATAAAACTATTAAACATATTTTTAAAAATAATTTTTACTTAAAATTGAAAACATTTTTATTTTTATTTTTAATAAAAAAAAATTATTTTAAAAAAAAATTCTAAACGTGCCTTATACTTTATCATCAGTGCTGTTATTTTCTGATCAGTGTGAATATTAGCGTACCTTTTTCTTCATACATACATACATATATAAATATATATATATATATATATGGGTTTTTTCGGTCGTCCGTTTCCAAAGAGGGACGTCCCTCCTTTTTCTTTTGAACCATCTGGATTGTATTTGATGGTCCATATTGAAGGGAGGGCAGGCTTTTTGACACTTAAAATGTGGTTGACAATAACCGGTTTATGAGGAGTATTAACGCCCGTTTAGTTCACTGATTTAAATTTTTAATTTAAATTAATATGTGACTTTTATGTGTGAATTTTTACTGTAATAAAAAAATTAAATATAACTATTTCTGAGAACTTTTTATTATAACAAAACTCAAATTAATAAAATGAATGAGACCTAAATCTCAACATAAACAACAAATCGTTTTGTTTGAACAGTAATATATTTGAACAAATCTGTAATGATATTGGTTTGAGTATAGTAAATTCTATATTCTTATCTCGCCATTGTCGTAGTCTATAATTGAATAATGTTAAGAGTTAACAAATCTGTAATGATATTGTTTTGAGTATCAGTACATGTTATCTTTTTATCTCACCAATGTCGTAGTCTATAATTGGGGGCATAAGATGTGTTTATTATAATTAATATGATGTCCCTTATTTGGGTACTGTTTAATTAGTTTAATACATTAGTTACGTAATATAGTAATGAAAAATGGGAAATTATTTGATGATTTATGATTTTTTTTTTAATACGGGTAACTTTAATAAATTATTGTTCTAGTTGACTTATTTACTAACCATTTTGATTATGCGTCCTTAATTATCATTTTCATTGCTATCCTTTGCAATCGTACATGTAAATATCAATGCAGTCCTAATCTAATTTATTAGTCATCATCTTGCTACTGCCTTTTTTTTTATTATTTTTTGTAGAACAAGATAAAATGTCGCCACTCTTTAAATTATCTCAAATTGCACCAACAAATTTATCATTTTGCATTTGGTTTGCTTTGCATAACGGATATGAAATAGAATAGTTAACAATTTTGATTATATAGGCCCGTTCACTTCACCGATTTGAGTTTAAAATTTGAATTTTGCTACAGTAAAAAGTTTTTAAAAACAGTCACATCTATCTTTTTTATTATAGTAAAAAGTTCTCACATAATAAACACCATATTTGATAAAACGGTTCAAGTGGTTTGAACCAAAAACTAAAGTTGACATTTCAAATCTCTAATGCGATATTTTGAACCAAAAAGTCTCTCAATTTATAACCTCCCCCCTAAGTTCAACATGATTCTGAACCCATCTTCCATAGTACTTAACCTCAAATCTCATCTCTTTTCTCTTTAAAAAAAAAAAAAAAAAAAAAAAAAAAAAAAAAAAAAAAAACAAACAAACAAACAAACAACAACAACAACAACAACATTTTCGAACATGTTTACCAAATGAACCTAAAGTGTCTTCGTTTTTCATTTTAACAACATATTTTATGCAAAAATCCATTTCGTATTCAAAATGGCCAATTTATTAGGATTATCTTCTAGGACATATTGAATAAATTCATTAGAGAAAACTTCAACGATTGTACAACACAAATTGAAACTTGTAAAATTTAGAGGTTTTATCTTTATTAGTGCACTGCATATAATCTTGATCGAGTCCAAACGGGTCAATTCAGTTTGGTGTGGATGTTTCTGCCTGTGCATACCTGTACTAATAAATAGAGGTTTCATGCCTAAAACTTTAACGAAATAAATAAATAAATAAATAAAGAGATAGAGAAATAATAATATTAAAGTAATTACTGTTAGAAAATATTCTTAGATGTAAAACATCTCTCAAAATTTAGGAAACATTGTGTTAAATCACCGAGAATTAACAGAATAAAAAGCGGAAGCGTGCTTGAATCTATAATAGTAAATTACTGCGGTTTGTCTTCCAGATCAATACGTTTTCTTAAAAAATTCTTTAACTTTCTCTTTGCTCTCTCTCTGATGATGGAATGTCAGAAAAAAATAAAAATAATAATACGTGTGATTTGAGTACCATAGCCACTATATATAGATAACTTCCCTGTTATCTTTTGATATTTTTATTTTACCCATCATAAAAATAAAAATTATCATTAAGTCTCTACAAATTAAAGGTTCGCACCCTATTGAATACATTAAAGTCTAATGAGGCATTTGGTTCATGGATTAGAATCATGATATTAGAATTATTTTCGATTTACGTGTATTTTTTGTGAAAAAAATATTATAGCGAACCATGAACCATGATTCAAATCATACTATGAATCTCTTTACCAAACGTACCCTAAATTATCCAAACGTTAGTAGACCACTTTTAAATAGGCTTAATCTTATATAACGGTCTAGAACATATAATTATTTACATATAAGTTTAATATTAAATTAAGGATCCAATCATTACCATTGTATATTGGTCGGTGACCACGATTTTCGTCATTTGGTCACCAAACAACATATCAGGTTTTCTATTCATGTTCATACACACTAGTTACACTTATTTTTCTATTATTCGTGAGAACATTCTTATCTTCACATACTTTTTTTCCTTTTTTAGGGCGTGGATATTAATGGTATTTCTTCTTTTCTTTTTTCGATATATCTTTATGCTGAACGGTGATCGCACTGAGAAAGACTTGGGAGGAGGGAAATTTAGACGTTAGTTTTCATGGATAAGATCATTTGAAACTTTGGTACGTTAGTGTAATCTAAGGAGGGTCCCACTTCAGCTAAGCACGTCACATGTTCCAAAACTTCCAAACTCTCTTGTTAGATACTTTGGTTCTAGCCGAGACATTCTTAATGAAGCCAAAGACAATATGAATTTGTACATATATTTTATGAAATACGCAATATGAATATATATATATATATATATGAATGGTCTTTAATCCGGCACTAGGAAAGTATCGGATGAGTCAGCCAGTTAATCAAATTTACAACTCTATCCTTTTAAAATTATATATCATATTTCACATACTGACACACTCTTTAAGCCCTCAACATTTGTCAACAATTTTTCTGACACCCACTGCATCACTCCCCACCTCACTAACACCTGGACACTGCATGCTTATCATAAAGTGACTAAGGCGACCATTTACTCCTCCATTAATTTCTGATCTTCTATTTTAATTCGACATCTCTCATTTTTTTGACCAGAGACTAAAAAAATGTGAAACCCAATTATAAAAAAAAAGCTCTTTTTTTGACAAAATAAAGAGAAGCTTAATTAGTAAAAAAAAAAAAAAAAAAAAAAATGTAAGGCTTAATCATTTATGAAGGGGGAAAGAGTTTAGTAAAAACAACAGCTTTTATAGTTTTGCATAGGTGTGTAAGGATTGTGTCTGTAAAATTTCATTATTTTTTGACGTTGTTTTTATTTTATTTTATTTTTAAAGATGAAAAATAAAGAAAATCATAAAAAATAGAATATTCATTAAAAAATGGTGTCGCTTATTGCATTAATTGGTAAGAATTATATATTAATTTTAGAATGTAAAAAATAAATAAAACTGTAAATTTTTGACCCATCCCGACCCCTAAGTTGGTCTCTGGGCGCTCCACTACGCAAGCCGGGGGCTTTTTGATAGGTTTTACTTTTTTTTTTGTCATTTTTTAGGTAATTTTTTTTGACATGCCTAGAAAAATGTAAGGATTATGTCTGTAAAATTTCATTATTTTTTTATGTCATTTTTATTTTATTATATTTTTTAAATACGAAAAATAAAGAAAATCATAAAAAATAGAATATTCATCAAAAAATAGTGTCGTTTGTTGCATTAATTCTTAAATATCATATATTAATTTTAGAATGGAAAATATAAATAAAAATGTAAATTTTGGTATTTTATATTATATCAAAATATGCTCTTAGTATTTTATATTTTTAATAATATAAAAATAGTATTTTAATATTGTTAAAAATATCTTTTTGATACCTTAAAATTAATTTTTGGGACATGTAATGTCCAAATTACTTTTCTTATTAGTTAAATAACAATCAATATCTATTATATATTATAAATGTGTTGAAGCAAGCACGTATCAACTAAGTTTTATCTCTTTATAGTACCCTTAACTATTTATATTTTTTACTTATTTGTTATATATTATTTTCTCTTACTTATGGCTTAAAAAAAGGGTTTAATTTGTGTCTCTTTATGCCCTTCACTTTTTGTACTTTTTACTTACGTAATATCTACTATTTCTCGTACTTAAGGCTTAAGAAAAACCCGGTTTAATTTGTGTTTCCATTTATGTCCTTCACCTTTCATATTTTTTACTAATTTGTTATCTACTATTTTCTCTTACTTACGACTTAAAAAAAAACGGTTTAATTTGTGTTTCCATTTATGTTATTTACCTTTTGTACTTTTTATTTACATGTTATGTACTAGCTTTGTATTTCTATTTATGCCCTTATCAATTTTTATGTTTTTAATCTACTTGTTATCTATTGTTTTATCTTACTTAAGTCTTAACAAAAAACGATTTGTGTTTCCTTCTATGTTCTTCACTCTTTTTACTTTTTACTTATTTGTTATCTACTGTTTTCTCTTACTTAGAGCTAAAAAAAAGTGGTTAAATTAAATAATATTTGAATTACGTTCTGAACGTGGTTTCTGAATCTACAAAACTCACCCCATTTAAATAAGTAGTACAGTCTAAATATTAAGAAAAATAATAGAGTATGACAATTAGTTAGAACTTATTTGTTTACATCATAAAATTATTTTTCTAATATACAATAATATAACAGTTAAATTCATGCAATTGCATGTGCCTACTTTTATTAATTTCCTAAAAAAATGAAAATATTTTAAGACATTAAAATATTTAAAGGAAAATAATAAAATAAAATGTACATGATTTTTTTTCTAGATTTATTACATTTTGATTAAGTAAAAGAGTATTAAGGTCATTTTACATTTTAAAAATCAACTTCAGAGTACCAAGAATATGTTTTTAAAAACGTTGAGGTATCCTTTTAATATTATCAAGAACACAAGATACTAAAAGCATATTTCGCTATATACATTGTCACTTACGTTCATTAACATGAAATACAACAAATTAGCCAATATACATATTTTTATTCTATGTGTTCACTTAATTACTATTAAAAATACATATTTCAAAAATTAATATACATTATCATTTCTTATAATTTAACATATACATCTTTACATATAAATATACACACCTTTCATATAAATATACACGAAAACGGCAGAATTATACATCTGTCGTTTCAGTCCGGTAAATAGTGAGTACCGGATTAAAGACCTTGCCTATATATATATATACTACAAAGCATTTGCATAAGTTTTTATTCTATTATTTTACCGTCTCGATTTTGAAAATGAATTTCTAATTTATCAAGTTCTAAAAAAACTAAATTTTTGTTGGAAATTGT
This sequence comes from Morus alba, assembly GCA_012066045.3. Classification (NCBI taxonomy): domain Eukaryota; kingdom Viridiplantae; phylum Streptophyta; class Magnoliopsida; order Rosales; family Moraceae; genus Morus; species Morus alba. The sequence goes on along the minus strand of CP050227.2, from coordinate 1,959,394 downwards.
GTTATGTAATTCTCTATGATAAAAAAAAAAACTTCTGGAAAACTGGATCAACTATTAATGAGTAATTTAAATGTGGGTGGATTTGGTCAAGGGAATGCAGAAATAGTACTTCAAGATCCATTACATGTACAAGGCCTTTTGCTTTTTTTAGCATCTATTATTTTGGTACAAATCTTTTTGGTTCTTAAAAAGAAAGAGTTTGAGAAGGTTCAATCAAAGTAATTAGGTTTTTCAGGATTATTAGGCTTTTGGATAAAGACAATGGGTCATCTTCCATTTTTTTCACTTCATGTCACGTTTTTTGCTCTGAAACTTCACGTCAGGTTGCACAAGTTTAAATAGTATATAGGATGAATTATTTATAAAATATTAAGGCTATGTTTATTTACCGATTTAAGTTTAGAATTTGAGATTTTTTACAGTAAAATATTTACAGAAACAATTACATTTAATTTTTTTTACTATAGTAAAAAATTATCACATAAAGTCATATCTCAATTCGAATTAAAAACTCGAATCAACAAACTAAATGAATCTTAATTGTTATTGAAAATGCGTTTTTTTGGAAATGATTGAAAATGCTGACCATTATAACAAACTGATATTTAAAGAGTATATAGGATAAATTATATATAAAATACTAATTGTTATTGAAAATGCGTTTTTTTTTTTTTTTTTTTTTTTTTTTAGAAATTATTGAAAATGCTGACCATTATAACAAAGCTACAAACTATATCTGAGAACGAGACGCCAAATGAGGTACATGACACCAAGCTTGTTTGAAAGTACCATATAAATTATTTGCTCATCATGTACAAATAATAATAATAATAACACATACCTTTTGATTTCAGAGGAGTCAGTTAGGTCCCGTTCATTTTGCTGATTCAACTTTAGAATTCGAGTTTTGCTACAATAAAAAGCTCTCACAAACAATCACATCTAACTTTTTTGCTATAGTAAAAAGCTCTCACATAAAATCATATCTCAACTCGAATTAAAAACTCAAATCAGCGAACTAAACGGGCCCTTAATATGTCCGAGAGAAATGAGCGCCGGAGGAGTTTCCTGAGAAAGTATCATTTTCGATATTAAAAAAAAAAACACTTTTATTTGTTCCTATTAGATTTATGTGATGTATAGTAGAGAAATTTATTTTCTGATTCGAATCATGATTCGTAATTTATTATAATATTTTTTCTCATAAAAAATACATGTAAATCAAAAATGATTTTAATCACATGATTCTAATCGATAAACCAAAAGGATTTTAATCTCATTTATTTTTGTAAATTTTAGCCGGTTTATTTTATATATTTAAACATAATTATTAATTCTGCTATAAGATTTTTTTTTAAAAAATTGTTAAGAATTATAAATTATAATTTAAATATACTTTTTAAACAGATGCTTAATAAGTTATGACACTTGTTTTTTAATTATTAGAAAAACCAAAAAAAAAAAAAAAATTAAGAATCCACGTACACTTGTTAACTTAAAAAGAATAGGATTTGAGAAGGAATTAGATTATACAGCATTACATTCTTTTCTCAAATTTATTAACAATATGAGAGTTTTTTTAATAGTTCGTCTTATCAGTGGTCTCAATTTTTTAAACGTTGAATTTTTTTTAAAATCACATTAAACTAAAAAAATATACATAACAGATAGATTTTAATATAAATTTAACAATTAAAAAGTAAAAAATTACAGTACAGAGACGTCCCTGACAATATTATGTTTGTAAATCCATCAACAATATTACTCTTTGGAGTGAATCTTAAGTGGCACTATTGCAACCATTAAGGAAAGTGGTCTAACGGTTGTGGATTATTATGGTGGGTGGTATTTCTGATTTATTCTCTTATCTCTTCTCCGAAACTGACAAATTTATTATTTTACTACTTTCTTTGCCGTGGCCTATGAGTGGAAAGTAGCAATTTCCAAAACTTGAAAGTGCAACAACACCATCAACGGACGGTTGATATACAATCCAACGAAGCTAAAGGAGAAATCACCTAACCTTTGTATTGTCCTCATACCCGTGTCCTTCTTTCTTTCTTTCCAAATCTGTTCGCTTATTTTGTTTTTCGTACTTTTTCTTCTTCTTCTTCTTTCTAATAAGCTGTCTTTTTGTTATCTGTCGGCCTTTGACAGAATGTTACTGAGGCTTCCAATTATCACTCTCTCTTCTTCTCCACTTCCAAAACCAATCTCAACCCACCACCAAAAATGTCTTCCCTCTCAGAACTTCTCGCCAAGGAAGGTTTCGAACGCAAAAGATCACTCCAAACAAGGCGGAAATTAATGAAACACAGAGACAAAGTTGCACCAGACAAAGATTCAATAGCTCTTCCTCTCTACATCTGCCACGCCAACAGTGGCCGCAAAAACCACTGCTCCTCCAAGCAGAGGATTGAGAAATCTCTAACGGCAAATGGGTCGTCGGTGTTTTCGTCGAAAAGGGTCGGTTCGGTCTCCGAAAGATCGAATTCCAAGTCCTCCGTATCAGAGTTTTCGAGAAGAGAAGATCCCGCAGTAGACGAAGTCTCTGTCCGAGCTGTTGTTTCTATACTCAGTGGATACGTCGGAAGGTTCATAAAGGATGAGAATTTCCGAGAAAATGTCCGGGAAAAGTGTGTTTCATGTTTGGCGAGACGGAAAAGAGATTTGGACGATGAGATTTTCGAGAGACTAGAAATAACTATTCAAAGTGTGGACAAGTTATTGGAAGAGAAAGGAGTAAATAAGGAAGGAATAGTAGAAAACGTAATTCAGATTTTGAGTGCAGTTGCTTCCACAAACGCTAAGAAAGGAAATGATCCATATCTCTCTGCTTGTGCTCAACTTTACTTGTCAATTGTTTACAAGATTGAGAGAAATGATGGAAAATGTACTAGACACTTGCTTCAAGTTTTTTGTGATTCTCCGTTTTTGGCAAGAACGCATTTGGCTCCCGATCTTTGGGACCATTTTTTTCTCCCTCATCTTTTACATCTCAAGGTTTGGTACACCAAAGAGCTGGATTTTCTTACGGACTTGGAGTGTCGTGAGAAGGAGAAGAAAATGAAAGCCTTGAGTAAGGTTTACAATAAGCAAATGGATAAAGGAACTGTTGAGTTTGCTTTGTACTACAAAAAGTGGCTTAAAGTTGAGGTTGATAATGCTCCTGTTGTTCCTCGAATTCCTTTGCCAGTAAGACCTTACAGAGCTTCTAGAAGGTCAATGGATACATGTAGCACACATTCCTCAATTAACAACAACTTGTAAGCACTAAAACACCTAATCTTTTTTTACGAATGGTTTATGTTGTGGTAGGATTAGTAATTCAAATATTTTGTCAGATTTTTTAGTTTAATTTTCTATATAATCGTGTATTCGTGCCTTGTCGTAACAATCTAAATGAAATACCAAAATTTGGCAAAGGATCTAAGATCTTGTAATTGTATGTTTTCATAATTTGCTTCATTTTTTTTTTTTTGGTCAAAGATATCGAGATGTGTTTGGCTCCAAGCTCGGGAGGAAATCTGAGAATTTTGCTGATCAAAGTCGAGCTCTGAGGGACATGCGAGATGTAAATGAAGAGGAAATTTTGGATGAAGATAAGGATAACAACAACAATGGAAGCTTTCTTCATGTGAGTAATTCCGTCTTCATCTCATGCCGAAAAGTTTTAGTTTCCTGTTTAAAGTTTTTTTTTGAGAACATGTATTTTTTCTTTTTTCCTTTTAAATTTAATAGAGGGAGCCTACTCGTCGAAGATCATCGAGCCTATTTGAAAGGAATTGGAAATCTGATTTATGGAGAGACACACAAAAATCAGACAATTTTAGATTATTTACCTGTCAGCAGACTGCGTCGTTACAGTTGGAATGTTTGGCAAACGGCAATCATTTATCAAAGAATGGCACGGTTCGGAAAAAGGGAGAGACTAGAAATGTTTCGAGCAATTTAAGCAGGGCTATTGCATCTGTTTGCTCCTCTGATAGTCTAAGCGAGTGTGAAGTTGCCATTCGTATAATCACGAGAGCTTGGTTGGATTCACGCGGCAATCCTGTCATTCAAGACGCATTGTCAAAAGCACCTGTGATTGAGGGAATGCTTGAGGTGCTGTTTGCTTCTGAAGATGATGAAATTTTAGAACTAGTAATATCGATTCTGGCCGAACTCGTGTCGAGAAGCGATCTAAACAGACTGGTAATACTGAATTTTGACCCTCAGCTCGAAATCTTCATGAGACATTTAAGAAGCACTAGTCTGTTCTTAAAAGCTGCTGTTCTGCTTTACCTGTCAAAGCCAAAGGCGAAGCAAATGGTATCGGTCGAGTGGGTGCCATTAGTTCTTCGAGTTATAGAGTTCGGGGACCAGTTGCAGACTCTATTCACAGTGCAATGCAGCCCTTTGGTGGCAGCATTTTACCTTTTGGACCAAATCCTTACAGGTTTTGATGAAGACAGAAACCTAGACAACGCGCGACAAGTGGTTTCTCTAGGAGGTTTGAGCATGCTGACGGATAAGATTCAGATAGGAGATACCACTGAGAGGATCAATGCTGCTATGTTCATCTCGTGTTGCATCCGAGCCGATGGAAGCTGTAGAAACTACTTAGCTGAAAATTTGAGCATAGATTCGCTCATCGAACTGGTTCTTCTGGAATATCACAGGAATCCCTGTGGCTCAGCATTTGATTTGTTGATTGAATTAATCTGCCTTAGTAGGTAATTTATATTCTTATACTTAAATCTACTTTAAAGTATTTTCTTTTTGAAGTTCTTTTCTTGTACTGATAAGGAAAATATTCCCAGGAGAACACAGACAAATAAAATCTTATACAGACTCCAAGAAGGCTGGGGTGGTTTAAACATCATGCACATCTTGTTAGCCTATCTCCGAAAGGCTCCATGGGAAAAACGCCCGCTAGTTGCGGCCATACTGTTGCAGCTTGATCTCCTGGTAATTCAAAATTAATGTTCTTGTAGCGCACAAGAAATTAATCCTTTTCTAAGCCTTCTAGAAATATGTAGTTTACACCATTTTAATTCCCTTACGGAGTAGCAGCTTTGTTGCAGGAAGATCCTTCAAAGTGCAGCATATACAGAGAAGATGCAGTTGAAGCAATTATAGAAGCCTTGGATTGTCAAATATCTAATGAAAATGTCCAAGAGCAATCTGCGAGAGCTCTTTTTATGCTAGGAGGTCGATTTTCTTACACCGGGGATGCAACAATAGAAAACTGGCTTTTAGAACAAGCAGGCTTCAACGAATTTGGGATCAATTCTTACAACAGAACTGAATTTGTAAGTTCTTTTTTTTTTTTTTTTTTTTTACACCATTTTGATCTCTAGTTGAAGTTTCAATTTTCTAACGACGAATTGGTTGCCGCGGTATTCGTTCATGATCAGAGAGCGGATGAAGAGGCAGCAGAAAACTGGCAGAAAAAAGCAGCAGCTATCTTGTTCAAGAGTGGCAACAAGAGATTACTGGACGCCCTTTCGGTTTCCATATCGAATGGCATTTCAAGTTTGAGCCGAGCAAGCCTAATCACGGTTTCGTGGATGTCCACATTTCTTCATTTGGTTGGAGATGAAAATCTGCAGCTAATGGCGTGCTCAATTCTTGTACCTCAGTTGGTGGCATCCTTGAGTTATGACAAAGATGTGGAGGGAAAAGTGCTTGCATCATACTCGTTACTAAATCTCACAAAGCATTCAGGTATTTCTTTTTATATACCTGTTTAATATTATCCGAATAATTTTATACTTTAACACACCTCTCATATATAAATTAGACAATAGACAATCATGAGGGTAAATTAACTAGAAAACTCAACACATAAATATTTAATAATAAGTCCGGAATATATTAAAGATCTAACACGTAATGACAATTTAAATGAGAATAAAGAGCGCAATGATAGGGGTTCAAACTCAGAACATCCGCTCTGATACTATGATAATTTACTAATATATTCTAAAAGCTTAAGCTATTAAGAGGTGTATATCAAAATGTAATTTTCCCTACTTTATAAAGTTTTTAGAAGTACTCTAATAAAAGTTCAATATTCTAACCCTTTTTTTTAAAACTATGTTGGACAAATTTGCAGCAGAATGTGTATCAATGCTCTTATCATTGGACAAAGATCATTTGCTCAGTCATCTAAAGCAACTTCGTTTAGTAACATGGACAGCTGACGAGCTTCTTTCGATTATCATGAACCAAGTACAGGGCCTGATATAAGATATTTTATTAAAACATAATTAAAGAATTATCTCTTTAATTATTGTTGTAACTTGTAGATTAGAGTGTGTTAATTCTTTGTCCATGGTTTTTACAGTGCATAATTCCATGCCTTTTTCTAATAATTTAGAGCCAGTTTAGTATATTTCAAATAAAATAGGTAAAGTAGGTTTTTCAATCCTTTTTATTTCCTAAGAAAAATTCAAATAGAAAATAAATTTGGTAACCAACCACTTTTACCTGCTTTTAGTCTTTTGAGAAAAACGGTAACTATGGGACGGATAAGAAATATGGAATGTCGTCTTCTTTTTTTTTTTTTTCATATATATATATATATATATATATATCCTTGTGTATTTATTTATTTATTTTTGTTGAGGGAACCCTTATGTATTTATTTATGTATGTAACTATTTACATTCCTGTAACTTACGCGATCATATTCATATATGTGTGTGTATATGTATATCTTGAATGTGAATTTGCCATAAAATAATGTTAAATATACTCACTATTAACTTTGCAATCAATCAAAAATTGCTATATACAAATTGTACAAGACTATTTATGAACTGAAAATTAAAATTGACAATAAATTTTTGATTGATTGCAAATCAGTATTCATAAAACGTGTACAGCTTTATGTATTCATATATATAAATCTAAAGTCATATATATATTTTTTAAATATATCATATATAGGGTGGGGAATAGGTACTTCTGTCTCTACATTGCATATCCGTATTCATCAATATACGAATTTGAGTATAAATATAAACAAAGCCAACTTCCCTTTTTTTTTTTTTTTTTCTTACCTTTAATGGATAAATTGAGAATTTATTTAGGCAGGGTAAAAAACAAAAATCCTTCTGGTACCACATAGTTTTTAGATAATCATATAGCAATATAAAAATTATTTAGAACTTACAAAAATAAACTGATTCAGCAAAACTCGATTAGATCTAACAATAAAAAATAAAATAAAAACTACACATATGATTAAGATCTTTATATACTATTTTACAAAATTTGATTTGCCTAGCAAATTCTACCAATGAATTTCCAGCAAAATAATAATGAAGTAAGAAGATGTAGAAAGTGCCAATAATTTCGTGAAATGTTACCACTTTCACGTGCAACTTCCTTGATTACAACTCAAGTTTCTTCAAGTTCCGTTTATTTTACCGATTCGAATTTTATTACAGTAAAAAATTCTCAAAAACAATCACATTTAATTTTTTTATTACAGTAAAAAATTTTCACATAAAATCATATTTCAACTCAAATTAATAAACTAAACGAGTCTAACAGCAACAAGCAGAAGGAACAATAAACCATTCAACTTTTTGCTGTACTTGTTTGAATTCATGGTCCTGTTGCTTTCATTGTTCCTCCCACAATTAGAAATTGGAAAATGGCATCTTAAGTGGAACAGAGCGGCAGCAAGTAGACAACGGAAGCAACACCCTTAGGCTACACTAACTTTATGGTCATGTGCTACAACTTTGGAGCGAGAAAAATATTGGTCCCCAGTCTAGTTTTTGCCGTCAATAAAAAAAGTATAAAACTTTCCTTAAAAAGGGTAGTCGCCAACGTGTCAGTTCTAGTTTCTGTATTTGGACTTCAGTGTCACCTTGCCTTGAAAATGGAGCTACAACTTTGTGTCGGGTTAGACGGGTCGACTTTGTGCCTGTCACTCTTTACACAATTCCAGCCCGGCCCAACCCTCATGTAAGACTGAGCCAATACTCTAAAAGTCAAAACTATTTTCAAAAGGGAGAAAGAGGAAAATAGGCCAAAATTTGAGATGAATTAAAATTAATAGGCCAATAGTTTACATAAGTTAATAAAAACTTCAAAACTTATTTTCAAAACGTGAAGTGCCATTTTATTTGTATAATTTTAACTTGACAAGTTATGGCCTATTAAATTAACGAAAAATTGGCCTGAAAAAATATTTTCTTCGAGATAAAGTTTTGCAAATTGTGAAAAATATTCTTCGAGATAAAGTATATTTTTATTTTTACCCCTTAAATATTAACTTATACATTTTTATCCTTTAGACTATAACTAATTAAGTGGTAGAGTTTTTTTTTTTTTTAAAAGACACTTTTAATAAGTCAGATACTTAAAGAGATAGAATATGTAATTTTCTCTATAATAATTTTTTCTTAAAAAAAAAATTACTTGTAAATGTTTAGGCCGACCTTAGACTGTCGGGTTGGCCACGACCGGGTCAGCTTCCTTTTTTTAAGGTTAGCCTTACCGGTCACCCTGATCTCAACTTAAGTCAGGTTGAGCCAATACTCTAAGCTCAAAACCAAGAGCGAAACTGCCTCAGGCCCGGGGGCAGTTGCCCCCCAGGGCCAGGGGCTCATCTTAGAACTTGGTTCAATCTTAAAATTTTTGACATTTTCTCTTTTGTTTGCCTCTCTCAAGTTTTCTAATTATCACCTATGCACATATTTTTTTTTTAAAGAAATTTCAACTATACATTTCATTTCGACTCTTAAATATAGTATTGTTCAAACTTAATATCTCAAATAAACCAAAAAACAACTATATAACTACATAAATTCATAAGAATCTAAGCTTTAAACATTAAATTTAACTATATTACAAGTTTAGTTTAAACAAAATTACAAATAAATAAATTAAGGTTAAAAAAAAAAATTTTTATAATTTTAGTTAAAAATTTTGATTTAGTTCACGGTCTCCTTCAAAAAATTTCCTCACTTCGCCATTGCCCAAAATTATTTCCAAACCAAGAAGTGCTCTTATTATATAATTTTTTCTAAAAATATTTTTCTTGTAAATGTCCGGACCGGCCCTAGCCCTAGCCCGTAGGCTTTAAAGTCAGATTGTGACAACCTTTCTCCTTTTAGAGTTGGCTGAGTCTGACCTGGATATCTTTTCGGATCACCAGCTCTAACAAGAGCGCATGAACTTTCACCCATACTTAAAAAGTATTTAAATTGATAACAAACAAAAAAATTATAAAAGTTAAGAATGATGCTATACGCTATCAAGGTATTTTTTCTTACTATCATGCAACCACCACCGTTAGTCATGCATTTTTATTGAGTTTTAAATCATTGAATGATATGAGGATTAATTTTCTGTTTGTGTAAGTTACTTCAAATTTTTGTAACTTATATAACATAGAAGAATAAGACCTTTTTATTTTTTAAGCTTTTGTTATTTCACCCTACTTGCTTGCTTGCTTTTTTTTTTTTTATAGGAAAAATAAAAAAAAAATTACTTCAACTTGTGGCTTTTTTATTTTTTTTGTACTTTAACTTGTTGCTTGTTTTGTTTTTGTTTTTTGTTTTTTTTTTCAATTTTCATTATTTCAACACGTTTGATTTATATGGGCATGAGAAACCTTATTGAATGCTAATCAGTTATAGGATTAACATTGCATACATCTAACTACTTAAATATGAAAATCTTAGCATAATAAAATATGGGTGAATGAAGGAAATAGCAGAAATAGGGGGTAATTAAAATTTATAGCATATATTAATTTTAAATTTAAGAAATGTCATAAAACTCTTTGATTCTCTATGGTTCTATCTCACTACAACTAAGACGGCGTATTTTTCAATTTTTTTTACTTTTATTTTCATATTTTTGTCATTTGGATTTAGTTAAAAGTACTGAATATGAAAAGACGTAAATCAAAACTAACTATTTATGAGATTGGTCAGTTCGGTTTTCTATGGGGTCGATCAAGTTGTGTCACGGATTCAGATTCATATGAACAACCCTAAATTTTTTCTTGTAACACAAGGACATCACAATCATATTCAAGTTATTGAGGATCTAAATATAAACTTTCCTAAGAGTACGACTGAAATAAGAGTACAACTAAATTTTTAAAAACTGTTTTTTCTCACATTTGTCTTCCGCATTTGTGCCAACTGCCAACTTTTATTTTGCAAATCTCTCCATTCCATAACTGATTATAGACCACCTTGCAAAATATATGAGAATTGAGACTCCGTTCATTTCACTAATTTCAGTTTAGAATTTAAGTTTTACTACAATAAAAAGCTCTCAGAAACAATCACATCTAACTTTTTTACTACAGTAAAAAGCTCTCATATAATCTCAACTCGAATTAAAAATTTAAATCAACGAACTAAATAAGCACTGAGTCTCTACAAGAACCAAAATTAAAGTTGGGACAAAAACAAATAAGAAAAAGTGTGAGGGCAGTAACCATAATAATAATTTAACGAAAGCTTTCACATTTACGAAGCTATATAATTAGAAATTAAGGTGGTTCATTTTCACTTAGAAGCCAACAGTTCTAAGGCCCGGTTTGGTAATACTTTTTTAACTACCACAAACACTTCTCTATTGAGTTTTCGGTTAAATCGCGTTTGGTAAAAAATCTCAAAAGTAATTGTGCAAGAAATTTGAGAGTCCCCATAACAAAAGCTAGAAGTCGGTGGAAGGTTGCTTTTGCTTTTGGCTTATGCGGGAAGCTGTAGGATCATTTTTAATGAATTTTTTTAAAACCCAAATTACTCATGTTTAATTATCACAATTCCATTAAAAGTTCTTATTAGACTCATCACCTCTCTCTCTATGTCTCTCTCTTCTCTCTCTCTCTCTGTTCTCTCTCTTCAAGCTCTCTCCTTTTCTTTTTCTTTTTTTTTGAAGTTAAACAAGTAGTTCTTAATAACAAATAAAATTATACATATTTAAATTTTATATTATGTCTATTTTAATCATCTTAACTACCTATAACAAATTAACCTTATAATTTACTAAATAATATTACACTGTTTTTAAAACCAACACACTTGTATAATTACAATTAATTAAACACTCAACTGTTTTTTTTTGTAATAATTGATTTTTTTTCAACACAACTAACAATAATTTCTTTAAAATCTATAACACTATCAAACTGACCCTAAGTGGGTTATAGTGAAAACTCCCAAATCTCAGAGAGTGTTTCCTGGTCATTGATTATAATATAAAACTAAATAACTAAAGAAAAGCTCGAAAACCATAGCAGGAATTCACACAAGAAATGAAAAAATGAACAAATTGTTATGACGAATGAAGATTGGGGGTCTATGGGGACAGGTAAAACAGAAGCAACTAATACAGAAATCCCAGAGTTTCAAATTGCAAAATAACATAATACCAAACCAAGTTTTTTATTCAATACAAAACGCTAAGCATTGCAGATACTCCACGGATAAACATTTGGAAACCAAACACACTAGGACATAAACAGTACAAAAAAAGAAAACAGAACACCCACGTCCACAAGAGTAGCAAAGATAAAAGAAACATAAAATAGTTTTAACTGACAAACAGCTTCAAATCACAATCCTAATATGAAGCATGACTTCCCTCGGATTTCCATGGCATGCACCTACAAACCATAAAAAGACCGAAAGCCATACATTATTGACTCAGAAACCCATTAGATTCACCAACAAACTCGACTTCATTGGTGTGTACCCAAAAGAGAGAAGGTTGGATCTGCATCGTGGCATTTTTGACAAGCAACTATCTTCTTGCAACTATCCTCTCCTTACTCCTCTTGTCTTCTCCCTTGTCAAAAAGGGAGGAGAAGATACATGCACCAATGCCGCATCCTGTCAAATGAAAAACATTTCGTTCTCAAGGTCTGCATGCAACTTGTAGAAGCTTTCATCCAATGAAGCCACTGAAGACGACGACCCCAACATTGATGAAGCTGAAGATCCTGCTGAATATGGAGATTGTCCCTCAGTCAACGCCTCGTAATACAGTCTCCCTCTGTAAGCAACAAGGTCAGCATAGTACACCGGCGGGACCA